>VHKM01000433.1:600000-904059 GCA_007210695.1 Neogobius melanostomus
AGCTACACGTAACGCAAGGGCCGAGTCTACAGTGAAGATCCCGCCCTTATGCCCTTATTAGGAACATGCTTCGTCAGAGCTGGGGAGGAGGAGTCTGTAAATCCGCCATGATTTCCCCCTCGAACGTGGTCATTATGGTAAACGGGGAGGAGTGAGGAAGAGTTGTCTATTCTTTTTAACGGTCTATGTTCACTCCACACTCTCTGGTGATAAGCTACTATTGGAGTAGATAGTGTTATATTGATCTTTCAAATGTAGTGGAGCAACAGTAATAAGTTCCCAACATAAATACTACTCAGGTAAAGTACAAACCCTCAAACACTGTCCTAAAGTTTCCTGTACTCGCTCTTCCTCCGGTGCAGATGTAAGATCCACGTTTGCCATACGGGTCTATTTTTACACCCGAGGAGCACATTTCTGATCTCACATCTCACACCCGGATGCTATTCTTAGTCCGGGATTATCACGCGCCAAAATAGACTGGATCACATTCTAATCCCGGCTTTGAATTTGGCGGCAAACAATTGTAATTTTGGCGCAGATTAAATGGATTAAATCAGATCTGCAATGTGAGCAGCAAACAACCAACAAAATGTTCTCTGGTTTTACAAATTGTTTTTTCTCAGGGGGGGGTTTCGAAACAGTTTATCCCGAAAAAGAGCTGCACAATAGAAGGGGAAAGAAAATCACTATATTTCATAAGTGCCTCGAATATTGCCTTCTAAGTAAAATGAGATTTAGTAAGATTTTTATTCTTATAAGAGGAAGATATTTTTTTTCCTATTATAAGAGAAAAAGACTTATTTCATTGGCAAATAGTTTAACTGGGCAACTAAACTCAAGGTCAAATCTTATTTTGTGAATTGAACTGCAACTTGCTTCTCTGAGCTCAAATACTGACACTTTTACTCACGGCTTCTACTGTTAGGATTAGACCAGAAGTAAACCTGGAGAAACTAGGTCTAAACCAGGTGTTAAATGGGACAATATTATGGATTGAATCAGGAATAAACCAGAACTGAACCATGACAAAACCAGGACTTAAAGAGGGGATATTATGCTTTTTTCAATAACATAGCACCAGTCTATAGCATACTACAATGATGACGTAACCTTCTGTTGGTCTGTATATGCAGTAAATTAAAATAACTGCCTTGAATAAAATTGCTCTCTCAAAATGGCTGTACTGAACGTCTTGAAATAGGCCTCTGTCTCTTTAAGAAGCTTTCCGACACGCCCCCTTCAGCACACTGCTGTGGCATCTAAACAACACTACTGTGCGGGGAGGGGGCTCTGCTGAGCTGAGGAGCAGTGGTTGGTGGCTTGGCTGGTGACGAAAGGTCCAGAGGCGTCTCCAGGAGGTGGGGGCGTTCCTAGGAGGACTGAGGCATAGCTACACCTAAAATGGCTGCCGTCTAAGTTTGTACTGATTACTCAAAAATATGTGAATGAGCCAAGGCAACACTCCAGGCATGTGTTTAATGAGGGAATGACATAATAACATGATATAAAGCTTGAAAAAGTCGATTTTACATAATACCCCCCCTTTAAATGGGACAATATCACGGACAGTGCTGGGGAGAAGACTTTGGAATTGTATTTAGTTACAGACAGTCAGGAAGGACGGAGCTAAACTTTTCGCCGACTGTTTTGATCTTTTCTTTCTTCTTAATGTCATGATTATGAAACTGAAATGTAATGATTGAGTTCTGTGATGCATTTAATTTGATATCAAGAAAGTAACTGTTTTCTAAAAACCCTCACCTGAAAGTGTAACTGAACCTGAATTAGGGGTGTCACGATTTCAATTTTTTGAGTCGCGATTATTGTGAGAGAAAATATTGCGATTTTACGATTATTCACGATTATTGACTGAATGAAAGGAAAGAACTGATATTTTTAGTTTTTGTCTTTAAAAAGCTTTTTAATACTTGTAAACTTGTAAACATTCACTGTTTCTACAAATGAAAAATGCTTTAAGTTTGTTTTGCATTAAAATAAATAGGTCTATATTGAATAATACAAAACAATGTCAACTTTACTTCTTTGACCATAATTATAATTATTTGACTATATATTATTAGGCCACAGTCTAGGCTCGGTTTCCTGTTCTCTAAAGTTCTGCTGCTGCTTAATTATTTGTCAGATGTTTTGATGAACAGAGAATGAAACGTGTTTACAAAATGACTAAGGAGACTCTTTTGAACAGCTGATTTCCACATGTGCGCGGTTTCACTTTCCTTTCTGTTACGCTGAAGCAGAGCGGAGCGCGTTAGCTTTGTGTTTACATCCTGAGCCAGTTGTGGCCATTTCCCAACATTTGGACAACTTTTTTGGAATTCTGCAGTTCATTACCTTGACCTGGACATTTACAGCGAAGGATTATCTCCAAGATGTTGTTTATATTCGACGTAGCCGATATCAGCGCATTTTGCTGCAACTTTCTGACGACAGGGTTTGCATAACGGATGTTCCATCGACAACAACAACAACGCCTTGGTCATGTTTTGGATCCTAAAGAGGTCCCACTCTGCTGACTTCAATCGTTTTTGGGTGGACACAACACTGGAGGAGAGCGTCCTTCTGCCTCGCTCAACTACCGCTGAGTTTACGCTGTTTATGGCGTGCAGCGGCTCGTGCGTCAGCGTGATAAATTTCCGGTAAACCGTGGCTTCTGAAATTCTTACGGAAAACCTACCACATCCTTTTATAATCGTGGTAATCGTAAAACCGGTTCATCTTGACATCCCTAACCTGAATACAGTTACCCAAAATGTGTATTCTAAATACATGTATTCAGTGACTACCCAACACTGATCACGGATTGAATCAGGAATAAACCAGAACTAAACCAAGAGAAAATGTGGTCTAAACCAGGTCTAAAATCTGTCAATATTAAAGGATAAATCTGGATTAAACTGGGACTAAACCGAGGAGTAAACCAGACTAAAGCAGAGACTGAAATCAAGGTCTGAACCAGGTACAAACTAAAAAAGGATTAAATCAGGAACAGAACAAAACGAGGATTACCCTGAACTAAACCAGGTCCAAACCCAAGAACTCAATCAGAAATAAACCAGGAGAAAACTGGGTCTAAACCTGAACAATATCACCGACTGAACCAGGGTTAAACCATGAGAGAGGCACGGGGAAAACTAGGTCTAAATCAGGTCTAAAATCGGGACTATATTACGGACTGAATCAGGATTACACCAAGACTGAACCAGGACAACAACAGGTCTAAACACAAGGAGAAGCAGATGGCTTTAGTCGCCTTTAAAAGACAATACTCATGAATTGCGAGAAAATCAAAATTGTGATTCAAACTAAAGGCCAAATCTCCCAGTCCTACATCCGTATAAATTCATTGGACTTTCATGTTGCGATAATGATAATTTGTTGATACATTGTGCAGAGGATGGACTGTGAATCTACGGGTAAAAGGATGCAAAGGTTATGAAACAGAAAGCGCAGAGAAAGACTAAAGAGGAGATTTATGGATGTGCTAAAAGAGGACACTTGTGTTATATCAGTTGCTCATATTTGGGGCATTTTTGGGGGAAACTTGGATGTTAACGAAGGCTGGAATAGTGACATGTTTTCTCTGGGACTCGCTCTAAATGGCAGAGGAGGAGGAGCAGTTGGTCGGCTCGGCGCTGCGGCGTGTTCTCCATTAACACAGCACTAAAAGATGCATCAGGTCCCGGGAGTCCTGTTTCTATGAGAGACATGGCAGAGAGAAGGGGGGGGAGAGTGGAGGCCGGTACACACGGGACGCCGGTGCCTAAACAAACTGACCTGTGCTGCATAAATCATGATCTCGAAAATGAATGTATGAAACTGAATTCTGATGAGGAGAGCGCCTCTGCTGTCGGTTCTATATCGGGCAAAGAGAGACCTTCTGTGCTTCCATGTTGCAATGTTCAACTCAAAAACAGTTTCAGTTTTCTGCATACTAGGGGTGTCACGGTATGAAAATGTAAGAGGTTCAAGGTATATTTGCTGTTGATTCTAACATTTGATGCTGTTGATCATTCCGAAGGTATTACATGTACTAATTATAGCGCCAGAAACGTGTTATAAAACTTTCGGACAAATAAATAAACCCTCTATATCAGGAAAATATTGTCCTCAGTTTGTGTCATTCCAGTGTGCTTTGCTGATTTAGGGAAATGTCATCAGACTGTAATCTTTGTTAAATTCATAATAATGCGGTGAGAGTGAATCTATTGCAATGGCCGCTGGCTGCTCTGCTTTGCGACGACGACACTGGAGGCCGCCATTGCTCCGCCGTTGCTGTAGTACCGCTATATAGGCGCTATTCCCCATTGGAATGCATTGGACTTTAGACACGTTAAAAACAACTTTAATGCCGGTGCCTCATTTTTTGGAACTGTCTACAGCTAGATATTCCTCCTGTGATTACGCTGGGTTAGACACAATCAGAGGCACCGGGTGGTTATGGTAGGATAAATTTTAGAAATCTCCTACTTAACGGGGGTCGGACTGTTAGCATTGGAGCTGCGCAAGCTACACGTCACACAAGGGCCGAGTCTACAGTGAAGATCCCGCCCTTATGCCCTTATTAGGAACATGCTTCGTCAGAGCTGGGGAGGAGGAGTCTGTAAATCCGCCATGATTTCCCCCTCGAACGTGGTCATTGTGGTAAACGGGGAGGAGTGAGTATTAACGGTCTATTAATAATATGTCTATGATCTATTGCAATCTGCCCCCTGGGAGCCTGTAATGCATTGTGCCATTTCAATACATGCGTTTCCAATGACATCACGCATAGTTCCTGCAGCCATTTTGAATACCAAAGTAGCTGTACTACAACATGTAACAATATCTCTACTTAGGATAAAAATGAAAGACAACTGATTGACAGTGGCATTTTTATATACTCGTAATCATTGCTCAAGAAGATAACAGTTAAGACACGACCCCAGAGACGCACGTTTATGTGAAGAAACCAGCAAATGTGGCAGACGTAACCGCTCTGTCTGTCGAGCTACAGCAGGATTTACTAAAGATCTGCTTCACTCCTCAGACTAAATTAACTCATCAAAGAGGAAACAGAAAACCTTTCTCTGGGATTTTTACAGTTTATGTCAACAGAGTCTCCGTCTGAGTCGGTGTTTAAGCTGCTCAAGATGTTAGCATGCTACCGGTTAGCAACTGTCAATGGCTTCTGCACGATAAACACATGTGTGGCTCACATCTATGAACACTGAGGAAATACTACAGTAACAGCTCAGCTCTGACCTCTGTCACATGTTGTATCCAAGGCTAGATGTTTGTGGTTCAGGGCTTTCTCTTGGAGAGGTCAGAGCTGAGCTGTTGAAGCTAAATGCTAACCGGTAGCATGCTAACGTCTTAAACACTGACTCACTGGTTTCTTCACATAAACGTGCGTCTCTGGGGCCGTGTTTTTACTGTTATCTTCTTGAGCAATGATTACGAGGACATAAAAATGCCACTGTCAATCAGTTGTCTTTCATTTTCATTCTGAGTTGAGATATTGTTACATGTTGTAGTACTGCATAATTCTACTTCGGTATTCAAAATGGCCACCATAACAACAAAAGTCACATGACTGAAAGGCATGTATATGGAGGTATCTGCAATGCGGCTTATGTGCTGGCGGTGGCGCTGTGACTGCACTGTGGGGCCACTCGTTGCGTTCTCCCTCAACCCAAAGTCCCACATCATGCACTTCAGCTAAAACGTTACCTTGCATTGGCTATAGAGGTGTAGGTGACGGTCACGCAGCAACATGCTACGACACCTGCAGTGGCGCTTATGGCCTCTAGGGGCACGAGTTACTTAGTTCTGCTTTAAAATGATTATTCTTTTTCAGTGGATAACTAAAGTTAGCATTTGAAATGTACAAAATCAACGTACTTTAGAAGCGTATTCGGTGGTCACGGGGCAAAACGGTTTATAAACGTCCCAAGACTTTTACTGTCACGTAGACTCTAAGGGAGACCGCAGTCGTCGAAGACCTGTTTCACCTGGATTAACCACAGAGACATGTATTCACCTTTTCAAACAATAATCTGAGCCCAAACGAGATTTATCGTGAGACAGAAAAATCTTACGACAATCCAGCTGGCGAGCCTTTAACTTCCCCACGTTCTTGAACTCGCCTGTTCAAACTCTGCCCTGTCACCGTGAGGCTGAAAGGTCTCGATCCGTGGAGCGTGGCTTAGTTTATCGGGAAGCGTCGTGTCTTATTCATGGAATATTAATGCCGCTTTGTCCATAAATAACCGTCCTTTGCAGATGATTTGACAGCGTTTGGTGCTAAATCCGTGTGTGTGGTTTCCCTCGTTAGCGCGGCTCCACGGATACAGTTTCCTGAGAGCGGATCGCGGATGCTTCAGGGAATAAAATACTATAGACGGAGGAGAGAGACAGAGAGGTGCGAGCAGGGAGCAGGTGGCGACGAGGAAAGGATTTTTTGTTAGTTTGATGAAAGAGGAAGCGTGTAGTCACTTAACTATCCTACCTGATTAATTGGTTGATCGATAACTTGCTTCATGGGCTTAACCAATTACACTGACCAGAAAAACAGGCCTAGGCCACACGCTCTTATATTTGTTTGTACCGTGTTTAACTTTGATTACAGCACACTTTGCTTTGGCGTTGTTTCAATACGTTTCCGCGATGTCAAAAGATCCAGTGTTGAGTTCATTTTTTCACCAAGGTCTTGTATTGCTGATGGAGAGTGCGACCACTGCGCCAAGCTTTCTCCAGCTCATCCCAAATATTCTCAATGGTTCAGGAGCACAGGACATCATTTCCACACACAGCAGGGTCCAGATCTTCCAGAGTCAAGATTCAGGATTAATTTATTCGTCCCGAGGGGAATTTGTTTTGGACGCACACTCGCACAGGCTGCCACACATACATAAATCTAACAAAAACAAATACAATGACATAATGACAGAACATTACAAAATACAATCACGCTCTGCTTTTTGGCCTGAGTTCAGGAGACCCACCGAAATGGGGAGGAAGGAGTTCTTGTACCTGTTTCGATATCTCCTTTTTAGGGCTGGGCGATGTGGCCAAAAAATAAAATCTTGATTTAAAAAAATTATTTTATTTTATTTATTTATTTTTTATTTATTTTTTACTCTGGTTGGACGATTTAATCGATTTTATTGGAAATAAACTTAAAAAGGTCTCCTGATCTTTCATATGTAGAAAACTGCACAGAGTCCTGCTCATTAATATTTAGATTCATAATATAGCCTACAATAAGGCCCATAAAATAGTTATTTCTGTTTTAAATATTCTTTGTCTGCTCTCAAAAGTAAAACTTCTTAATAATAAGCCTTTAGTTTTATCATCCACGAGCTCAGCTGTGATTGACCTCTGTCTCCATGGAGACTCAAAGGGAAAGGGGTGGAGTTAAATGCTTGCAGCAGCTCAGAGCGGCTCAGCCTGAGAGAAGGGGAGAGAAGCAGACCGGGGGGAAACTTTGTTTTAGCGAAGAAAACTCCATCGTGTACAACGAAAACGCACGGCCTTTATAAAGCAGCAGAGATCGCTAGAAAGTCGCTGGCTGGTTCCGCTGGTGTCATTTTCGACAAGAGTCACTAAGCGCTCGTCAGGCGGACATGATTTTACGATTTAGCCATTTTCCACATCGTCTGTTTTTAAAAGCATGAATTAATTGAATTAATTCGATTTATTGCCCAGCCCTATCTCCTTTTGTTTTTGATAGGGACTCTATAGCGTCGTCCGGATGGGAGCAGCTCATGAGTGCAGGACATGGGATGGGTCTGAAATAATTTTCCTTGCTTGTTTGATGACAACCTCCTCTTGTTGGGCGAAACAAGACATATTTACATATTTCGCCCTGTCCGTACTTATTTTCCCGATAATGACCAGCGTTCTATACATTATCCCTTACATGCGATATGGTCTAATTCCATATCTCATTTAAAAATATATTGATTTTTCTTAGATATCGCCCAGCCCTACCTTTTATCATAGTTTTTTTGAGGCCTCAGTTTTGTCTCTTTATAACCATAATAATAATTGTAAAATATTAACAAATACTACCGTTGTGAATCCGCTCCTACCAGCAGAGGGCGCACTATCACGGCAAATCCGCCTCACCGTCGTGGATCTGCCTCAGCTCTGGGCCTGCAGCTTTCGTTTAATGGGTTACTTTGTGAGGTTTTCATCCACTTTTGTATATTACTGTTTTCTTTTTTACTGTTATTCACTTGAGGTAACTCACATGCATCACAGCTCACATGCATTTTCCTACGACGGTAGCAAAGAGTGTAAAGCGAAAGGTCGGCGTGTCCTTACATGTCCCACCAGTAAATGGTTTTGTTGCAAATTAGGGAACAATACAGTACCATCTGTGGGAGCAAATTAGCATTAAATCTGAATGTGCAAGACATTTTGTTTTAGTGAATAATCCAACTTGTTTTTGATGTTTCATAACTTTTCTGGAAAAATGGCATCAAGCCCTGGTGGTTAACAGTGAATTGATCATCACTTTGATAAAGCTACCAATTAATCGCACAATGCTCGGTACATCTTCTACATTTGTTCTTCGCCCTCCAGCTTTCAGAGTCTGCAGTTTTAAAAATGCAGCAGAACCCCGGCCGTCCTTTTCTGTGCTTTGCTTTCAAAGTATGTCTGAATATAGACTTTAGCTCCTGTTTCTCTCACTCACAATATCATCTGAAAGAGGAGACACTGCTTTGATGTAATGTAGACACGCTTCATCACTTCTGACATCGCTCTTTGTTCTAAAAATACAGGCGCTCCCCACAGAACGGGCCTTTATTATGGCTTTTTCAGTGGAAGCGTAGCAGCTGATTGACTAAACGTGAACTGAAGTAGCTGGAAGTCATGGTGATTAAACCATGTCATAAACTTGTCTTGTGTTTTGTGTTTTGATCACGTTTCTGTGGCGTGAAAAGCCCCGCGTTCCTCTACAGCAGCGCCAGAGTGGGACCATCAGCATTTGGAGCAGTTTCTTGCCTGTCCCGCAGCGTTGTTTCTATTTGTACAACCCTCACCGCCCCGCAACCATTCAATATTACGCATTGTCTGAATGGAGCGCGGCTTTATTCCATTAGGAAAGATGCTTGAAAGTTGCCTAAAAGAAGATGTAAATCTGCAAGAGGCAGCAATGAGGCGTGAGATGGAGTTCTTAATTTAGAATCTTTAGTTTTATTCATTCCGAAATGAACGGGGCATGTTTCGTCCCATCGCGCTCTGCCTGCTGCAGGAGAGGGGCAGACGGGGCAGAGCAGAGGTAATGCAAACTCGCGCCGTGAAAACAGGAGATAACTGGGCTCCATAAAAGCGTTCTCCGGATCACAAGCTGCAAACTAGGGCTGGGCGATATGACGATATTAGACCGTCTTACGATCTCCAGAGCTGACGATCTGTCATTTTTGTGGGATTGTTTTATCACGATTCAAAGCACTTCTGCACAGTTGACTCTTCTCACCGTCAGTGAAGTAAACCCAAGCCGCAAACTTTCTGCTACGAAAGGACGGACGCTAATGCGAGCGTTTGGCAGCGAGCCGCTCCTCTACAGCGAGCCGCTCCTCTACAGCGAGCCGCTCCTCTACGGGCGAGCGAGCCGCTCCTCTACGGCGAAGCCGCTCCTCTACGGCGAGAGCCGCTCCTCTACGGCGAGAGCCGCTCCTCTACGGCGAGAGCCGCTCCTCTACGGCGAGCCGCTCCTCTACGGCGAGCCGCTCCTCTACGGCGAGCCGCTCCTCTACGCAGCCTCCCTCGGCGAGCCGCTCCTCTACGGCGAGCCGCTCCTCTACGGCGAGCCGCTCCTCTACGGCGAGCCGCTCCTCTACGGCGAGCCGCTCCTCTACGGCGAGCCGCTCCTCTACAGTCACATACACGACCAGGCTCCTCAATCTGGAGCTTTTAAACCCAGCGTCTCTATTTCAGAGGTGTTTATGTCAGTGTCTTTCCCCCGTAACGCCGCTGCTCTGCTCAGCGTGTGTTTATTTATTTACCTGGCGACACATGTGTGAAGAAGCGAGTGTGTCCTTCGTCCTTACAGTTCTGTAGGCGCCGCTTCCTTCTCATTTGTTTACTTTAAAGGATCTGTATCATGCTATTTTAGCCATTCCAAAGTAAAGTATAGGCATATATATGATATATTGTACCTCTATCACTATGGAGTACTCATTTTTGAGAGAAATATAAGTATTTTTGGGGGTATTTTCCCTACCCGGAAGATAAGACGCTTCGATTCAGTTAACTCCGCCCCTCTCTCTGCTCATTCCACATTTGCAGTATTATAAATATAAATATCGCTGCAAAAAGTGAAGTTACTTCACATAATGCAGTTATAAGGAGTTGACATGTGCAAAGCAGTTTCATAAATGGCTAACACACATGCTAACACACACGCTAACATGCGTTTTGATTGACTCACCGCTCAGTTTGGACTCCCATGAGATCGCGTTGGTTATAAAAGTTATAAAAGTTAATCCACTTTGATTCTGGCCAAGGTTCACCAAGCATCCATCAGGTTGGTTGATATAGTAGCTAGCTTAATCCCGGAAAGAAATTCCAACTTCTGGCGAGTGCACTCTTCTTTAGGAAGGTTGAATAGTCCTGTTCCTCTCGTAGCCAAACGCGCATCCGTGGCATTATCGGTAAGAAAAAAGAGCAGGCGGTGTCCAGAGTAGGTTAGAAAGAGCTCAGTCTTCAAAAACAACACTTATGCTCGGATCCATGGCTCCTCCGGCCGTGGGTGCGCTTGATTAGCGTCGTGGGACAGCACAGACGCTTCGGAGGGTTGCTGTTTTTTTTTTTTTTTTTTTTTTTTTTTTTTTAAAAAGCCGTTTTATAAATAAAAATCAGGCCGTAAGGCATTACATTACAGACGTAGAGCACTTCCGTTCCGCTGTGACGACACAACTGAACAGCTCAGTCGTTTACCAGGAGAGGGTGGAGCAGCTGCTCAGAGAGCAGGATTCAGGAGGATTACTTAGAACTGCGTGAATGAAGCCAAAAACCGCTCTGGGGGTGTTTTTGATAAGGAAATAGCATAACAACATGGCTAAAAACTCCAAAAAGTCGATTTTGCATGATATAGGACCTTTAAATCCTGTGTTCACAAATGCAACGTTTATCCATGTCTTTGAAAATATAAGACTTGTCCAACTTTGGTGAATTACTCAAGTAATAACTTATGGTAACTATCTGCTTCCGGTTTGCCTTTTACACAATAAAAGACACAGTATGTTATCGCTTTAGTAAGACTCTTATTGTGAAAGGGTCAGACAGCAACAGACACGAACAACAAGCCTTTACCAAACTTAGTGTTACTATTTTACTTTTATTGTCTGGAGTTTTATTGTGTTTTTTTAATGTATAGAGTTAGTTCTAAGTCTACTTTTGCTGTGTTGATTATCACAAAGTTGAATAAATTTGTTTATTCATTCAATCTTTTTCTTCAGTGTGTAATTTAAGTTATTTTAGTTACTATTAAAAAATCGTGATAAAATCGAAATCGGGAGTTTATAATTAAAAAACCGTGATATTCTATTTTTGTCATATCGTCCACCTGCAAAACGCTGCTTATTTATGAAAATCTACCTCATATTTACGTCAGAATAGGGTTGGGCGATGTCCACTTAATTGGCAGTTGACGATGTTTACAGTGAACCATCGTGATGGACGATATCATCGTCCATCTCTCATTATAAGCATTTTTTAGACATTTTTAAGACATTTACATAGCCTATATATAGGCTGCATATTATTTATGTTAGGAAAAATGTGAGATTGCAGGATAAATGTAAACTAAATGATCTGAACAGAGTCATGGAACACGAATTTTGCAATAGAAATGCGTTAAAACTCGACTTATTCAGAGCGTCATCTGCTCCTCAATACCAAGGCTCTTATCACACTAATACAAATGTAATTCGGAGCTTATTATTTGCATTTGCTCAGTTTTAACGTAATGTTTAAGGAACAGTGGGTGAACGGGACAATATTTAGAAGTTTGCGTCGCAGCCTACGTTATTGAAGCTGCTCCACGCGCCGCTCGGTCCGCGTGCTCGTAGTCTCGTACCTCCTGCGCCTCTTTCTCTCCTCTCTCTCTTCTCTCCGTCCTTCGTGAAAACATCCAAACCCATGCGCTCTCAGCTTCGATGTGAGATCCATCATGGCATTTTAAAACTGTTTAGTTTCCGTACGAAAAGCAAAGCGAAACCACGCGGTGTTAAACAGTAGCTGCTTTCAGAGAGAGCCCCACGTGTCAGAAATAGAGCAGCGCTGCGTCTTTACTTTAATAATTACGGCTAATACATCATGTCTTCGGGCTTCTTGTAAGCTACTTAAACTAGCGTGCATATTAGCTATATTCGAGATTTAATTTACAGTGCAATCCCTGCAAAGTTTGTAGGTTTACAAGGCCCACAGAAGATCAGCGCCTGTTTCTGACAGGAGGGGGCGTGGCATCACGATGGTTGCTCTCCATCGTGATGTTGCTCATCCATCACGATGGACGATGATATCATCCATCGTCCCAACCCTAGTTAGAATAAGACGTGGCTTAATAGGCTGAGCGCCATTGACCTGCCCCAAACTGCAACCCGCGATCAAATGAGAGTTTCGTGACCTGCGACCTGCACATCACTAATCGGTTTGTTCTCCTTCTCTTGGGAGAAGAGCGATGGGGAAGCAGTGACTTTAGCGCTCATTTCTTGCCTGCCCAGATGTTGCTTTTTTTTATCTTTTCAAAAGCAGGACTGTCTGGGACTTTTCTAACAGCCAATCAAATCTCAAAACGTTTGATCGATCCAATCACAGACCACGTTGTCACGACAGGAACCAAAGATATTTAATACAACTCTAGATCGAACGGGATGCTTGTCTTGTGACTGGACGGTGAGGCTAACCCCTATAGCAACCAATGCTAGTCGTGTTGTTTAGCCGTATTAGCATAACTTTCTCCATTCATTCCCAGGGTTCAGTGCAGTGGTTTCACTAGGGATAATTTCTCTCCTTCATTTTGACGGGCAGGTTTATAAAAAATCCGTCATGGGCTATTTTTATCCTTCATGAATTAATCTCACATTATAAGCAATTTTTAAAGACATTTACATAGGCTATATATAAGCTGCATATTGTGTATGTTAGGAAAAATGTGAGATCGCTGGATAAATGGAGTTTAACTAAACATTTGAACAATCATGGAACACAAATTTTGCTACAGAAATGTGTATGAACTCGTGCGTAAAATTCTCAGAGGCTTATTCAGAGCGTCATCTGCTCCTCATATCAGGGCTCATATTACACTAATACAAATGTAAAGTGGAGCTTAGTATTTGCACTTTCTCTTTTAACGTTAATGTTTAAGAAACAGCGGACAATTTTTACCAGTTCGCATCACTGCACAGCGCGCCGCGCACAGAAACACACACGCGGGAGTGAAAGAGAGAGAGAGGGGAGAGAAATAGATGAGCTCGTCCTGAGACTTACGCAAGTTAAAGTTAAAGAGCGGCTCCAGATGAGATGGATATTATTAGCCTTTAACCGCGTTTGGATCGTGGTTTTCTTCCCCGTGTTGTTGTTAGCGCCCAGAAAGTTAGCTAGCTAGGCAGTGATACAAGTGAAACAGTGAAGCTGCGTTTAGAGAGAGAGCCCCGCGCGCTCTGAAAAAAAGCAGCCCTGCGTTTTTATTTTAATCACGGCTTGATTTTCAATCTGTCAAAATGACAGACGGCCTTTGAAATTTTCCGTCAAAACTTAAAATATTCCGTAAATGACGGAGAATTTTCGGTTAATGTAACCTCTGGTTCAGTGGTTAGCGTTCATTGTATTGCTGTCCCATGTTTAGGGTGACCAGATGTCCCAGTTTTGAGTCCTTTGTCCCATGTCCCGATAGATTTCTCCAAAACCACTGATTTGTCCCAGTTTTACTCAAAACCAGTTCCAGTTGTCCCGGTTTTTGGCCATAGTCCCCAAAATATCACGTGACTCACAAAGTAATGTTTTTGGCCCTTACGAATATAAATTACCAAGTGTGAACCATTTAAAAATCTCACTCGTTAACATTGGTGCGGGTTGGTGCATGTCATGACAAACAGTTTTACCATCCAGCCTGGGAAAAAGACAGTCGAGATTTGGAAACGCTGCAGCGTATTCCTGAATTGTGTCCCATTTTTAATTTTAAAAATCTGGTCACCCATGTTCAATAAATATTATGAGTCATGCAGTGTTCAAAAGTCCAGAAATACTGCTGCTGTTTAAATGTAAATAGAGAATTATGATGTGGGAGGAGTGCCTTGGTTTTTTGTTTTCTTTTGAGTCCGGGGGCAAGTAGGGTGAAGTGTCTTCCCCAAGGACACAATGACCGTGTGCATTTTTGTGGGAGCTGGGGCTGCGTCCGAAAACATTAAACTGTAGCCTCTAAGCACTAACACTAGGAACTAATCCTTAACCTTTCATGGGGTCAACTGTTAGATCTCTATGCAGTTAGTGACCTAGAGCTTCAGCAGCATTTGCCCAATTTGACCGTCCTTACCCAGGGGAAGGGGAAGTGACATCACCAACAGCTGTGTTTCTTCTTCTTTAAAGTTCAGTGCAGGCCAAACAAAAGCGCATACCGCCACCTACTGTATATTGTCCTACAACAAAATAGTGTCCAAATAAAGACATTTAAGGCAAAAAAAAAAAGAAGATCCTTCACATTTCCCTTTATTTTATCTCAACAGCAGTTTCATAAAGCTACAGTATGCAAATTAGCCATGTGGCTTAAGTTTCTACTAAATGAAAACAAAAGCACAAACTGCTTCATTTAGGCCATTTACTGAGGAGGCTCTTTAAAACCATGTGACTGTGCTGTGGTGACGACAACATGTATTTTGTCACTTTTGTAAAGTTTGGCTTGTGCAGAATCTTTTTTTTTTATTATTATTTTTATTATTAAATGTGCACCTGTCAATCAACAGTGGTTGCGCATGAATCACTTGAGGGTGGGGGCGAGGGGGTGGGGAGATTGGCGCAGTGGCTTATGGGATGACACATAGCTCCTAATCGCCAGTGAGTTAGCATCAGAGGTCCCTATGCTAAAGTGGCTATGATAGTTAGCATACAGGCCACTTTCCCTAACTCCTTCCTAACCGACAACCCAATTCGGACGCATCTTATCATGGCGAACGCTGACGCACATCCGGTTTGGCGTAAGACCTCTTACCTATTTACTGGTTTCGGATGGAGCATGGGATTCGAACCCCGACCTTCCAATCACGAGAGACCTCTACTAACTGCTGCCCCTATCCCATGGGACTATGGATGGAAACTAGCCTTGAGGTAAATCCAAGTGTATTTACAGCTCCTGCTGTTCATTAAAGCCACACTGTGTAACATTTTACCCAATAAAAAATATTGAAATACAAGCATTTATTTCATGTCAGATATTTCCATAATTAAAAAATACCTCATAAATGTACAAATGAACAAGCGCCTTTGCTATGAGCGGCTCAACTCTCCTCAGACATGACTGTAACTTTACCGTTTGGTTCTCATCCAAATCAATTCTTTGATTACCCACTGCATTTTCTGTGTTGAGCTGGTCATTAGGAGCATATTTTGTACTGATGGCAACAGTATAGTCCAAAAGGTTGCGCAGTGTGCCTTTTTAATACATGTTGTCCCATTTCAAATAAATAAATATAAAAACTGCGCCACAGTCGCCCCAAGGTCAGTCACAATACCAATACAAAATAGAGTAAACAGTATCAGGGAAACAAGTGGTGTTTCCCATTTGGAAACATTGCACTGGGTTAGACAGGCCAGTCACAAGATGGTTTTTACTATGGCCTCGTCCTATCTACACTTTTATTAAAGATCTTTGTCTCCAATGTTTACAATCTGCACTGAGTTGATAATGACTCCTTGTATCCTCAAAAGGCCTCACTCTTCAGGATCACTGTCACAGAAATGCATCGTGGCTCGGCGCATTGTTCCACCCCTCGTAATTATACTTTTTCATTGTTAGTGACTAAAGTTCTATTTTTAGACTGAACCTGGATCCAGCCCAGAGGAGACTCTTTACAGCAGATTGTTTCAGTAACACGGGGAGGACACGCACGTCGCGCACGCCCCCCCTCGCTCGCGCAGATTAAATCGGGAACATTGTCTAAAACATATTTGGCCGGACGGCGTAATGAACAGTGTTATTTTGGAGTTGGCTCGTCTCCCGCCTGTCAGTGTGGGCTGCAGTGACGGGGCTCGGGACGGTGGTCTATATTTAGTGCGTTGGAATATTCAGCGCGAGTCTCCTCCTCTTCACCTGCTGCTGCGGCCGACAGGTGCCACAGGAGAGATCAACACGTGGACCGTTCACATATAGAAATGTCAATAGGGCTACAGGGTTTGGGGAAATAATGCGATATTTCATAAAAAACATTATCAGTTGGTGATTCAAGATTGTGTTCCTCATTATAGTGCACTGTATAGGGGTCACACTCAGCCAAACTTAGCCAAAAAATATCTAAAAAAACAGCCAAAACCTGAGGACATGCGCCGTGGATGGAATTTCCAATGTTTTTTTTTTTACTTGTTTACAGAAACACTGCACTCCTCCAACGATGCAGAACGGCCTCAACTCCCTCTAGCAGCTCTGAAACTCTTGGATTTAAGATTTTGTCTTTTTATCTTTTTATTTTTATCAACACACCACATTGTGGTCAGTGTTGTTGGGATTAATCCAAACAACTAATTACTGATTACACCATCTAAAAGTAATCTAGATACTTCTTTGCAATCTGATTACTGAAACTCTGCTTGGTCTGTTGCTCCATCCGAAACAAGTAAGTTGGTAAGAGGTCTTACGCCAAACCGGATGTGCGTCAGCCATGATAAGAAGCGTCCGAATTGGGTTGTCTGTTAGGAAGGAGTTAGGGAAAGTGGCCTGTATGCTAACTATCATAGCCACTTTAGCATAGGGACCAATGATGCTAACTATCATAGCCACTTTAGCATAGGGACCAATGATGCTAACTCACTGGCGATTAGGAGCTATGTGCCATCCCATAAGCCACTGCTCCAATCTCCCCACCCCCCTCGCCCCTCGAGTGATTCACGCGCAACCACTGTTGATTGACAGATGCACATTTAATAATAAAAATAATTAAAAAAATTAAGATTCTGCACAAGCCAAACTTTATACAAGTGACAAAATACATGTTGTCGTCACCACAGCTCAGTCACATGGTTTTAAAGAGCCTCCTCAGTAAATGGCCTAAATGAAGCAGTTTGTGCTTTTGCTTCCATTTAGTAGAAACTTAAGCCACATTGCTAATTTGCATACTGTAGCTTTATGAAACTGCTGTTGAGATAAAATAAAGGGAAATGTGAAGGATCATTTGGATGTTTGTTTTTTTCGCCTCAAATGTCTTTATTTGGTTGCCTGGCTCTGCCATACTATTCCCTGTCCATTCCACGCAGGGAAGTTAGTCTGGTAACGGAGCAATTGGAGCAGTTTGAACGGGTGGGCCTAACGCGCACAGATCGTCAGTGAAATAAACCAATTAGCTGACGTGACGACAGCTGTAGTCCAACTCACAAAATATGAACTGAATATAAACTCACGAGCACGCGGAGGCAAAATCCTGGACTACTTCATCCATGATTAGTTTTGGCTAATGTTGATGTTAATTAAACTAACAACATAGTGGTGCAGCGAGTGACGTAACCTTGTCAATTCTCTGTGACGGTCGTGATTGGTTCGGCCTGAGCCGCCAATCAGCAACTTGTTTACCGTGTGTGTCCAGACCCACTTTCTTTCGCGCAGAAAAGAAGTGGGTGTGTGGTTTATCCGGCTATTTATTTGGACACTATGTTGTTGTAGGACAATATACAGTAGGTGGCGGTATGCGCTTTTGTTTGGCCTGCACTGAACTTTAAAGAAGAAGAAGAACAGCTGTTGGTGATGTCACTTCCCCTTCCCCTGGGTAAAGACGGTGGAATTGGGC
The DNA here is from genome assembly GCA_007210695.1 of Neogobius melanostomus. Taxonomy (NCBI): domain Eukaryota; kingdom Metazoa; phylum Chordata; class Actinopteri; order Gobiiformes; family Gobiidae; genus Neogobius; species Neogobius melanostomus. Next base: position 618,006 of record VHKM01000433.1, read on the forward strand.
AAATGCTGCTGAAGCAGAAGTTCACCAACTGCATAGCGATATAACAGTTGACGCATGAAAGGCTAAGGATTAGTTGCTAGTGTTAGTACTTAGAGGCTAACATTTAATGGTTTCGGATGCAGCACGTGTTTCGGTGCCGACACAGCTGCGCATGCGCTGTTCTTTCCCCACAACTGCAAAAGTAAACGCGCCTTCGACATTTTTTTTAACTGTGTTGGACAGCAAACCCTTGCGCTGTTTCTCAGTGTTGTTGCCATTATAGGCAGCTTGATTGAGTGACTCACGCCGTCCAAACTAGCGTACTGCGCAGAGTAGTGGAGATTCGAGCGAGAGAGTTGTGGTTAGCGAGTGTTTTGAGTATTGAGTTTTGGAGCGTGTTGGAGCGATGTCTCGGAGGTCGGGTCGTGTGCCCAAACGACATTTATGTTGTTTTTTTTTGCAGCTGATCAAAAGTTTAGGACTGCATTACAAAAAGTGATTATTACATTACATTATGTACTCATTTTGTTGAGGATTCGGATGCACTACTACTTTCTCCTCACCGCAGATCGTGTGACTCTTGCCCTTGAGTTGTCTCGTCATGTTGTCATTTAGTGCGACGCATAATAGCTCGTGTATGAAGGGTATTATTTGAGACTATGGTGGACATTCGGACACTCACTAGAATCAGCTTAGAATATTGCACTCATCGTGACACAACCTTCTCTTTGAATTCGTTCCATCTTTTTAATCAAAGCACCTCCTTTCTCTCGTTCACACAGTCACACGGTCTTTTTCAAATCATGGCAGGTTCGGGACGGCCATTTTGAACCTCTTTTGTTTCTCCCTGAGCTGGAGTGAGCGGAGAAGGTTGTTCGCGTTGTAAACCTGAGCAGATTCACATGAAGAGCCTTTTGTCGCCGCAGACTTTTTACTGAACATTTTGTGAAAGAATGGAAATGTCGTACTTATTTTTCATGCAGGGAAAAGGGTTATTCTCGTTAGTCCCAGTTGGGTTTGTAATATTTCCGACCTTTTTCAGACCTGCAGGTTCGGAGCTTCCTCTCGCCGTGAAAAATGTCCTCAGAAATTTGTTTGTGCCCAAAGTCATCGGGGAGCTGAATAAATTACAGCCCCCGAATCTCGCTCAGTCTGTGCCATTTCTTTCTATTGGAAATTTGTGTCTGCGATGAACGGAAATGAACTATTAACTTTTTGCACTGGCTGTTGGAGTTTTCTAATAAAAATTTAGTGTGAGAATGAATGTGAGACACGGCAGGCGGACACATAGCTGTATCAAGCAGTGCTCAATGTTGCTTTTTGCTAGTTTTCTCCCTGAACATATGAGTTTGCCCCCTTTGCGATGCTTATTTTATGACGTTTTGCCAAAGGCGACTGAGACGACGCTGTGATCCAAATATGGTCATTTCATTTCTGGGAGCTGCCGCTAAAGCAGGGGTGTCCAAACTTTTTTCATGGGGGGCCACATATTGAAGCGTACATGGGGTGAAGGGCTATAGATCGGTGGTTAGTGCCACGAAACCTTCGACTGGCAGAGGTTTAAATTGTGCCCCAGACCTTTATTTATGCTTAAAACCTTCATGCCAGCTCTGTCTCTCAATAAGATGTTAGTTGTTAGGTTAGAACTGTGTAGAATAATTATATTTGATTAGGGGTGGGCGATATGACAAAAATAGAATATCACAATTTTTGAATTATAAACTCCCGATTTTATCACGATTATTTATAGTAACTAAAATAACTTAAATTACACACTGAAGAAGAAACAGATTGAATTAACATACTGATTTATTCAACTTTGTGATAATCAACAAAGCAAAAATAGGCTTAGAACTTAGACTAGACTTAGAACTACAGCAAACTATACATTAAACACAAAACTCCAGACAATAAAAGTAAAATAGTAACACTAAGTTTGGTAAAGGCTTGTTGTTCGTGTCTGTTGCTGTCTGAGCCTTTCACAATAAGAGTCTTACTAAAACGATAACATGCAGTGTCTTTTATTGTGTAAAAGGCAAACCGGAAGCAGATAGTTACCATTAAGTTACTTGACCAAGTAATTCACCAAAGTTGGACAAGTCTTATATTTTCAAAGACCTGGATAAACGTTGCATTTGTGAACACGGTCCAGGATTTAAAGTAAACAAATGAGAAGGATGCGGCGCCTGACAGAACTGTAAGGACGAAGGACACACTCGCTTCTTCACACATGTGTCGCCAGGTAAATAAATAAACACACGCTGAGCAGAGCAGCGGCGTTACGGGGGAAAGACACTGACATAAACACCTCTGAAATAGAGACGCTGGGTTTAAAAGCTCCAGATTGAGGAGCCTGGTCGTGTATGTGACTGTAGAGGAGCGGCTCGCTGTAGAGGAGCGGCTCACAGTAGAGGAGCGGCTCGCTGTAGAGGAGCGGCTCACTGTAGAGGAGCGGCTCGCTGTAGAGGAGCGGCTCACTGTAGAGGAGCGGCTCGCTGTAGAGGAGCGGCTCACTGTAGAGGAGCGGCTCGCTGTAGAGGAGCGGCTCGCTGTAGAGGAGCGGCTCGCTGTAGAGGAGCGGCTCGCTGTAGAGGAGCGGCTCGCTGTAGAGGAGCGGCTCGCTGCCAAACGCAGTAAGTGGGTTTACTTCACTGACGGTGAAAAGAGGCAACTGTGCAGAAGAGCTTAGAATCGTGATAAAACGATCCCACAAAAATGACAGATCGTCAGCTCTGGAGATTGTAAGACGGTCTAATATCGTCATATCGCCCAGCCCTATCTTTGATGATGTATACCGATTCAGCAAGAAGGCCGAGGGCCACCAAAACTTGGTCTGAGGGCCGCATTGGCCCCCGGGCCACACCCCTGTGCTAAAGCGTAGGCTAATGACAGCAGAAATATACACAGGATAAAGATGTTACAAAACATTAGGACTCTTTTTCTAAAAATGAGGTTTACTTTACACTCTTGCAACAACATCTCCACTTTAGTTGCTCCTGCTAGTGATGTCCAGCTTTTTTCAGATCTGGTCCCGACTCAAACCCGCACACATTTAAAAGACGCTGCTGTAGGATTGGGCGATTTGGCCAAAAAGTAAAATCTCGATTTATTTTACTCGGTATGGACGATTTCGATTTTATTGGAATTGAGCTTGAAAGGGTCTGCTGATCTTTCATATGAAGAAAACTGCCGAGTACCATTTATATGTAGATTCATAATATACAATTCTTTTAAATTGTTATTACTGTTTTAAATATGCCTTTTTGCTCTCAAAAGTAAAGCTTCATAATGAGCCATGGAGACGACTGAATGGGAAAGGGGCGGAGTTAAGTGTGTCTCCACTCAGAGTGAGCAAAGGGCAGAGGATCAGACCGGGGGAAACCAAACTGCTTTAGCTGAAGAAAACACAATACACAGCCTTTATAAAGCAGCAGAGATCGTCAGGAAGTCGCTGAGTCTGAACTGTTGCTAAATTGGCCGCACGGCGCACGTGAGAAGGACATGGAGTGACGGACGCAATTTTACGATTTAGCCATTTTCCACATAGTCTGTTTTAAAAACAATAAAGCACTTACTTACTTAAAAGCATGAATTCATCAAATTAATTAGATTTATCGCCGAGCCCTACGCAATGAGGACACCTTTGAAATCGTTCATGGACTCATCAGGAAACGAGGAGCAGAAACCTTTAGGATTTACTTTTACCACGTCATGGACAAGTCTTTCTGTTAAACTAAATGGGAGTTTGGAACTAACGTGGCCCAGGAGCAGCCGACCTATTGAGAATGAGGAGTTGTCGTCACGGCACAGAGCCCCCCGCCGATTCCCCCCCCTCGCCGCCATGATGGAAGCCGTCTGGCGGCAATACACATCGTCTACGTGTGTTGTTAACGCGGTAGTAGCGGAGGTTTTTGCTATTCCGCACTGTTTTACCGCCTGGAAGTCACTGCTGCGTTAAAAACTGCTCCAATACTTCACAGGATAGATATGGAAAATGTAGAACAATGGGACACAGTTTTTTAGGTTACAGAAATGGACAAAACATGTTGGAAACGTTTGTGTACATTGAACATCTCGTAACAATGTAGTGTTTACGAAACACACACTTTATTACTTTGTCATTTTGCTAAATGCAATGCAATGACAACACACAAAAACGCATGTGAGGAAAGTTACTTTTGCCAGTACAACGCTGTTTTCACCAGCTGGAGGCTTGTAGAGCTAAGTCCTGCACCCAGCCACAGCAGAAAGTCTCGTAACTTTCCAAAGACTTGTGGCTTTTAAACTCCTGCATCGTGTAGTAACTTACACCAAATACAAGGTAGTTTACTGTGTCCATGTGCACGGAGGTAAATGGTCCAGGTCTCCGCTGCAGGAGCTCGTATGGGTCGATGTTTTGAATGTCCGCAAGCTTCTCCAAATCCCGCTGTTTTGCGCCTGGTATGAGCTTGTTCCTGTAAGGTCCCTTTTCTTTCGCCTTATCTCTTTGCATTGCTTTATTTATTTCTATTCGTAGATCTGTCTCTGTCTCGCCGAAAACGTAAATGCGCAAAATTTAAAGTGCTCTGGAATATGAGGAATGCGTGAAATTCTGGGTATGTGCCCATAATCGGCATCCAACATGGCTGACAGGCTCAGAGCCCCCCCCCCAATCACCCCAACTCGGCACGTGACTTTCTCTCTCTCAATACCTGACATTACGAGAAGCTGATCTCCTCAGGTTAGTTGGTGTCGCCTTGTTATAATAGCTGTGCTTCTTGCTGCTGCGTTATTGGGCGCTGCCTTTGTTCATCGAAACTTCTTTGATTGGTATTTATAAGAAAGCACTTTATGTTGGCTTACAACATAAACAATGTTAAACAATGTAAGGAAAGATAAAAGTGCTAACCCCACCCACACGCGCCCCAGGTTTGCCGTAAATTGTGAGGTGCCTGTGCATCACTAGCTCCTACAGACGCCAAACTTCTTGTACTTAACAATATTTTGAAGGTTTTTTCAGAAGGATCTTCTAATATCTAATTCCCAGCATGATTGAGTTTTTTATACTGCATAAAACAGGGCTTTTTGTTTTTTTCACAGATTTCTTTACTTATAATATCTTATTAATCTCTTAACCCCCACCTGAACCGAGCACATTTTCTCCAGTTTGGCTTTGCTCTGAAATCTGAAAGCCTCTTGAAAAGAGTGTCAAAATAGGAACAAAAATGAGACGAAACGAGGATGAAAATGCAAGAGAAGAGCAACAGAAAAGTGACAAAAAAGTGACAAAAACACAAAGAAGTGGGAACATTTTTTTTTTTTAAGTGACGCGAGGAAAAAGATCCATTTAGATGAGTTTGTAGGTGTTAGCTTTCAAATGAGGCGTTACACTGGCCTATAGGCTGTGACCTTAAGGATCTGGGTAAAGCTGAAAAATGTCCTTTGGAAAATAAACCCATACATTTGAATCTGGCTCGATCCATAATTTAGATTTAGTTGCTGAGAATATACGCATAAATATAGTCATGCATCAAACGCCTTTTAGTAATAGATGAATCTTGCATTTCAGAACCTTTTTGTACAGATTTATACAAGGTTTTGGTTTATACAGAGATGGTAATACTATAGTTTACACTGTTGTATCACCTCAGTAATTGCAGCATTTGCAATTTCTGAACTGCGATGATAAAAATAGCACATTTGCAGGGATTGCTGTTAATCTCAACGCCCTGATTTCCGGCTGTAAACATTGCGTTCCGACAGTTCATAAACACAGTCTGCTGGAATAGATGAGCTCCGACTGTACGCGCGGAGCAGGACTTCATTAGGACCTGGTTCAGTCATGTGGCGTTAAGGCAGCGCGGCGGTAAAGTGGGGCAGAGGCCTGGAGTCATTTATATCTGTCTGCACCTGCGAGTACAGTGTGTGATGATTCAGCAGTGACCGAAACAACAACCGTGGCAAGTGTGGGAGCGATGTGCACAGCGAGGTGGCACCGTGTGGGAAATACCACTGATCCGCTGTAACCCATCCTCTCCTTTTGGGCAAACAGCAGCTTTTGGCTCTGTGCATATTTAGTTATACTCAGAGGTGGGCAAAGTGACAGTACACATCAAGTCAAATGTTACTCCAGTAGAAGTTAAAGCTGCTCTGTCAAATGTATTAAGTACTGAAAAACACCTCTGCGGCTTCAAACAGACAAACCTTGTGCCTGAATTAACCCTCTCTAGTCTGTTAGCAACACTCTGCCTCTGTGTCTTCCTTTGGTGCACGATGACTGTCACGTGTCTCTCTGTGCTGTTCACAACATGCGCTGACAGAGGAAGAAAGCGTCTCATGCGCCGCTGAAATCCTCCAGTTTCAGAGATATGAATGAAACGTGTCTCTGCATCAGACTCCACAGCGGCAGCTCCTGGTCACGGTAACGTTAAAGGGATACACGGCAAGAGTAGGCAGCATAGATGAGGAACCTAAGAGATGTTTTTGCCTTTTTCATTGCCAAGGTAAATTTTGTTCAGGCGGCTTCATCAGCATTTGCCATTTATTCAATGATTTAGATTAAACTAAGAACTTTGTATCTATTTTACAGACTTGTTTGCAGGGGCGTAACATCAGGAAGTGCAGCCAGAGCAGCTGCACTGGGGCCCAGAGATACATAAGCACAGAGGCGTAGCTTGCCATAAGGCAAGGCAGGCAGCTGCCTGGGGCCCCCAATAGTCAAGGGCCCCTATGAACCAACCCGTTATTCAGACACCTGCAGTAAACGCTTGATATACACAGCCTTCCTAATGATTTCGGCGATGCAGTTACATCATCTCTCCACCAATGCTGTGTGGCGCTGTTTATCCGCATCCTGCTGCACGCTTTAGTGAGTCATGGTTCCCTAATGTTAACTTATAATGAGCAGTGGACAGACTTTATACTCATGGCTCCACCAGATGATATTTCTAATAGTGAAACCAGTTTATTGTAACTCTCTTCATGACCCAAAGAACCTCAGCCTTCTGTTCTGAGGAAAACTTATGCAGTGAACTGCATTATGGGAGTTGTCAGGTGACCCACTCCTGCCAAATGACATCCTCTCTCCCAGTGCGCAGTACACCGAGCGGCCACCAGAGGACCCCCAACCGACATTCTTGCTTGGGGCCCTTTGTACCCTCACTACGCCACTGCATAAGCACTAAGATGCCACTGCAATATTTTTTGCCATGTCTTCATGATTCTACTTAGAAGCACAGTAGCGCAGCGGTTAGTGCTCGTGCTTCACAGAAGCACTAGAAGGTCCCGGGTTTGATTCCCACCTGGACGGGGTCTTTCTGTGTGGAGTTTGCATGTTCTTCCCGTGGCTGCGTAGGTTTCCTTTTTGGTATTTGGTAGATTGTGATTTTGTTTGTTTATTTGGTCGGGACTTTGCATGTTAATGAACACACATGGGACTCATGCATGTAAACAAGCCACGCCAGACTTACTTGACTTAAGTAAGAATGCGTATTGGCCACTGTATAAACCTGCTGTCACTTTGCCTCTGCAAAGGGACTACAAATGAAAATTAGCTTGTAGCTATCTCTGGTCTGTACAACACATTTGTTGTGCAACGTCCCTGTCAAATAAATAAATAAATAAATAGCCTTGGGCTAATTTCCATCCGTCGTCCCCCAGTCACACTCTCAAACACACTCTCATTCATCCTGGCCTATTGCACATGTTTTAGTGGTCGGGGAAACCTACGCCCAGTGATTAATTCGTTCATTCTTTTAATCGATTCCCGGCCTTGATATTACGGTCACTCTTCAGATGTAGTGGAGTTAAAGTAATAGGTTCTCGACAAAGATACTTAAAAACACTAAGTAAGTTGACTTTGTTCCTGACCACCATTTCTTTGTAATCGTCAGGTGCGCTGTGTGTTTTCATACTGAAAGGACCAAACATTTCTCAGATTTTTCATCCACCCATGAAAACTTGCAGAGATACAGTAAGACCTGGTCCGGCTGCAGATAAGATAAGACTTGATTGATTTCACAGTGGAGAAATTCACTCGTTACAGCTGCTCTTGAAGCACAAGAGACGTGCAGAGAGTTAGAGAATGTGCAAAGAATAAACAAGGTAGATGTGCAAACAAGTTATCATGGCAGAATAAAGGCATCTACTGTATATATGAGGGAAATAACTTTAAGGACAAAAAAGTTCAAATTAGAGCAAAATCTCTCATCTTTCCCCACGCGTATTCATTCACAAATATGATCATGTTTGGTATCCACGTGTAGCACGAACGGCGACCGAGACGACGCTGTAATCCACATATGGTCATTTCCTTTCTGGGAGACAGTCACGGCTAAAGACTGGAGGGAAAAAACAGGCACAAAACTTTAGGTCCCATTTTGCAACAGCATCTCCACTTCAGAAGCTCCTACAGACTCCACACTGTCCAGTCTTTCCACTCAACAATGTTTTGAAGGTTTTTTCAGAAGGACTTTTTAACATTGAAGTCCTTCCACTTCTAAATAGCTTATTAAAAAACTGAAGCAAAGGTTTCAAACTCTGTCAATTATTTCTTCCTTGTTCACCTCTCGCCTTATAAAGCATTGAAGCAGAACTAAGTAATTCATGCCCCTATCACCTGCAGTATTTACACTGCAGGTGTCGTAGCATGTTGTGTTTTTTACTCATTAATTGTCCGTGAGAGTAAATACTACGCTGACAGAAAAGACAAAGGGACAGAGGGATATTGTACATCCAATTACACAATTACACAATGGAGATCATTTTTTTTCATTCTCAAACTTGGCTGTAAATACTGTTTAAGTGGAGCTAGCCCGCAGTTAGCCTTACCCGTTAGCCTGTTAGCTTCTTCTTCGTGTTCCACACAGCTCTGCTCAAGTTGCAATTGTGGTTTGGAGATGAAAGACCCCCCAGTTATCCCATTAACACTTGTATTACCCCCAGATGGATGATGGAAAGGATTTATTAAGGTAAACAAGTTACTTAGTACGTTAAAGCCGCCCTCAGCTACTCCATTTTGCACGACCGGATTATCTTTATTCTCACATTGCATCGTTAGAAACAGCGAGCTAACTTTTTCTCAAGACAAGCTCCACACCTCCCCCGCCTCACCCCCAACACACGCCACACCATGTAAACACAAACACGTGTAGGCATCGAAGCAGCAGACGCAGCTAAAGTTAGCGGCTAAGAGATTAGCGTTAGCGGCTAACGCAGAGTTTAGCATTTTGACAGAAGTTTACCAAAGATCGTAAACTGACAAACATCTGACCGACCTGCTCTGATTCTGCTGAAATCCTCATCAAATGTCCGTTTGTCAAATAATCCAATATCTACAGGAGCTGCCATGTCTTTATCCTCCTTATGTTTACAAAGGCTGCACCGGGAGGCTGTGAGGCGTACAAGGAGAAAAAAACTGCACTGTAAAATTAGTTCTAAATGGTAGAACTCGAATACACCTCACGGTGATACTTGGACACGTCATCAGTGATAAACCCGGGGTCATAGGGTGTTTCGGGTCTTTAATCATCAGACAACCTCGCCCGGGCGACCCAGCCGGGGGTGATCAGACCCCGGCCTGTGTCCAAGTGGCGCACCACGGATCCCCCCTACGGATCCACAGCCACCGGGAGGCCTTTTCTGCGGCCTCAAGGATGTTCTTGGTGGCTTTTCTAGACTGCAGTCCTCTAATCCCAAGGATTTTGAACACTCGCTGTAGTGAGTGACCAGCAAAACCCCTGCACCCAATTTCGACTGGTTCGCAGCGGGCTCTCCAGCCATTGCTCCGACACTCTGCAGTGAGCTCAGAGTATTTGGCCCTCTTTCGCTCATTTGCTTCGTCAATCCGCTCCTCCCAGGGGACAGTCAGCTCCAGTAGCACCACTTGCTTGGTTGACTCAGATGTTAACACCATATCTGGGCGGAGTGTAGTGGTAGCGATATTGGCTGGGAACTTGAGTTGCCTTCCCAGGTCAACGTGGAGCTGCCAGTCACGAGCTGTGGCGAGGAGCCCTCCTGAGGAGTAGGGCTGGCGGTTTGCCTTCTGTCCTGCTCTGATGAAAGTGATTGACTGTTTCGGGGCGACCTGGGACTTGCTGTTTTGTATCGCTGTGCAGATGGAATCCGCCAGGGATTTTAAAACCTGGTCGTGGCGCCAGCGATACCGCCCCTCCCCAAGCGCCTTTGGGCAACAGCTCAGGATGTGCTCCAAGGTGCCCCTCCTCTGGCACAATTTGCACTCCGGAGAGTCTGCTAGGCCCCAGATGTGCAGGTTGGCCGGGCATGGGAGGACATCGTACACAGACTGTATGAGGAATTTTATGCGCAGAGGTTCAGCTCTCCAGAGCTCTGACCAGGTGAGTTTTCGAGGTTCCGCATGCTCCCACCTTGTCCACGCCCCTTGTTTGGACATGCTGACCATCCTGCAGCAACGTTCTTCCTCCACCTCTGCACGGATCTCGTCTTGGACCAGTTGGCGCTTTTCCTTGTCGCGGGCCCGGTCGAAACGTGGCTTTGGGAAACTGCCGAGGCCTGCCCTCCCCCTTGTTACAGTTCCCATCAATGTCTTGTGCCTCAGCCGCTCCTCTGCTCTGCTTACGGCTTCTTGTGCCTGCCACTTCCTCCCTGTCTTAACAACAATTCCTGCCGAGGCGACCTTGACATCTGCGGAGTCCCTGTACATCATTACCTCTCTGGAGCGGGTGACTTTGAATTCCTCCGAGAGTCCCCTGAGAGGGAGGTGCAGCTTGGTGGATTGGCCATAAAGGGCAATGCTGCTCAAGGACCGAGGAAGCCCCAGCCATCTCCTTAGAAACTGGCTGATGGTCTTCTCTAGTGCCTCAACCGTTGTCAATGGTACCTCGTAGATTAACAGAGGCCAGAGTATTCTAGGCAAGACTCCGTGTTGGTACATCCAGGCCTTGAACTTTCCTGGGAGACCAGATTTGTCGATGGCTGTGAGCCATGAGGTCAGGTCGCTCTTTGTCTGCTGCAAAGCCACTGCATCCTTCAGGGAGCTGTCAAAGATTTTGCCCAGGCTCTTGACAGGTCTTTCGGTCACCGTTGGAATCATGGTCCCTCCAACTGTAAAGCGGAAATTATCGGCCACTTTACCTTTTTTAAGGACCAGAGACCTGGATTTAGCTGGCTTGAAGCTCATCTTTGCCCATGTGATGAGCCGTTCAAGCCCCTGGAGGAGCCACCTGCACCCAGGCACGGATGTGGTCATCACTGTCAAGTCATCCATAAAGGCTCTTATGGGGGCTGCCGGGTCCCAGATCTTGATTTTGGCCCTCTACATTCAACCTCCGCAGACTTGACAATCATGTTCATGGCCAAGGAGAAGAGTGACACCGATATTGTACAACCGGTGATTATGCCCTTTTCCAGGCGGTGCCAGGCAGATGTTGCTTGGCTTGAGGAGACTCTTGCGCTGAAATTGTTGTAGTAGTCCATGATGAGGTTGCAGATCTTCGCAGGAACATGGTGTCTTGTCAGTGCTGTTTCAACAAGTTTGTGCGGGATAGATCCGTATGCGTTGGTTAAGTCAAGCCAGAGAGTTGCCAAATCTCCTTTGCTTTCCCTTGCCTCCCGGATCAACTGCGTCACCACTCCTGTATGCTCCAGACACCCAGGCACTCCAGGAACTCCCCCTTCTGGACAGAGGTGTCTATGTAGGCATTCTTCAAGAGGAACTCGGTTAATCGTTGAGACAGGATCTTAAAGAAAATCTTGCTCTCAACGCTGAGCAGCGAGATTATACGAAACTGCTCGATGTTACTGGAGTTCTCTTCCTTCGGGATCCAGACGCCTTCAGCGTATCTCCACTGGGCGGCGACTTTCCCTCTCCGCCATATCACCTTCAAGATCTTCCACAGACGCTTGAGGAGCCGTGGACACTGCTTGTAGACCTTGTAGGGTACACCGCTGGGGCCGGGAACCGAACCAGATCTTGCAGCTTTCACAACTTCCTTTACCTCTGCCAGGGTAGGCTCATCACTTTTAAATTGGGACACTGGATCTGCTGGTTGCACCAGTGCCTCACAAGGGCCGAGCTCTTGATCTCTTGAAGTGTCACTAAAGGTGACATTGAGATGATGGTCGACCTCTTCTGCAGGGCAAGCGAGGTGACCACTTCGCTTCTGGCCCAGTAGCCTCTTAGTGAAGGTGAAGGGGTTGCCAATGAAGGCGCTTCGCTTCCGTGCCCTTTCTTTTCCCCTTCTTCGGTGCCATTCGGCTCTCCTCAATGTGATGAGCTTCTTTCTTACGATAATAGTGAGTTCCGACAGAGCAGTTCTCTCCTCTTCCTTGGCTGCCTTAAACTGACGTCTCAAGGATTTGAGTTCTTGCCTCAACTCACTTATCTTGACTTCCCGTCGATTGAGTTTTGCTGGGTTTCTAGCTGCTCCTTGCTTCTGTTCCACTCCAAAACGCTCAGCTCCTATGCTCATTATGAGGGAGCACATGGTTTGGAGTTTCTGGTCAGCGTCACCCTTCGAAATGAATTCCAGGGTTTTGTCTACGTCCTCATCCAGCTTGGTCCACTCCTTGCTGTTAGCAACAGGCCACTTCACCCGGCGGTGTTCCGATTTCCTGCTTGGTGGGGGGAAACGTGTCGCTTGGAGGTTCCGGGTACTGTGGGGAGACTCCGGACCTGGCTCCTCCTCCGTCTGACCAGGTTCTGCAGCAGGCACAACAAGGACTGTTGCATCGGCTGCCGTTCCTGAGCGTTGCTTCACTTGTTCCCTCCCAAGGCAGGCCATCTTAGTCTGGTGGATCTTCAGACCTCTCGAGTTTTTGCAGACCTTGCCGCATATGCAGACTGCGCTCGTAATCCGTTGTCCGTTTGCTTGGGTCATAACCAGTGAATCCGTCCGGTTGGGATGCTCATCCTCCCCCCTCTCGGGCATCCCTGGGGGTATTTTTCTTTAGGGTTCTTCGTAGCAAGATTTGGGTTCCCCCTCACGGGAGCTGTAGGTCAGGGGGCTGGCCTTTCCTACCCCGGTTGCCGTCTCTCCGGGCTGTCCACTGTCTCTCCAGTTGTCACCACTCTTTTCATGGACGTCATCCAGCCTTTCCTGGAGGTCACTGGCTCAGCCAGATGTGATAGAACTCGAATACACCTCACGGTGATACTTGGACACGTCATCAGTGATAAACCCGGGGTCATAGGGTGTTTCGGGTCTTTAATCATCAGACAACCTCGCCCGGGCGACCCAGCCGGGGTGATCAGACCCCGGCCTGTGTCCAAGTGGCGCACCACGGATCCCCCCTACGGATCCACAGCCACCGGGAGGCCTTTTCTGCGGCCTCAAGGATGTTCTTGGTGGCTTTTCTAGACTGCAGTCCTCTAATCCCAAGGATTTTGAACACTCGCTGTAGTGAGTGACCAGCAAAACCCCTGCACCCAATTTCGACTGGTTCGCAGCGGGCTCTCCAGCCATTGCTCCGACACTCTGCAGTGAGCTCAGAGTATTTGGCCCTCTTTCGCTCATTTGCTTCGTCAATCCGCTCCTCCCAGGGGACAGTCAGCTCCAGTAGCACCACTTGCTTGGTTGACTCAGATGTTAACACCATATCTGGGTGGAGTGTAGTGGTAGCGATATTGGCTGGGAACTTGAGTTGCCTTCCCAGGTCAACGTGGAGCTGCCAGTCACGAGCTGTGGCGAGGAGCCCTCCTGAGGAGTAGGGCTGGCGGTTTGCCTTCTGTCCTGCTCTGATGAAAGTGATTGACTGTTTCGGGGCGACCTGGGACTTGCTGTTTTGTATCGCTGTGCAGATGGAATCCGCCAGGGATTTTAAAACCTGGTCGTGGCGCCAGCGATACCGCCCCTCCCCAAGCGCCTTTGGGCAACAGCTCAGGATGTGCTCCAAGGTGCCCCTCCTCTGGCACAATTTGCACTCCGGAGAGTCTGCTAGGCCCCAGATGTGCAGGTTGGCCGGGCATGGGAGGACATCGTACACAGACTGTATGAGGAATTTTATGCGCAGAGGTTCAGCTCTCCAGAGCTCTGACCAGGTGAGTTTTCGAGGTTCCGCATGCTCCCACCTTGTCCACGCCCCTTGTTTGGACATGCTGACCATCCTGCAGCAACGTTCTTCCTCCACCTCTGCACGGATCTCGTCTTGGACCAGTTGGCGCTTTTCCTTGTCGCGGGCCCGGTCGAAACGTGGCTTTGGGAAACTGCCGAGGCCTGCCCTCCCCCTTGTTACAGTTCCCATCAATGTCTTGTGCCTCAGCCGCTCCTCTGCTCTGCTTACGGCTTCTTGTGCCTGCCACTTCCTCCCTGTCTTAACAACAATTCCTGCCGAGGCGACCTTGACATCTGCGGAGTCCCTGTACATCATTACCTCTCTGGAGCGGGTGACTTTGAATTCCTCCGAGAGTCCCCTGAGAGGGAGGTGCAGCTTGGTGGATTGGCCATAAAGGGCAATGCTGCTCAAGGACCGAGGAAGCCCCAGCCATCTCCTTAGAAACTGGCTGATGGTCTTCTCTAGTGCCTCAACCGTTGTCAATGGTACCTCGTGGATTAACAGAGGCCAGAGTATTCTAGGCAAGACTCCGTGTTGGTACATCCAGGCCTTGAACTTTCCTGGGAGACCAGATTTGTCGATGGCTGTGAGCCATGAGGTCAGGTCGCTCTTTGTCTGCTGCAAAGCCACTGCATCCTTCAGGGAGCTGTCAAAGATTTTGCCCAGGCTCTTGACAGGTCTTTCGGTCACCGTTGGAATCATGGTCCCTCCAACTATAAAGCGGAAATTATCGGTAGTAGTATTATGTTCAAACTGCAAAAAAAAAAAAGTTTGGTAAAATAAATATAAGCCTCACAATGTTTGCTTTGCTACACATCTTATTTATGCTGAAAACATGTAAATTTACAAGCACACATTTCATGTCTTGTAATTTTTTTGTAATGTAAAGTTCTCTTACACAGTTGCAGTTTGTTACAAGGACATTGGTATGAATGAGTCATACTTCTTTTCTTAAAAAAGGTTTAAAAAAAAATCGGAAAAAAGATCGAAATCGGGGCTTGAGTGAATCGTTACATCCCTATTTGTCGACTAGTTTTTCAGCACAAGTTTATCAAATACACAAACAAAAGAGTTCGGGAAAATCCACAGTTACCATGGAGATCCGCCATCTTTGCAGCTGTTGCATACATTTTCCATAGATGAAAACATGAGCTAAAAACAGTATAAAAAGTGGAGAGAAAAGCCGTGGAACAACTCCATTAGCTGTTGAGCTACTACTGGTAAATACATCTAACTCACTGTGGTGTCCAAGTGTTTTAATGTGAACAGTAACTCCAGTATTTTACCTTTTAAAATCTCCATTAGTTTATGATTGGTGCTAATCCCATGATGCTTAGTGGTATGACATCACATTCCCGAACTCTAGAAGGTCTGAAACACACTGAAGTGCAGTTTTGGCTGAAATTGCACACAACAGTTTGCTCAAAAGTTGCTTGTTATATCCAATTATCTTTTACATATTAAAATCCCCCCTCATGTCTCTGTTTGATGGAGCGTGCAAGCTTAAGAACTGAAATATGCACTGATTTCCTTGTCCGTGGCATTATGAATGATCGGGTGTTGTTAAAATGGCATAGAGATTAATTAAATCTGACTTGCTGCCGCCTGTATAAGCCCTGCCCCGGTTTAATTTAGTCCCGGCTTGGCTTTAGTCCAGTATTTATCCCCTCTTTGACATAATTTACTCCCCGCTCCCCTCACTCATCCGTCTCCCTGTCAGCGCCGTGCAATGTCTCACTCCCGAGGCTTCATCACTCACGTCCTCCAGCGTTTACACCCGTTTAGACTCGGTTTATTCCTTCTCCAGTCCTTGTTCAGCCCTCGGTTTATCCCTGCTTTTGTGTGTCTGTCCCGCGCTCGCCATCGCTCATGTCGTCCCCGCGGCGCTGAAATAAGAAACGATCCGGGAGCCGATCGAACCCGTTTCAGTGTATTGATATTGTGACTGCTTCATAGCTCGGCGACTCCACTGGGACGCGGCGCGATGAGCACATCACGCCTCCAGGGCCGTGTGTGTGTGTGTGTGTGTGTGTGTGTGTGTGTGTGTGTGTGTGTGGTGGTGTGTGTGTGTGTGTGTGTGTGTGTGTGTGTGTGTGTGTGTGTGTGTGTGTGTGTGGTGTGTGTGTGTGTGTGTGTGTGTGTGTGTGTGTGTGTGTGTGTGTGTGTGTGTGTGTGTGTGTGTGTGTGTGTGTGTGAGAGACAGTGACAGTAGAGCCCGGATTATTCAGTCTAAACAATATTTCATCTTAACCCCTTAGCCGAGCGCATTTACGGCTTTACCTGAATCTAAAAGCTGACAGCCTCTAGGCCAGTGTAACGTCTCATTTGAAAGCTAAGACCAAGAAAACTGATTTTGTTGTCACATTTGTGAAGCGTTTGTCATGTTTTTTTGTTGCTTTTTTAGCGCTTTTTTTCAATTTTTGTTTTTGTCGACTAAAATGCCATGTAAATTAAGCTTTGCATTTACTATATTTATTATAATCATATTTAATCAGGCTCCTTTGCTTCTCCCACATGAACAAAGCTCAGAGCTGTTTCTTTGGCAGTGAATTTAAATGATATGAGGCTCTTGAATTTTTATTTAGTCTTATTTTAGTAGATGAAAATATCTGGACATTTTAGTCATAGTTTGAACTTTGAATTTAGTTTTAGTCCAATTTTAGTCAGAAAAAATATTATTCTGACTAAAATTATGACGTCACTTTTTATATATTGTGTTATTTGTTGCTTTTCCGGCATGTTTTTGTTGCTCCTTTGTGGCTTTTTCATCACTATTTAGTCATGATTTTGTCACTTTGTTGTCACATTTTTAAAGCATTTTAGTCGTGTTTTCGTAGGCTTTTGTGTCGGTTTTTTTGTTGCTTTTTCATCGTTTTTTTTGTTGTTACTTTTTGGTCTCGTCGCTTTTTTTTTTTAATCCCTAAACAAACTACAAGCTTCCGTATGTCGAATAGCGCGTCATTGTCTTGCCTTCCCTCCTCGTTCTGTGATTGGTCCCAAATCCATGCGAATTTCGCTCATGGTCCCCAGACTGTTGTGAAGTTCAAAAAGATTCGAGCGCACACAGCAGTCTGGCGTTAGCCAGGCTACCGAATGACAGGAAAGAACTGATATTTTTGTTTTTTAATACTTTAACTTGTAAACATTCACCGTTTCTAAAAATGAAAAATGCTCTAATAAACTAAACTAAAAGTAAGCTTTCCGATTGTTTTGCATTAAAATAAATAGGCCTGCATTGAATAATACAAAACAATGTCAACTTTGCTTCTTTATAATGAGCATAATGACCATAATTATTTTACTATATATTATTAGGCCAGTCTAGGCTCGGTTTCCTGTTCTCTAAAGTTCTGCTGTTGCTTAATTATTTGTCAGATGTTTTGATGAACAGAGAATGAAACGTGTTTACAAAATGACTAAGGAGACTCTTTTGAACAGCTGATTTCCACATGTGCGCGGTTTCACTTTCCTTTCTGTTACGCTGAAGCAGAGCGGAGCGCGTTAGCTTTGTGTTTACATCCTGAGCCAGTTGTGGCTATTTCCCAACATTTGGACATTTTTGTGAATTCTGCAGTTCATTACCTTGACCTGGACATTTACAGCGAAGGATTATCTCCAAGATGTCGTTTATATTCGACGTAGCCGATATCAGCGCCTTTTGCTGCAACTTTCTGACGACAGGGTTTGCATAACGGATGTTCCATCGACAACAACAACGCCTTGGTCATGTTTTGGATCCTAAAGACGTCCCACTCTGCTGACTTCAATCGTTTTTGGGTGGACACAACACTGGAGGAGAGCGTCCTTCTGCCTCGCTCAACTACCGGTGAGTTTAAGCTGTTTATGGCGCAGCAGCGGCTCGTGCGTCAGCGTGAAACATTTCCGCGGTAAACCGTGGCTTCTGAAATTCTTACGGAAAACCTACCACGTCCTTTTATAATCGTGGTAATCGTAAAACCGGTTAATCCTGACATCCCTAGACACCGATTTGACAAATACAATCGCCCAAAACTGGCTTCACAGACCGACGGTCCACACCAAACACACGCATCCCGACATCGGTCAAAACCTGCCTGACCAGGAACGACTGGAGATGATCATGTTGGTGTGAAAAGCCTTTACACTGTTGTTGTTTGTTAACACCACATTTGCGAACATACACAAAGCGATTTCAATAACCTTGCAGGACAGAACAAGACTAAACAAAGGGCTGATGAGAGAAGCTCACGTCTCCATTGCAAGAAAATGAAACATACTTTGCTTCTAAAAATAGAATCCTCGTCTGTCTCGTTTAAAGCGGAAGGAGCAGAGTCCAGTGCACGTTTATTTACCTGCGCCTCTGCTCCAGCGCCGACGTCTATTGTGATAAATGACTTTGGGCCCGAACGCTGCACTCTGCAATCCAGCCTGACCCCGTTAGCCCGGCTCGCACTGCACTGAACACTGAACTATAGAGATCCATGACAGTTCTGGAGCTGCGAGTCACAAATACATTTCATACTTTTGGGGCCGAGGAACTTGGAATATTATGATTTACGCTGGACGAACTGTATGATCCATCCACATTGTAGGAGATAAAAGGGGCCTGGCTTAAACTGCTGCACTTTGAATTTGAATCCCACGCTTGATCTTTTTCTGTGTGGTGTGTCGTGTTACTGTCTGGATTCACGCATGAAAAAAGAAAAGAAAAACAAGTCATTTTTTAAGCCTGTGCACTGGGGTTAATGGAATGTGACCCGAGACTACTCCAGTCTGAGTCTTTTCTGTGGCTGATAATGGGGAACTGTCCGTGATGCTGTTTGGAGACGCCGGACCCAGAGACCTCCATTTATTTATGCATGAATCATAAACGGTTTTAAAAAGTGCAAGGCAGGGTCATTAAGTAAAGGGTTTTTTTGTGGTTTGCTCTGGGAAAACTTAAGATATCTAAGAAAAAGCCTTAGTTTTATCACCTGACTTTGCCAAACGAGTCTCTGCCTGTTCCACACAGAGAAGTCCTGACACTTAAAGGCTTCAGCACAAGCAGACGAGTGTTTTAAGTGTTATTTCCACTGATCAACAATCTAATTTAGCGCCGGAATGAGCGCGTAATGCAACACAGGGAGAAAATGAGGCTGTTTTTATGAGGGAGAGAAAGACCGATGTAAGATCCAAAGTGGGCACATTTTGAGTTCTTCCTTGCCTCTTTACTGCGGCTCTTTACTGATCTGCAGAAATGGCCCGCTGTGTCGTAGTCTGTGTTTGGGCGAGATTCGGGATCCAGGACAAAAGCCAAGTATCACAAGACCATACTTGTGTGGCAAGGCCAGTTTATTTGTAGAGCACAATTCATACACAAGGCAATTCAAAGTGCTTCACAGTTGCATAAAATAACAAGAAAACAGATCAAATCAATCAATAAAACATCAACATAAAGTTAATCAATGACAGTAACCAACTCGGTTGATAGTTGTTTTGTAAGATGGTAAGAAATATGCAGTGTTGTTAGTTATTGTTATTTAAGTCTATGAACAGGGGTGGGAGTCAATAGGCTTGTCTTCTTCCCACTCCTTTTCGAGTTAGAATGTATATTATTTATTTATTTTTCTTTTTTCTTTTATTATGTGTATATATTTTTCTGTTTTTCTTTTCTTGGCTTTTGTGCCTTGTTGTAGCTCGAAATAAAAACTCAAACAAACAGTAAAAGGCAAGAGTGCAGATAAAATACTTTCAGTTTTCATATGCACGGGTAAAAAGAGCTGTTCTCAGCCTGGATTTGAACATTGTCAGAGTTGAGGCCTGTCTCACATCCTCATGAAGACTGTTCCAGATTTTAGCTGCATGAAACTGAAACGCAGCCTCAGCGTGTTTATTATTGACTCTGGGAACCACCAGGAGACCCCTCCCTGAAGTTCTCAGGGCCCGAGATGGTTCATACGGCTCTAACATGTCAGAGATGGACTTTGGTGCTAAACCATCAAAAGACTTGTACACAAGCAGAGCTGTTTTAAATTCTATTCTCTGAGTGACAGGAAGCCAGTGCAGAGACCGGAGCACTGGACTAATGTGATGGTATTTCCTGGTTCTTGTCAGGACTCGAGCAGCAGCGTTCTGGATGTACTGCAGCTCTAACAGCTCGTTTAGAAAGGCCAGTGAGCAGCCGTTACAGTAGTCTAACCTGCTGGAGACAAATGCATGGATGAGTCTCTCCAAGTCTGGTTTTGACACTATTCCTCTGATCTTAGCAATGTTTTTCAGATGGTAAAAAGCTGATGATGTTATTGCTTTGATGTGGCTGTTTAAGTTCAGGTCTGAGTCCATGATTACTCCTAGATTTCGTACCTGATCACATTTTTGTCTGATGACACTTTGTCAGTCACCTTGAGTCTGGCCATACACAAGGATTGGTCACCCACATTGTGTAGCAGGCGGGTGGTCCACAAAGCTAGGATCATTTTCAGATCTTCTGATCATTCTGAATGCCCTCTGGATGTTGATCTGGCCCATTCAAACTCATTTATTCCAGTTGCCATTAGGCTCCTAAACCCAGGAGGTAGTAGTGATCTTGTGTTGCTAAACGCAGACTATAGTGTAACTCCAGACTTGCCGCATTTAAGTGGGAAGTACGTAGGGTGGAGAAACACCCATGGCCAGTGGCAAGGGAGAGGAGTTTGTGGACAAGTTGGGGGTGAACATGTGTTTTTGTTTGTTTTGTGCTAACGAGATGGGAGCAACGTCTACGTCACATCAGTGGCGCCAAAAGGTTAACGCCCCTTTTCGGGGGAAAACAGAAGCTCCGTACATTGGAATGAATGAGGAAAGATCGTCTTTTAATTTACACATGAAAAAACGTTTTCTTAGTTTTATTTAATTATCGAACGTGAAAAGGAAGCCATGGAAGTGACCTGTTGTTTCAGATAATTCACAGAGAAGACGTTAAAGTTTTTAAACTGAGCTGCTAAACCCACTGTGATCATGACTTGTCTGTGACATTTGCCTCAGTAACTTTTTGCTGGATGCTTTATAATGTCACTACAGCTTCAGCTTTTAGTCTGTTGCTTTTATATTATCATTAAATTAAAATCATACAGCCTACAATGTAGTTTTGTAGCTTATGAGAGCAAATGGTTCATTCAGCAGCTAACCTACTTGCTGCTAATGCTAACGTTAATGTGCGTTTTAAAACCGAGAGAATCATTAATTAGGCCTAATGCTGAACAGGTTTGATGAGTTTGAATTATTACCTATTAAAGGCGTTACACAAAGTGCATAATACACGGCCACCAGGGGGAGCTGTTTCCTCAGTAATGAGCTCTGACATGGCCATAACAGATGCTAGTGATCGATAAACTCGCTCATATAAAGTGTCCACAAAAAATAAAAAATCTTCCAATCGTCTCCTGACAGTGACTTGATGTGTCTCTGATCAAGAACGGACATTGTCCTGTAGTTCTGACACTGGTTTGGAATATTTTATCCTCCGAACGAGAAATAGTCCCTTTTTCACATACACACTAATGCAATTTTTAACTCTCGATTCCCCAAAAGGGGGCGTTGCCCAGTAAAAGTTCCCGGATGTTGCTCCCATCTATACGGCCGGCTTTAGATCCCTTTCTCTCGGGACTCGGATATTGTTAAATTCACAGTGGGATGAATAAAGTTTTTAGTTTGACCTGTGAGAGCCTCTAATGCTTAAGGACGAACACAAGGCAGCGCAATGTAAACGAAGGAATGAATGTGAGGCTTCCATCAGAGACCGCTGTCAGTGCTGCTGTAATAAACCACGCCTCAGTCGACCTCTTCTCTTTTTATAAGCGACGCCATCTGGCCAGTGGCTCAGGCACAGAGCGCAACAGCAGCGCTAATGGAAGATGACCATCCTGTTTGGAGCAGCGCTGTCCTTGCACCAGGCCCAAGATCTGTCTGGCCCCAAGTGTTTTTCAACTGACTGTTGTGCTGTGTCATGTATCTTATTACCGAGGTTGTATCCCTTGCTGTTGTTTTGTTGCCTATATGAGCCCTGACCGATAACTATGTTCTTGTTTAGTTGTTGGTTGTTTGTTTTTATTCTTAAAAGCAGAGGATGCAAACTTAATTGCCCCTTAATTGATAGATGACATTTTCTGAGTCTGATATGTCATGTTCCCTGAACCACTCTTTCATCAATGAATCCTGGCCTTGTCATCTTGTAAAAAGCCAGAGCCATCAGGGAAGAAGGAAAAGGAAAAACCTGGTCATTCAGGTCATTCAGCTGATCTCATTCTTTGCTGAACTAGACCTGACCAACTACAGCCCCAGATCAGAACAGTTGAACCCAGGTGCTCAGGCAGTGGACCTTCGCATCTTTGAACGCTCTCCATTGCTTCACAGTCTATTTTTTTTCCTTTATTGAAACAGCTGTGCAGCAGAGTGGGAGGAAATGAAAATGTACTTGTACTGTAACAAAGTGTGTTTAAATATGACAAACAAGAGCCCCGCAAACACAGACACAAAGCAATAAAAGCTCAGCTCCAATCATTTTTACTGTGCCCGTCTAGACAGCTATAATCTACTTTTTCACTCCGACATTTTAATCAAATCTACTTCCTCTTTACTGTACGGGATTTTTGTTTTTAGATAATAAAAGTTGCCGACCTCTGACATTACCTTTAGTGCCAGACGCCACCGCTTCGGCGCGGGTTTAGTCCCGTGAGATTATAGAATTTCATCAGTGAATGGAGATTACGCTCACGTCCGCGGCCTTTATCATGAGCGGGATTACAGATTAGGAGATTATGTTTACGGTGCGTTCGTACAGTATCCAGAGCCTTAACGGAAGGGAGGTCCGACATATTAAAATGACGGCGCGGACGTACAGATTGGGAAAGTCACCAACGTAAACTGGGTCATGAGTTCTTGTGTTGTTGTTCTGCTGTTTTACTTCTAAGGCTGCAGGTGACTCAGATGTTTTTAAGTTTAGAGAATGAAAACACAGCGGCTTTATTCACACAGTTTAGAGTAGGACTGATATGGATTTTTGGGCTCCGATACCGATATGAAGAGGGGGTTATAGGCCGATTTTTATTTATTTTTTAATCTCATAAATAGCCTATAGGTGTACAAACCGCAATGTTTCTCTGGGAGGACTCATTTTAAAGAAGGGGTATTATGCTTTTTTCAATCACATAGCACCAGTCTATAGCATACTACAATGATGACGTAACCTTCTGTTGGTCTGTATATGCAGTAAATTAAAATAACTGCCGTGAATAAAATTGCTCTCTCAAAATGGCTGTACTGAACGTCTTGAAATAGGCCTCTGTCTCTTTAAGAAGCTTTCCGACACGCCCCCTTCAGCACACTGCTGTGGCATCTAAACAACACTACTGTGCGGGGAGGGGCTCTGCTGAGCTGAGGAGCAGTGGTTGGTGGCTTGGCTGGTGACGAAAGGTCCAGAGGCGTCTCCAGGAGGTGGGGGCGTTCCTAGGAGGACTGAGGCATAGCTACACCTAAAATGGCTGCCGTCTAAGTTTTTACTGATTACTCAAAAATATGTGAATGAGCCAAGGCAACACTCCAGGCATGTGTTTAATGAGGGAATTACATAATAACATGATATAAAGCTTGAAAAAGTCGATTTTACATAATACCCCCCCGTTTAAAGTGGTGCAAAAAGCAGGTGCAGGTGAGATTTGTGTCTTTGGCCACCGCACAAACTCAAGTATCAGATTTGCACCACTGATAACATAAATAGTTTCTAATGATACATTTGGTGCAACATGCTCTAAAATGGCAAGAGCTCCTTTAGTACGCATCTGTCAAAATCTGTCCTGACTTGTAGAGCATAAACTCATGAGTATGTCAAAAATGAATGCTCACTCCAGCCACTAGGGGGCAGCCAAATTTTAAAAAGGAAAGAATTACACACGTGTGCAGCGGAGGGCACTGACAAAATAAGACATCAGGATAGAAAAAAAACCCACATTATAGCCACATGGTACATTTTCGGTCAGCTACAATAACAGCTTATGACCACAGAGTGTGGAGTGAATGAATAATGACACAACGTAGCACTTTGAGAACCTTGTGACACAGGATTGTAAAGTGCAATACAAGTGTACGCCGTTATGATCCATAATGCTACAGTCCTGTCGGGCTTTTGACCAAATCAGCTCTATTTTAAAATCACAGCTCATTATTATTATTATTACTAATTCTTTGATAAATGTTTCTCAATAGTATTTTCCAGTTTACATTATATGTGGCCCACGGCCCAAATGAGTTCGACACCCCTGTTTTAGTATCAGGCTCACAGTGTGTTCTCGATGGCGCCATCAACTTGTTAAAAGTTTCCCTGTTCTGTCATTTGTTATTCCCACTACTGCCAGCAGAGGGCTCTCTAGGCCATTTCTAAGTCCTGACCAGGGGCCTCATTTATCAAACTGTGCGTGAGACTCTGACTTTGAAAGTGCGGAGCAAAAGCACAAAAAATTTTGTACGCAAAGTTTTTTTCCGATTTATAAAACCCTGCGTATGCGCGGGTACGCACGCCTGACCGCAATCTTTCCTTTGCTGATCACACGTGGAGCAGAAAGCTGCGGACATCACGACACGCCCTCTGCCCGCCTCCATTTGACCATAAAAGGCAATGCAAAGTGACATATGAATGAGATTTCCCTAAACATGAGGCGGTAATGAGTGGGTTTAACTGAAGGTGAGAGACAGAGAGGGAGGGCTGACGCTGCAGCAGCTCGTGCAGAGACGACACGGGTTCGAGGAGTTTTAATGAAGAGTGAGATCTGCTTCTCTGATCACACGTATTGGCATCTTTCTGTATATTCCATTAATAAAACTTTTCAAAACACATGTTTTGTGTCAGTGAGCGGCTACGCAACGTTTTGGCCTCATTTTGTGCGCAGCAAGCTTGATAAATGAGGCCCCAGAACAGTCTTCCACTACTTTGTGTCGTTTCCTGACATAAAAGTGAGTTAATATCAAAGCTGAGAGAGTTTGTTCGCCTCAGTAATGCACTTTAACCTTACTTTATCCTCAAACGACTTGGCCGTGACTTGTTTGTGTCATTTCCCGCGGTGGGACAGGCTGTGCTCGTTTGTGATGGATACGGCTCTTAATTAAAATAATTTATCAAAGTGAAGCCATCTGGAGCCACTGATCATCTCGGAGCCGGAGGAGACGCCGACCTCCACAACCGAGAACACAAACGCTATTAAATAAAGTCACAGAGGTTAGATATGAACACGCACGCACAATGTGTAAAGTGCAACATGGTGTCCCGCTCCCAGCAAAGTGACCAGGAACAAGCAGGTTTTTATTCAGTATGTCTTTCTCTAAAAGCATCTGTAATTAAATAAATCCTGTATTACACTGTATTTATTGGGTGAACTATAACTAATTAGACCCTAGTATTAGCAAACCTCGAGTAACTTTACTATGTAGTTTTGGAGACTTTTTGACTGCAGTATCCTATTACGTGTGCAGTTATTTAGCAGTGATTCATATAGACTAAACCAGGGACTAAAACGTTATGCAGATAAATATAAGTGGAACCGTCAACATTGCTAATCAATGAATAGCCTTGCCTACTTGCCACTCGATTTGCTGCTGTTGCCGTGATGGAGTGCTATATGCCATGCTGTTGCTATGAGGGAGTGGCTCAATAAAACAGTTTCAACTAGGTCACAGTCCCGGTGAACGGCAATAGAATCATAAACCAGGGACTAAACCACTCAGCTAAATCAGGGCAAGTTTAAAGCAAATACCAAAGTAAGGAATCAACCGTGATAAACATGTGCTCTTAGGGGAAAAAAAATCACAGACTACACCTACAACTGAACTTGAGTTGCTTTAAGCTTTATATGAGGACACAAGTTTGACTATATTTGAACATGCCATTCGAGTTACATGTCCTTGAAAATGTAATAACAGTGTGGGGTTATAGTTTAGTTTTATACCTTGATATCTTGATAGTCCTTCATAAAAGTTTCAGTTGTCCCCGAAGTGCTCCATTGTTGTAAAGGTTTTTTCTAAAGTAGTTACAGATGACTACTTTTTCAAAACCTTTAGAATGGAGGGTGGTAAAGTGTACATATTTAGTGATAAAAACATGATTATGTAGACCATTTGAATCAGAATTGCAGATACCAAGCAGTTCATGTTGTTGGCTAATCTTAACTTAGTTATCTTGCACTGCTTATGGGTAAAGGTCAAGGTTTAGTGAATCATTGGCCAGATCATACCATCATAAAAGTCTATCAAAAGCCAGAAACGGGAAAGCAGTGACTAATTGCTTCGTGCCTCTCCGAGAGATACAGCGAAAACTCTTCTGCTCTTCTTATTTATTTTTTAACAAAACCTGGTGAGTAGAAACAATTGATAACATGAACATTTTCTCACTCTTCTTAGTGATTCATTTTCAGAAATGCTTAGTCTTGCTCATGCAAATATCTGAATCATTGTTTGCTTTCTCATTAGCTGTTGTCTGAAATGGCCACTGCCATGTGTGCTCTGTCTGAGCAACAGTTTCAGTGCAGCATCTGTCTGGACGTCTTCACAGACCCAGTGACCACTCCCTGTGGACACAACTTCTGCAAGACGTGCATCGAACAACACTGGGCTAATTCAGTGTACAACTGTCCGTACTGTAAAGAGGCTTTCACCCGCAGACCTGAGCTCAAGGTCAACATCTTTATCTCAGAGATGGCTCAGCAGTTCAGAAGCAGAGCCAGAACCTCAGAGCAGAGAGCTCGAGCTGCAGGACCTGGAGAAGTGGGCTGTGATCTGTGTCCTGAGCCCAGACTGAAGGCTGTGAAGTCCTGCCTGGTCTGTCTGTCCTCATACTGTGAGCTGCACCTCCAGCCTCATCTGAGCGTGCCTGGACTGAAGAGACACCAGCTGATGGAGCCTCTGAAGGACCTGACTGAGCGAGTGTGTGAGGAGCACAACAAACCTCTGGAGCTCTACTGTGTTTTAGACCAGTGCTGCATCTGTGTGCTCTGTACGTACTGCACACACAAGGGCCACGAGGTGCTTCCTCTGAGCCACGCGTCTGAACAGCACAAGACGCAGCTGGAGAAAACTGTTGCTGACCTCCAGGACACGATTAAGACCCGGGAGGAGAAGATCCAACAGCTACATCAGTCTGTACGGATGAGTAACGATGAAGCTGACGGAGAAATCGCCAAAGGTGTGGAAGTCCTCGGGCTCTTAAAGAGTCTGTGGAGCAGTGTCTGGACAAACTCGTCCAGGACGTCACCAAAGAGAGGAAATCTGCAGAGGAGCGGGCCACAGGAATGATTACAGAGATAGAGCAGGAGATCTCTGAGCTCAAGAGGAGGTGCTCTCAGGTAGAACAGCTTTCTCAGTCTAAGGACCATCTCCACATCTTACAGAACATCTCACAGATCAACACTGCTCCGCAATACAAAGACTGGACTAAAGCTAATGTCCATCAACCAACTTACAGCGGCACCGTGCTGAGGGCTGTGTCTGAGCTGCAGCAGGAGCTCATCAGACAGACCCAGAGTCTGGTGGAGGAACATCTGAAGAGAACAAGGCTTTACAGAAAATCTGTTAAACTGGACAGAAACTCAGCACATCCCCAGCTGACTGTGTCTGATGATGGCACAGTGGTAAAGCACAGGTCTGTGGAGAGCAGTATCCCAGACAGACCTGACAGGTTTGACAAAGGTCTGTATGTTTTAGGAACTGAAGGTTTCTGTGAGACATTTTACTTTGAGTCTGTGGTGAGAAGAAAGTCTGAGTGGACAGTGGGAGTGGCCAAAGAGACTGTGAACAGGAGAGGAGAGATCAGTCTGAAACCTGAAAATGGATTCTGGACCCTGAGTTTAAGAAATAACAGGTACTATGCTTCTGCAGATCCTCAGGTCTGTCTCTTGGGGAAGGCCAAATCTGAGAAAGTGGGTGTGTTTGTGAATCATGAAGACGGAATTGTTTCCTTTTATGATGTTGAAGGTACGGCTCTGATTTACTCTTTCACTGACTGCTCTTTCACAGAGAAACTCGTCCCTTTCTTTAGCCCTGGTAGATACAGCGCTGAAAATACTGCTGCTCTGGTTATGGATAAACAAAAATCTTGTGTCACAACATAGCCATATCCTCTGATCTTTTATGATAGAATTTGAAAACTCTTGGAAACATTCCAAAATTGTTCAACAGCTTAGAAGGAAATACAATACATAAAAAAAACATTTCCAAACTTTTGACGGGTATTGTATATTTCCACCTTAACTATTATATGACTGTAGGCAGACAGTCTGTATTATTTGTACAATCAAAACTTGTGTACAGTATATTTACATGGGTATAGATTCTCATTATTGTACGGTGTATTTTATTTTCATGAATCTTTATGGGGCCTTTAGTAAAATCTTAGACAAAAAATTAAGATATGGGCTTTGCTATTTGTGTGACTTCAAATTGTGCTTGTCATATTTCCTTTTTTATTGTACAGTACAACCATAAATGATTAACAATAAGGTAACTGACCTCACAACAGTATCTTCCTCCAGATGGTTTTGAAAGGACTAACCTGAATTGAATGAGAGGGCCGCACCAACGCTAACTTGAACCTAATTGTGCCCAACTTTCTCCCGTGGAAAAATGCACTAAATTTTATCTGGAAGTTGCTTGATGGTAATTTTAAATGTTTAAAAAAGACAAAATAACAGACTGATGTAAAGTGATTGTAAAGTTGGCAAATATCATATGATCGCTCAAACTGCATTGAATTAGCAGTTTTGTTGATGTAACTTTTGATTGAAATTAAAATTAAAAATATATGCAGCCATTTGAGTCCACTCTGGCAGCGGACGGTCATGGTGCCTCTGATACGCATCGCTTTCGCAATTTAGTGTGGAAAATTCTGGGGGGAAAAATTATGGAAAGAGACTAAATTTCTTCAAGAATCAAGACTCCGCGCTGCAGTTTTCCCACCTCTGCTCTAATGTAATATACAGTATACAGTTTATCACCAGTAAAAACGTAAAGCAACTTAAAACATGTACACTATACTAATCCTTCAGTGAAATACGTCATACCAAAATTCTGGCTAAAGCATTTTCCTATAATCACAGTGAAACATAAATTAGAGAACAGATTATTTTACAAGAATAATGAAGCTGAAATGAGTAAGCCACACACTTGCGCATCAGACATTCCTTATAGTAATTTCATTTCAAATCTGTTTAAAGCAGTACTAAGTAACGTGTTTACCTTAATAAATCCTTTCCGTAGTCCCTCTGGGGAAATACAAGTGTTAATGGGATGACTGGAGGGTCTTTCATCTCCCCCTGGTGTCTCTGGCCAGAAAACCATGCTTGCAACTTGACTGCCACCGGGGCGGAGCAAACAATACACACTAATAGAATCACGGAGAAGAAGCTAACAGGCTAACGGGCAAAGCTAACTGCGGGATAGCGCCACTTTAAACAGTATTTGGGTGATTGACATGACGTGCATATTTTGTGTCCGAGTGTTATATTTCTTTTAAAAATAATTTGATATTTTCATTACATGTATCACTTTATTCTACAAAACCTATTTAGTTTAAACACATTTGCATTACATTTCAATAATAAATATTTTTTTATGTTCACACCTCAAACCCCTAAAATGTCAGGTGGTGCAACCGTCCGAGCAAACGATTAGACTAATAAAGCTTCTGAAAATAGTATTTTCAGGGTAACAATTAAAAAATAAAACATCATGGCATAATTGTATGTTAAATATCTTTCAAATAAGCTGTCGTTCGTGAATATTAATAGTTTTAAAGCTTTTGAGACTAAAAAACTTTTGTCCGACAATTTGTAATCTTAAAATATCAGGCGGGACAACCGTAAAAACAGGGCTGTTATTTTGAAATAAAGAGTAGTACCAGCAAACAGGATATGACATCAGCCAGAAGAACAAGTCGTCTTTATGGCTGAGTGAAAAGGTTTGAAAATCTCTTTCAAGAATTCAGAAAAAATAGCTTTTTTCCGACTCATACTGTAGGTAAACTGTCACACTTTTGGTGTCAGGTGGTACAACCGATGTAAATATTGGAAAATATTATTTTATTATAAAAGTCTTAATTTGTTTTAAAAGTAAATGTTTATCCATGCTAACAAATGCTAAAGCTAATGTAAGAGTCCACATAAAAGCCAATTTAATTTGAAATTAGCTGCTAATGTCAGGTGGTGCAACCAGACAGTCAAGTGGTGCAACTGCAAAAAATGTCAAATTACCATCTAAAAATTATAGGGACACTGATCCAATATTGGTATAAGTATCAGAGTCAATACTAGAAAAAAAAAATCAGATATTGGTTTAAAATATCCGATACTGAACCGATAACTGTTTCGTGCTGACACCGAGCGCTCCGTCCATGGTCCTCCTGTTTTATTGCTGATTACAGCATCAGTCAGTTACAAATTACAGATGAAATGTTCAGAGGAGAAAGACTGTCTAAGATATACTTGGCAAAGATTTGACTTTGTACACATTATTGGAACTATTTAAATTTTAGGAAAAATTTGGTTGCGCCACCTGACACTTTTTTATACAGAGAAACTACAAATACATCGAAAAAATACATTTAAATACTTTTAAATGTTATTTAACAAACATAACTTGTTTAAACACAAAATTATCAACTCAAAAATATGCATGCCATCAGTTTTGAAAAAACTTTTTGAAAATATGTTTTTAGAGCCCTTATACGTCATTGACCCATTTACAGCCAAGTTTGAGTGAAAAAAAAAAATTCCCATTGTATAACTGGATGTACAACACCCCTTTCTCCCTTCACCTTTTCTGTCAGCGTAGTATTTACTCTCCAAGACATTTAATAAGTTAAAAAATCGTAACTTGCTAAGACACCTGCGCTTGCGCTTATGGCCTCTAGGGGCAAGAGTTACTTAGTACTGCTTTAAAAGCAATGCCTTAAAGCTGAAATGACATACACCATCACAAAAGATTGAGAAACTCTTTTTAATGCCCAGCACTCTGAGCCAGTCTACTGCTTCCTTATGCGGCTACAAGTCAAGTTGTTGCAATAACCTTTGCAAAATGCTCCAGTACACTTACTAAAATGTGAAACTTATTTGTGATTTGAAATAATAAATATAAAAAATAAAAAAATCGCAATACTTGGGGGTGGGGTTCACATTATTCCCTCAAAAAATGTCAGTCCCAGTATACTGTGCACCACGAGTAAAAGTCATGACTTTATGTAAATCATTTTCCGAGCCATAAAAGTGTACAAGGGAGCAGGTGACCAATGCCACTGTGCCTGTCAACAAACCACTAAATATATACTGCACTTCTAGAGGTAAGTAACAATGAAGCTGAGATTGAGGTCACTCATAGTGTGAAAGTCCTCACACGGCTCTGAAAAGTCTGTCAAGAAAGGTCCGGACAAACTCAGATGGACCAGGCGTCTGGTGGAGGAAGATCTGGACATGGTTAGGGAGGTTATGGAAATTGTCCAACTGAACAGAGCAATGTCCCAGACACGCCTGACAGATTTGACAAAGGTCTGTATGTTTTAGGAACTGAAGGTTTCTGTGAGACATTTTACTTTGAGACTGTGGTGAGAGGAAAGTCTGAGTGGACAAAGAGTGGGAGTGGCCAAAGAGACTGTGAACAGGAAAGGAGAGATCAGTCTGAAAACTGAAAATGGATTCTGGACCCTGAGTTTCAGAAATAACAGGTACTATGCTTCTACAGATCCTGAGGTCTGTCTCCTGGGGAAGGGCAAATCTGAGAAAGTTGGCGTGTTTGTGAATTATGAAGATGGCATTGATTTTATCTGTTTTCTTGTAATTTTATGCAACTGTGAAGCACTTTGAATTGCCTTGTGTATGAATTGTGCTCTACAAATAAACTTGCCTTGCATTGTTTCTTTTTATAACGTCAAAGATCAAGATCTGATTTACTCTTTTGCTAACTGCTTTTTCAAAGAGAAACTCGCCCCTTTCTTTAGCCCTGGTACACACAGCACTGAAAATTATGCTCCTTTGGTTATGGATAAACTTGACCCAAATATTCTGTTTGATAGTGATGATAGTAATGATAGTTTATAGTTATGATAGTGATGATAAGAAGTGTTCTTCTTAAATAAACACAACTCTCTTGGTTTTCTCAAGTTATTTGCTAAGTTGAGCTCAAGAAACACCTGAATCCAACCTAATAATCATGTATGTACAGTAGTGTGTGACTGAGTGGTTGGGGATGGTTGGAGGCAGGCTGGTTTATACACATTCTGGTGCCCAGGACAAAAAAGCTGCAAAGAGACAAACAGCAGAAACCAGCAACGCTCATCACATTCTTTTCCAGCACAGATCACAATACTTAAACAGATTTATTCAATTTGTTGGCATTGAGCTAAATTATTACAGATTATTGATTACGGTTAAAGAAAATCTAGTAGGGGAGAGTTGGGTAAGATGAGCCAGAGGGTAACATGAACCACCCTTATATTTGAAAATAAATGTGTTTTTTTCTTGAAATGTGAGATTATAGATTTAATCTTCACATGATTTGAATTGACAGACACAAAATTAGAAAATTTGGCTGTAAAATAGCCACACTTTTTATGAAAAGCTTTTTATTTACTGTTCAGATTAAGTTTTTGGCCTGATCCCAAAAACGATCGTCACAAACAAAGAAAAACATGCAGGTCAATTTTTTCCCCTGATTAACTAGGCTCAGGTTTGTTTTGTTCATGTGTTCAACCAAAGGCAAATGATGTGGCAGAACTGGTTTGTGAATCCTCTCATGACCTGGCACCATATCTTCTGTATAACGCTGTAACTCATACTGGGCCCTTTTGAGTGGTTATGTTGTTTGTGTAAATGTTTGTAAAATGTATTTCAAATAAATAAAATTGTCATTAAAGGGGCAGAATGACTGTCAATATAAAGCAGTTTCTTGGAACAATTAGTATTTACATTGTGAATTTACTTAACAACATGACCTTTTCTCTAAACCATGTTAATACATGGTTTAACAAACATAAACCATGTATTTACCTAGTTTAGTTTTTAGTTTATTTATTTGTTTGAGCAGTTAACCTGCTCAAAGGGAGTGGGCTGAAGCCAAAGGCTTATAAGCGCCAACCCCAAAATAAAAATAAAACTACATTGACATCATTGTATATTCAGACTGTGGATTTAGAGTAAACTAGATATTTTAAGACATTTTATATTTTATCCATCCATCCATTTTCTTCCACTTGTCCGTTGCCGGGTCGTGGGGGCAGCCGTTGGATTTTATATATTTCAAAATGAAGTTACTGACCTTCCAGTAACTGGCATTCAAGTGTTATTTATTAATTATGAATTATTATATTACCATTGTTTATGAATACAAATATTTGCTGCATTACTTCACTTTGCATTCATGAGCAGGGTGTTACCTTTAACTTTGTCCAGAATGAAATGATCTAATTTTAGCATTGGTTTATGTGTTGATGATGACGTGGAAGAACAAGTTTGATAAACAGGTTTTGTTGCACAACAGCGATCATTGAAGAATGAGACTTCAGTGTAGCCGTCTAATCTTGATACTGGCACTCACACATCGGTCGCTCCGGTTAAATATTTAGTTTTGGTAAATCTTTGAATAGATTAGGGGGCAAAAAAAATTTGTGAAGCCGCACCACCTTTCTGAGAGTTTTTCTACATTGTGTTTAAAAAACCTGGTAAGTACTAGCCTGGCTAACACCAGACTGCTGTGTGCGCTCGAATCTTTTCGAACTTCACAACAGTCTGGGGACCATGGTCGAAATCTTCACATGGATTTGGGACCAATCACAGAACGAGGAGGGACGGAAAGACTATGACGCGCTATTTGACATACGGAAGCTTGTAGTTGTTTAGGGGGGAAAAAAAGGTTTATTTACAGATCCAACATGACCGTAGCTGACGTGGCGCCATCTTTCGATGAAGCTTTAGACCGTGTTCTAAATAGTTTAGCTTGAAAGTTTACAGCGGGTATGTCATACGTCATCTGATACGATGATACGATTGGCTACGTGCAGACGCATGAGAGACATTCAGCCCAATAAACGGCTATGGACAATCGTAAACCACACCTCTCCTACCAGAAAATGAATTGGTGGTCCCCAGATAAAATATCACTTGTGAGTTTAGTCTAGCGTTAGCCAGGCTAGGTAAGTGCAACATTTGGACCCCACATACTGTATACCGTTTTATTGAGAGAAAAGATGTAGTTTTTGATGCTGCTTAGTGGATACATGTTGGTTTAAGATATAAAGCCTTGAATCATTGTTTGCTTTCTCGTCAGCGCTTGTGGAGAAATGGCCACTGCCACCTGTGATCTGTCTGAGGAGCAGTTTCTGTGCAGCATCTGCCTGGACGTCTTCACTGACCCAGTGACCACTCCCTGTGGACACAACTTCTGCAAGACATGCATCGACCGACACTGGGCTAATGCTGTGTACAACTGTCCGTACTGTAAACAGGCTTTCACCCGCAGACCTGAGCTCAAGGTCAACATCTTTATCTCAGAGATGGTCCAGCAGTTCAGAAGCAGAGCCAGAACCTCAGAGGAGAGACCTGCACATCCTGGAGAAGTGGGCTGTGATCTGTGTCCTGAGCCCAGACTGAAGGCTCAGAAGTCCTGCTTGGTCTGTCTGTCCTCGTACTGTGAGCTGCACCTCCAGCCTCATCTGAGCGTGACCGGACTGAAGAGACACCAGCTGATGGAGCCTATGAAGGACCTGACTGAGCGAGTCTGTGAGGAGCACAACAAACCTCTGGAGCTCTACTGTGTTTTAGACCAGTGCTGCATCTGTATGCTCTGTACGTACTGCACACATAAGGGCCACGAGGTGCTTCCTCTGAGCCACGCGTCTGAACAGCTTAAACAGCAGCTGGAGAAAACTGTTGCTGACCTCCAGGACACGATTAAGACCCGGGAGGAGAAGATCCAACAGCTGCATCAGTCTGTAGAGATGAGTAACGATGAAGCTGACGGAGAAATCGCCAAAGGTGTGGAAGTCCTCGGGGCTCTTAAAGCTTCTGTGGAGCAGTGTCTGGACAAACTAATCCAGGACGTCACCAAAAGAGGAAATCTGTAGAGGAGCGGGCCACAGGAATGATTACAGAGATAGAGCAGGAGATCTCTGAGCTCAAGAGGAGGTGCTCTGAGGTAGAAGAGCTTTCTCAGTCTAACGACCATCTCCACATCTTACAGAACATCTCACAGATCAACCCTGCTCCGCAATACAAAGACTGGACTAAAGCTAATGTCCATCAACCAACTTACAGCGACACCGTGCTGAGGGCTGTGTCTGAGCTGCAGCAGGAGCTCATCAGACGGACCCAGAGTCTGGTGGAGGAAGATCTGAACTGGATGAGGCGTTACACAAAATCTGTTAAACTGGACAGAGACAAAGCACATCCCCAGCTGACTGTGTCTTTTTTTGGCACGGAGGTAAAGCAAACGTCTGTGACGAGCAGTATCCCAGACACACCTGACAGGTTTGACAAAGGTCTGTATGTTTTAGGAACTGAAGGTTTCTGTGAGACATTTTACTTTGAGTCTGTGGTGAGAGGAAAGTCTGCGTGGACAGTGGGAGTGGCCAAAGAGACTGTGAACAGGAGAGGAGAGATCAGTCTGAAACCTGAAAATGGATTCTGGACATTGAGTTTCAGAAATAACAGGTACTATGCTTCTGCAGATCCTCAGGTCTGTCTCCGGGGAAGGCCAAATCTGAGACAGTGGGTGTGTTTGTGAATTATGCAGGTCGAATTGTTTCCTTTTATGATGTTGAAGGTATGGTTCTGATTTACTCTTTCACTGACTGCTCTTTCACAGAGAAACTCGCCCCTTTCTTTAGCCCTGGTAGATACAGCGCTGAAAATACTGCTGCTCTGGTTCTGAATAATGAAAGTTCTTGTGTCATAGCATAGTCAAATCCTCTGATCTTTTATGATAGAATTTGAAAACTCTTGTGGTGATGTAAAACAAGTCATAATCTTCTCCTTGGAAACATTAAAAAAATGTTCAACAGCTTAGAAGGAAATACAATATGTAAAAAAGTGTTTCCAAGCTTTTGACGGGTATTGTATATAAATATATTTCCATCTTAGCTATTGTATGACTGTAGGTAGACTGTTTGATGTCATAAACAGTGTGTACAGTATATGTAAAAGGCTTATCTTATATTTACATGGGTATAGATTCTCATTATTGTACGGTAATTTGATCTTTATGGGGCCTTTTGTAAAATCATAGACAAAAATTAAAATTAAGATATGGGCTTTGCTATTTGTGTGACTTCAAATTGTGCTTGTCATATTTCCTTTTGTATAGTACAACCATAAATGATTGACAATGAGGTAACTGACCTTACAACAGTGTCTTTGTCGAAATGATTTTGAAAAGACTCTCCATGCATTATTGTAATGTCTTGTATATTGGATTGAACCAGGGCTCCCTGTAGCTCCTGCAGAGTGTACAAAATGCTGCAGCCGGCCTCCAGACTAAAAGATTCAGATTCATTTTATTGGCCATTTGCAGTTTAAACAACCACATTGGGAAAAAAATGTGAAAAGAGCTCAAAGTGCGATATGTCAAACACATAAAAAGACACAATATAAAAACAGAACAAACAAACAATGCCACATTAAAAGCTTTAGGATAAAATACTGTACAATAAAAGTCCATATAAATAAATAGAAGTGCCTGGTTTAAGGTGCCTTGTTTAAAGTGATCACAGCTTAAAGGATCTGTATCATGCTATTTTAGCCATTCCAAAGTAAAGTATAGGCATATATATGATATATTGTACCTCTATCACTATGGAGTACTCATTTTTGAGAGAAATATAAGTATTTTGGGGGGTATTTTACCTACCCGGAAGACAAGACGCTTCGATTCAGTTAACTCCGCCCCTCTCTCCGCTCATTCCACATTTACAGTATTATAAATATAAATATTGCTGCAAAAAGTGAAGTTACTTCACATAATGCAGTTATAAGGAGTTGACATGTGCAAAGCAGTTTCATAAATGGCTAACACACACGCTAACACGCGTTTTGATTGACTCACCGCTCAGCATGGCCTCCCCATCGTCGGGTGTTTACGTTATGGCCCTCGTGTTGGTTATAAAAGTTAATCCACTTTGATTCTGGCCAAGGTTTACCAAGCATCCATCAGGTTGGTTGATATAGTAGCTAGCTTAATCCCGGAAAGAAATTCCAACTTCTGGCGAGTGCACTCTTCTTTAGGAAGGTTGAATAGTCCTGTTCCTCTCGTAGCCAAACGCGCATCCGTGGCATTATCGGTAAGAAAAAAGAACAGGCGGTGTCCAGAGTAGGTTAGAAAGAGCTCAGTCTTCAAAAACAACACTTATGCTCGGATCCATGGCTCCTCCAGCCGTGGGTGCGCTTGATTAGCGTCGTGGGACAGCACAGACGCGTCGGAGAGATGCTTTTTTTTTTTTTTTTTTTTTTTCAAAAAAAAAAAAAAAAAAATAAAATAAAAAAGTTTTATAAATAAAAATCAGGCCGTAAGGCATTACATTACAGACGTCGAGCACTTCCGTTCCGCTGTGACGACACAACTGAACAGCTCAGTCGTTTACCAGGAGAGGGTGGAGCAGCTGCTCAGAGAGCAGGATTCAGGAGGATTACTTAGAACTGCGTGAATGAAGCCAAAAACCGCTCTGGGGGTGTTTTTGATAAGGAAATAGCATAACAACATGGCTAAAAACTCAAAAAGTCGATTTGCATGATATAGGACCTTTAAGGAAAGAAACTAAGATGGCGATCAGTAGAACATATGACAGAGCGATACCTTCTCCCTGAGAGAAGCATCTCAAAAAAGGCCTTAGCAGGATGACCTGAGGCATCATTGGTGAGTTGTAAAGCTCGATTCAAGAGTCAAGCTTTATATGTGGCCTCCAGGAGCGGCAAAGAGCAGCCAATAGTCCTGCTGGCTGAGCGAACCACTCTGTTCAAAGCCTTCTTCTCTTTCAGAGTGAGATTACCAAACCACACGGTAATACAACTGGTTAGGACACTCTCAGTTACACAATAATAAAAGTTCAAAAGAATCCTAGTATTTTGAGGAAACTCTCGAAGTCTGTGTAAAAAGAGGTGCTGTCTCGCTTTCTTAGCAGTGTTCATCGTATAGAGCTCCAATTCAAGTCATGAGAAAGAGTCACACCCAAAAATTTACATTTCTCAACAATCTGCACATCAGAATCATG
This sequence comes from Neogobius melanostomus, assembly GCA_007210695.1. NCBI lineage: Eukaryota > Metazoa > Chordata > Actinopteri > Gobiiformes > Gobiidae > Neogobius > Neogobius melanostomus. Next base: position 656,215 of record VHKM01000433.1, read on the forward strand.
GATAGTGATAGGCAACTGATTCCTATTGTGACAAAAATCAATAACAAGTTCACATGTTTTTGAAGTGTTCAAAAGCAGGTTGTTTTCTCTACTCCATTGAACAACATTCTCCACCTCCTCACAGTAATGAGATTCATCGTTTGAACTGATCAGCCCAATGATGGTTGTGTCATTGGCATAATTGATTACCACATTTTTATCATGAGATGCAACAAGGTCATGAGTGTACAATGTGAACAGCAGGGGGCTCAAAATGCACCCCTGCGGGGAACCAGTGACCATTGATTTTGACCCTTTGTGGTCGACAAGTCAGAAATTTTAAAATCCAATTACAAATGGCATCGTTTTTCAATGAGCTTTGTTGGGACCATTGAGTTAAAAGCTGAGCTGTAGTCAGTGAATAGCATTCTAGCATATGCTTTTCATTTATCAAGGTGCAAAATGGCTTCTCCACTACTATACGCAAATTGTAGCGGGTCCACAGGAACAGGGATTTGATCTCTGATAAAATCCAACACCAACCACTCAAAGGTTTTAATAGTTCCATAATGAAGGTTCTGATTGTTTACTCCTCTGGATATATGTATGAAGAAGTTGTACAGAGGAGTCGTCCGATTTTCCAAAAGCTGGTCTGAGGCTGGACCTACTGTATAAGCAGACTTTATATTACTATAGCAATGATCCAGGATGTGTGCTCCCCTAGTTGCATGTTTAACATGTTGATAGTAGTTGGGAAAAGCAGTTTTAAAATTGCATGTATTAAAATCACCAGCTAGTATAGCCACAGCATTAGTGTGGGAGTTCTCAAATTTGTGTACAATGTCACTTAATTCACTCAAGGCAACAGAAATGTCCACCCGTGGATGTACGTAAACTCCGCACAGAAACAGCACAGACATTTCCTGGGGGAGATAAAAGGGCGGCATCTCACAATAAGACACTCCAGGTTAGCATTGCAAGTTTTGTTCACGATAACACAATCCGTGCACCAAAGTTTGTTAATGAGGAAACACTGCCCTGGGGTAGAATGACGGTAGCGAGGCAACCAGTCTGTGCCATCGGCCCCTCCGACCACCACCAACCACTCACTCACTCACTACATTCACCCCAGGCTTCCTGGTGTTACCAAACGGTCTCCCATCCAAGTACCGACCAGGCCCTTCCTGCTTATCTTCCAAGGTCTGATGGGATTGGGCAGAGCAAAGGCGATATGGCCATATATAATATCTTCAGTTTTCTTGAGGTAAATTGATGTGTTTTGACTTAATGAAGCAGCATTTGTCATTATGTTGTGTGTAAATAGAATAAACAACTTCCAATAGAATTAAAATCGACCCCAAAACATGAATATATTCAAACCAAAGTTGAAGACGCTGCATTTGATTGTAACCTTAAGATTTCTCGTACAATGTTTTATTCATTATCGTTTTTCCATGTGTCTCTACTTTAGCACCACATTGCAGTTGCTACTACTGTTTTTGCTGTTTTTGTTGTCTTTGTCTGCGAGTGTTTATATATCTTTTTATATTTTTACTATTTATTATTGAGACCTGAGAGCCAAACAAGTTTCATTATGCTTGTGTGTAATGACAAATAAAGCATTCTATTCTATTCTATTCTATTCTCTACTTTTTTTGTCTGAGTATAATTTAAAAAAGATCTTATGGATGAAAAGAGTGTCATGAATTAATGTGACTTGCCTTAAAGTATATTTGGTGTTGAGTTGATTATAATAAATGGTAATATGATAACAACTTTGAATGGCTAATGTTATTTATCAGCAGAGGTGGTCATGGTCCGTAAAGTCATGTTGTGAATCATTGGCATTGATTGAACATGGCTACAGCGCCACCTACTGTTCTAAAGTGTGCATTATATGGTTTCACAACGTTTTCATCCTCAGTTTTTGTTGCTATAGTGACGCTTTGTTCAAGAAGCTGTTAGATTTGGGTAAAGCCAAACTGGAGTAAATGTGCTCGGTGCATGTGAGGGTTACGAGGTTAATTGGGCCTTGTGTCTGCAGTAAAAGTTTTGTATAGCACTTTTCTACCTTCAGTTGGCACTCAAAGGCCTTCACATCAAGGAACACTGGAGGCAAAGAGGGTGACGCGTCTTGCCCAAGGACACAACGTTTGTGTTTGTGTTCGTTTAGTATATTGTAAACTCAGACATTTGTGGGAAAACACTTTGCATCTAATTATAAAGTATTTGTATCAACTTCATAAACTTGCAGGTGAGTTTTCTTACATTTCTGTGACAGTGACCCAGAAAGTCGTGAAATGTGCAGATAAACTTTGGGATACAGAATACTGTGTGTTAGGAAAGTTAGAAATTAGTTTGGACCACGACTAATGGCTTCCTCTTTCATTGTTTGTTATTAATATTTCAGGTACATGCCCTTTAAAGCAGTACTAAGTAACTTGTTTACCTTAATAAATCCTTTCCGTTGTCCCTCTGGGGGTAATACAAGTGTTAATGGGATGATTGGAGGGTCTTTCATCTCCCCCTGGTGTCTCTGGCCAGAAAACCATGCTTGCAACTTGACTGCCACTGGGTCGGAGTCACCAATACACACTAATGGAATCACGAAGAAGAAGCTAACAGGCTAACTGTGGGCTAGCACCACTTAAACAGTATTTACAGCCAAGTTTGAGTGAAAAAAATTATTACCATTGTATAACTGGAATTACAACACCCCTCTCTCCCTTTGTCTTTTCTGTCAGTGTAGTATTTACTCTCAAAGACATTTAATAAGTTAAAAAATCGTAACTTGCTACGACACCTGCAGTTGCGCTTATGGCCTCTAGGAGCAAGAGTTACTTAGTACTGCTTTAACCTCTTAACCCCACCTTGACATATTTTCTCCAGTTCGGTTTTACCCAAATCTAAAAGCTTCTTGAAAAAAACTGTCAAAATAGCAACAAGAACGAGAAAATGAGGATGAAAACAGAACAAAAACTTGTTAAAAGAGCAACAAAAAAGTGACAACACCGCAATAAAAAAGCCACACAAAAGTGACAAAAACTCTGCAAAAAAGTGAGGAAATTGTAACAAAATGTGACAAAAAAGTGACAAAACTGCAATAGAAAGCTACAAAAGAGCAACAAAAAAGTGGCAAAAATTAGAACGCGAAAAAGGTGACGACAAAATCTGTTCGATCAGTTTTGTCGGACTTGTCTGCACTGGCCTGTAGGCTGTAAGCTTCAGTCGAGAAGCTTTTAGATTTGGGTAAAGTTGAACTGGAGAAAATGCACTTGGTTAAGGCGGAGGATAAGAGGTTGATTAAGTAAATTTACTTTGTTACTGGCCTGTTGTGTTGCTTCATTCTGATCTCTGGCACTTTTAAATATAGGAGTTTACTTTTAAATATAGGAGTTTACTTTGCGCATTTGGATGTTGGGATAATAAACTGTAAAACTGCATTTTTCCGACTTGTCTCTTGTGTTTTTAAATCGAGCCACATCACAGACCAGCAAAAGCCAAAAATCTTGTCAACGTTAACGTCCCTCTCTGTTTCTGCAGGCGAGGGCGGTGATGATGCGTTGGCTGTCGTGCTGATGAGCTGAGGCTGGGGATGGCCCTGGTGGACTGTAGCGCCCCCTGTGGTCCCTGCGTGCTCAGGCGGGGTGTGATGAGGCCTCTGTGCTCTCTGTACCGCTCCCTGTGGTTCGTGCTGCTGCTGGGAGCCGGCTCTCTGCTGCTGCTGTGCCGACTGCAGGACCTGCCCGACCTCGTCCAACAGCACCACACAGGTAAAGAAGCTCCACTGCCCTTTCCGAGTCACTCCCCAAAAGCTTTCAATCTTTCTACTGCAGCTTGATGAGAAAAAGTGATTTGTCTTTGCAAAACAATCCATGTGGCAAGACTTTCTTTTTCACGTACACAGTGCATGTTTGACAATAGGACAAACAGAACAACAGAGAACAAACAGTAAGGGGTACACTCAGCTGGACCTGTCGTTAAGAAATGGGATCAGGGTTCTTTTAAAACGAGCCTTCCCGCATTTCTATGGAGAGTGCAAAGGCGTGCCAGGTAGTCGGGAGAGTCGGGACGTTTCCCATGGGCTGCGGTGCTTTTGGGCTGTCAGAATAAAATAATGAATGAATAGCATGTCCCACAGTTGTGCTATTCCAGGCCTAAAGGCTTTAACTGGGCTGCAGCAGGAGCCTGGGCTGCTGTTCCAGATATAAACGAAGTAACACAAGCGAAATTGTCAAAAATAAATACTAAGTGATGTATCAAAATCAGAAAGAACTTTTGCATCGAACTTGGCAGGGAGATACCATTTGAAAAAAAGCAGCAGGTGGAACAGTACAATATGACAGGTTGAAAAATGGATTAATATAACCGTAGTAGCAGAGATGAGGCGGCATAAAGTCCTTTAAGTTTCCGTATTACTGACAGCTGTTGTTGACATCTTTTCTGAATGCTCATGAAGTTACATTGCTAAATGCTAGGGCTGCACTATTTTGGCAGAAACCTATTTGCAGATGTTGCAATTTTGCGGATAATAATGGTAAAATATACAGTATATACATAATCTAAAAAGGTCATTCAATCGAGGCATCCTGCTGCACGACATTGATAATAAAGAACAACTCCATTAAGATCAATAGTATTTAGGCTAAAGTAGCAGTCTCATGTGATATAAGCCCAGTGGTGTGGACTAGTACCATATTTTTCGGACTGTAAGTCGCTCCGGAGTATAAGACGCACTAGTCAAACATTGCCTTATGAAGAAAAAATAGTCTGAATACAGTACAGTATGCTAAAGTAACACATTGATGGTTAGCTACATGAAGCATAAACAACGAACTAAACAGGTGTCTGGTATGTTAACGTCACATAAACAGTTCAGATAACTATAAAGAACATACCAAACTCTCCATCTCACTCCAAATCAATCGCCTTGGCAACTACCTGGGCACGGAGACGTAACTGCAACGCTAACAAGCCTCTCCGAACAGCATGTTTTCAAGCTCTCATCTGCGAACTCGTTCCTCTAGCTGTGGCTCTAGCTTTTAGCCCGTGATTAGCTTGTTTTGTTTACTTCATTGCAGTAACCTCCGCTCTCTCGCTCACTCCAAATGTTCTTTCTTCTGCTCGATTAGCCTGCAGTGCCCTCTAGCGGCATGTGAACGTATATATTTGAATTTAAAAAAGAAAAAATCACATATTAGTCACTCCGGAGTATAAGACACACACCCCGCCAAACTATGAAAAAAAGTGCGACTTGTAGTCCGGAAAATATGGTACTCATGCTCTTGCACCACCAGGTAAGTTCTCCTCTTATGTTAGTCTGGTATTGAAAAATATGAGCGCTATTGTTAAGTTAGCTGCTTACTAAACGTACAGGAGCAGAGCAGCTCACAGACCCCTCTACCGGCTGCAGTGGCTCTGTCTCCCCCGCGGCTTACTCAGCGAGGAAACATATTAGTTATGATTCTCCAGCGGCTAAAATATCAGCGAAACACTTCCTGTAGCACTTAGAAAGTAAACGTGCTGATATTTTTGTGACGATGTCCAGCAAAAACCGCATGGTAAATGAGTCTTACCTTGGCTTACGAGTTAGCAGGCGCTGCTTCTGCTTATTTTTTCGGTTTTGAAAGGAGGAAAACATGCAGCACTTCACTATTTTCTATTGCAGGGGAATGACAGGCAGCAGTGGTTGCTACAAGGTATGCAATGTTCGTTTTCGGGCGGGGTTTTTGCGAACAGTCAATTCTTGGACCTGGCACATTTAACGCACTTTAGTTCAATGTCTCTTTTCTCAAATATGTCCAGATAATTCATCCTTTCTTCAATTCCACCTCCTTTACCCTTTCCTCTTGTGTTACCAAGTTCTTTCAGCCATTTTAAGCAATCACCTTCAAAACCTCAGTGCCAGACACACATGTGGTGTTTGTTTAAAGTTTAAACCACCGCAGAGCCTACAAACTTGTTCTGCGTCACTTTTGACTGGCCAGGAGGCTAATGCTAATGCGAATCATTCTGATGAGTGAACATGTCCATCTCTCAAACGCCAGAGGAACGAAAAGGCCAAACCTCAGCCTTTTAGGTTTAGGTTATCGCTGACTGAGTTATGACCACAGAAACATTTAGGTTTGGGTGAATTGTTTTGCAGCGTGTCTTAACATCTTAATTATGGTATGATTTGCATTTAGATTACAGGCCTAAGTTTTCCATCGGATGCCCCTCCGTCCTCGCCTCGCCAGTGCTATTTCCCTATTGAAACATGTCTGTGATTAAAATAGGTGGAGCTCATTACTTTTTCACGGCTCCGTATGAATTTCTGAGGTTTTATCTTGAGATCGGTTTCGTCATTGTCTTCACCCGGAGCCCGACGTGTGAGAATATAATTGAATTGAAGCGGCCGGAGGTATTAATAGTTCACAGTTGCTTTAGATCAGATTGGATTAGCGGGTTTAGGTTTCTGAGGTGGACTTTCTTATTAAAAGAAAGGTTTCTCATCAGAATATCTGCACCGGCTGTTGACATCTCGTCATAATGTCCTGCTCTGTATCATTTATTGTGTGATGCTTGTTGCCCTGTGGGAATCTGATCCAGGCGCTGTTAAAGCTACAGTTTAACTTGAAGCGAGAGGTCAGAGATCAGGGAGACGAGCCGCTTCCTGACAGAGCGATCGGCCATGTTTCCTCCCGGGAATCGGCGACAAAGATGTGAGTTGCGACGGAGACGGAAAGCATCATCTGTGCAAGTTTGAGAGAGAAATTGGTCCGTGTAGTAAGGATGGTTAATGTTTTATAGCACGGCCAAGCGGAGGAGGAGGCTGCCTGGATCTCCTCCTTACGCAACAGCCTCGCCAGTGCTGTATCATCCACATAGATACGTTTTCTGGCTGACTATAAACTCATTTATCACATTCAAATAAAGTCACGCAGGCCCATATGCAGGCCCATATGCAGGCCCATCCATATGGGTAGTGTAGTGCAGCGTAGTGACGACAGACAACTTTAAAGGTTGTGATTTGCTGTAACCACGTTTATAACCTACAGGTGAAACTCGTAAATATTAGTGAAAAAAGTTAATTTATTTCTGTAATTCAACTTAAAGACCAACTAAACAACAAATGAAGTTGTTTTTACTGATAAACTGTCTCAATGGGTGTCTCATATAGCCCTTTTCCACCAAGCTGGTGCCGGTTCCAGCTTCAGAACTGGTTCTTTTGTTTTCCACTGAAAAAATGCTGGCTCTTGGTTCCAAAAACTGGTGCCGTTTGGGAACCAGTTAAAAGCTGGACCAAGAAACGAGCACCAGTGATGTCAGCGGCTGGGGTGTGGCTTTCTCTTCTGACAAACAACCAATATTAGTTAGTTAGTGCTATAACTTCCTGGAGAAGCCAAAACGGTCTCTGTGGTGGAAACTAACTGTTGTTTTGCTTTATGCTCTTTAGCTCCAGCTAAAACAAGAGGGAGCAGTTAGAAAGAAGAAATCAAAATGTTAACGGCTGCTGCGACAGGAACATAAACTTATTTGTGTGGTATTTTATAACCAGAAATGGCTGTAGTAAGATGTTACTATCCATGTTTTATGTGACAGTTCACTTCCCAAAGTGTTGCTATGGCAATAGGCAGAATACCAGCTCTCAATTTGGTGGAAAACCAAGTCAGTACGGACCCAACCTGGCACCAGCACCAGCTCTGAACCAGCACCTTGGTGGAAAAGCCCTAATAGTGTTGTCCACTGGTCCCTGACATTATTCTGACATTATAGCGCAAACATTGTGTTAAATCCTAACTTTGGCCTGAAAACGAATGGGTTGCGCCCCCTTCAGGGTAAACTCTGCTACTAAATTAGAATTTCTTGATTGACTGGAGACGTGTCCACGGCCTCCACAGAACGTCATAAGCTGCACCAGCTCCAATTTCGCGGCAATTTTTGACTTTTGTTTGTGGGTGGGGAAAGGCTTTGGCACGCCTGTTTAGGTACTCTTTAAAATTTTAAACTAATATATGATATAGACTCATTACATGCAAAGTGACATATGTCAAGCTTTTGTTTGTTTTAATTTTGATGATTTTAGTTTACAGTCCATTTTCAGAATATTCTAATTTTATGAGATGTTTTATTTGGGGTTTATACAAGCTGTGAGCCATAATTATCAAAATTATAACAAATAAAGGCTTGACATATTTCACTTTGCATGATGATTTTGGCTCACAGCTTGTAAAAAACACAAATTCTAAATCTCTTTAGATTAGCATATTATGAAAAGGGACTATTGTAGCGCAAATTGTCTCCCTTTCATCAGCTAATTCATCCACAACATCCCTGAGACTTTAAATGGTCTCTCAGTGGTTCAGTAGAATTCACCATCATGAGGAAGACTGCTGACCTGACAGTTGTGCAGAAAATCATCACTGACAAAAGCCTCAAAAGGTCAGAGCAAAAGAAGTTGGATGTTCTCAAAGTGTTGTATCAAAGCACGTTAATAGAGTGGAAGGGAAAAGTGTGGAAGAAAAAGGTGCACAAGCCGCAGGGATGAGCGCAGTCTGTCAGGAAAAGGCCATTCAAAAGTGTGGGGGACCTTCACAAGGAGTGGACTGAGGCTGGAGTCAGTGCATCAAGAGCCACCACACACAGACGGATCCTGGACATGGGCTTCAGATGTCATATTCCTCTGGTTGAAGCATCCTGGTCTTCCATAACACCTCAGCAGTGCCACAGGCTGAGAGCATCCATGCCACGCAACCGCATTAAGGCCGTCATTCAAGTAAAAATACTAAGTACGTATGCAGGATTATAGTTTTCAGAGGGCCCACATTTCTCTGTTTAAAATCTTTTTTTTATTGATTTCATGTAATATTCTAATCCTCTGAGATTTTGAATTTGGGTTTTTATAAGCTGTGAGCCAAAATCATCCAAATTCACACAAACAAAGGTTTGACATGTGTCACTTTGCATGTCATGAGTCTATATCATAGTTTCACATTTTAAGTTGAATTACAGAAATAAATGAACTTTTCACGATATGCTAATTTTCCGAGTTTCACCTGCATCTACACAATGTTTGATCTGGCGTATTATTTTACAGTTATTTGTTCTTCGACTGGTAAATGTTTTAGCCTCTTTGTTTTCCCCCTGTGACTGCTTTGAGCATGACCATATATGGGCAATTCAAGAGATGCTGTCTGTATCTATACTCTGTTTGGGAAAGTACTTTTGCATGAGCTTGTCTACAGGATACAAAACAGACAAAGGGCTGAGCTCACGCTGACACTGCAGGTGAATAGGGAAGCAAAGTAAATTTAGAGATATCAATTTGAAACGTTTGCTGTAGATCAGTGACATCAGTGTGAGGGGAAAATACATTACAAGTCATTTTATGTTTTCATAAAAAGATAAGATACAGTATTTTATGCCGACAAAATTACCTAGATTTTAGGCAACACAATGTTAATAATGAATCCAGTCAGGTTTAAATGTATGGTCTTATTTTGTTGACACATTAGTTATAAAGATTTTTTCTTATATATTGGATCTTTACTAAACCATTTCAACGTAGTATCTTTAACTTGTAAGTAATAATTTTCAGTAAATTGTGTTAATAGTTGGACTATATTTTGGGAGGAAAAGGGTTGAACTGTGAAGGGAATTACCTGCTCTGAAGAACTGAACTAAAGCTGAGACCAAGAAAAAAGCTAATTCATTATAAATGTATGAACTATTGCTGGAATAATTCTCTTCCTCCTGAGAGAGGAGGTTTGAAGCAGCTGGACCGCTTATCTCTCCTACGCCGTCAACACTTCCCTTCAAGGCCAAGCCACGGAGCTAAACCTGATAAGGACTGAGCTCTCTGGGTCATATTTTGCAAAACACTGACTTTCAGACTGTAAATAACCACACACACATACCCCCTCCCTAACCACGCCCCCATCCTTCTGCGTCTGCCTCAACACGTTTGTTCAGCCCCGCCCCCTGGTCAATGGCCAGTCATCGTGTATTTCCCATGTCTTGATGTTTCTATAAATGTGCTTTGCCTTAACTTAACCTGATTGTAATTTCGCATATCTTCTTCTGTAAGGCACATTGAGTTGCCTCGTGTACGAAATGCGCGGTATAAATAAAGTTGCCTTGCCTTGCGTCAAAGACGAGTTCAAAAAAGAGTAAATCAGGACCAAAACAAGAATAAAATTAAACTAAATTTGCGAATGTGTCACTCTTCGTCAGATGGAAGACTTGAGTGATGTATTGGCTCATTTTGTCGTTTGTGATCTATTGTGTGCGCCAAAAGAGATCCTATGTGCAGCATGGGTCATATTATATCAACAATTTTTACATTGTGAACCCGGAAGTTGCACAGATGCAAAAAACAAACCGTGGTGCAGCCTATTTGTTGCTCTCTTTGCCATCCCGTTCTGCTCTCTGAAAGGTGTGACACATGTCTTTAAACTCATTCCCGCAACATATCGAGATGTTCAGACGCATTAACAAAGTAAGGACGTTTTAAACCGAGCTATCTCCCTTATACCGAAGTGTAAAACCTTACAAATATCCAAACACTCCGCTGTCTGTGTTCGCCGTTTCCCCTCGAAGAGTCTGTGAAGCTGCGGTCTTGATGTATCGCGCGTGTCACGGCGGCTCGGAGGTAGATCCAGCCGCGTCCTTCTGAAAACGCCACACAATCACAGTAAAAAATGAGCCTCGCTCCTCCACAACCGCTCCCTTCATCAGAGGATACAGAGAAAACACGGCTATTGACCGCGGCACAAGGCTACAGGCCGCTCAGGGAGGACAGAGAAATCATCTTTCTGTTTGTGTAAGGAAGGATTTTCAAGAGAGTAAAATGTAGAATGTACAAGCTAGACATCATTTAGCTACTTATCGCAAGGTCCTGTTGCCACTCAATTTCTTGCTCTTCAAATATTACTTAAGAGATAATCATTTGAATTTGCTTAGTTCATGGAGCGTCACATACAGTGCCTTGCGAAAGTATTCGGCCCACTTGAACTTTTCGACCTTTTGCCACATTTCAGGCATCAAACATAAAGATATAAAACTGTAATTTTTGGTGAAGAATCAACAAGTGGGACACAATCATGAAGTGGAACGAAATTTATTGGATATTTCAAACTTTTTTAACAAATAAAAAACTGAAAAATTGGGCGCGCAAAATTATTCAGCCCCTTTACTTTCAGTGCAGCAAACTCTCTCCAGAAGTTCAGTGAGGATCTCTGAATGATCCAATGTTGACCTAAATGACTAATGATGATAAATAGAATCCACCTGTGTGTAAGCAAGTCTCCGTATAAATGCACCTGCTCTGTGATAGTCTCAGAGGTCAGTTTAAAGTGCAGAGAGCATCATGAAGAACAAGGAACACACCAGACAAGTCCGAGATAAAGTTATTGAGAAGTATAAAGCTGGGTTAGGTTATAAAAACATTTCCAACGCTTTGAACATCTCTCAAAGTACAGTTAAATACATCATCCAGGAATAGAAAGAGTGTGGCATCACTGCAAACCTACCAAGACTCGGCCGTCCTCCTAAACTTACTGACCGAACAAGGACCGCACTGACCAGAGCTGTTACCAAGAAGCCTATGATGACCCTGGATGAACTGCAGAGCGCTACAGCTCAGGTGGGGGAAACTGTACACAGGACAACTATCAGTCGTACACTGCACAAGGTCGAAAAGTTCAAGGGGGCCGAATACTTTCGCAAGGCACTGTAACTGGAGAGATGAGGTTTTTAGACACTTTTATTCACAACTGGAAAAGAAAGAAACAAAATGGGAAAATATGATCAATAAGGTCAAAACATGGAGATTTCTAAAGAGTGTATAAACAATTAACTTTAGCTTTAACACATGCAGCATTTCTGATTTTAACATATTTACAGTCATTAACCTCTTAACCCCCACCTCAACCGAGCGCATTTCCTCCAGTTCAGCTTTACCCAAATCTAAAAGCTTCTCGATTAGGCCAGAGTAACGCCTCTTTTCAAAGCTAAGACCTCTTTTTTTTGTGTTGCTTTTCCGGCTTGTTATTGTCACTTCATTCATCGCATTTTTTGTTGCTTTTTCATCACTTTTTAGACAAGGCCCAATGAGAGTATGAGACTCTCTTTTCATGAGCGCCCTGTTTCATAACAGTGAATAACAATACACAATATTTACAATAGACATTATTACAAGTATCAATTAAAGCAAGTACAATTTTCTTTATACATATCGAATATTAACCGTTTTAGATGTGAAAGAGGCACTAAAGAGTTCAATTGTAAAAGTGTTTGTAGTTCATTCCATTTGTGGGCAGCGTAATAAGAAAAGCCTCTTTTTCCCGTGTCACTCTTTACGAGTCCATTTTTTAGAACTAAACAGTCATGTGACCTGGTGTTGTAGCTACTTGAGCTGTAGTTGAGTTCACATGCGAGATAATCAGGAAGCCTCCCAACAAGTCCCTTATAAATAAATAAAATGCAGTGTTGCTCTCTTCGACTTGCTCTCTTTGACACTTTCCCAGAAGCTTTTAGATTTGAGTCATGCCAAACTGAAGAAAATGTGCTCGGTTCAACTTCTTATGATAAAGAACAAGATGAACACAATCTAAAGGCAGGCTGAGCGGTATTTCCTTTTTTCTCTTACGTCAATTCAAACAAAAGGAACTTTTCACTTGAACATTGAAAAAAAAGAGAAAAAATTGCTTTCACAACAAAGAAATAAAATAGTCTGCATCAAGTAACTCAAGAACTTAGTTAAAATCTTCAGAAACAAAATCAAAATGTTGTTGAGTGAGCGCTCATGTGATCTTTGAGATTATATTTTTTTGCGAATGTTTTCACACAGACTTTACGGCTTCTCTCCTGTGTGTGTTCTTTTATTGTTTCTCTCCTGTGTGTGTTCTTCTTTGTGAATCTAAACGATGTTTTCTGGGAAATGTTTTCTCACAATTTGAGCAGCTGCACAGTTTCTCTCCTGTGTGTGTTCTTTCAAGGTCGTGGAGATGAGTCTTTTGGGAAAAGGATTTCTCACAATTTGAACAGTTGTACATTTTTTTCCCTGTGTGCAATAACGTGTATTTAAAGAGTAACTAAACACCAAATCAAGTTTTTTTTTACTGATAAACTGTCTCAATGGGTGTCTCATAGTGTTGTCCACTGGTCCCTGACATTATTCTGACATTATAGCTCAAACATGTGTAAAATCCTAACTTTGGCCTGAAAACGAATGGGTTGCGCCCCCTTCAGGGTAAACTCTGCTACTAAATTTGAATTTCCTGATTGGCTGGAGACGTGTCCACGGCCTCTACAGAACGTCATAAGCCGCACCAGCTCCACACATCGTCATCAGGTGCTGCCAATTGTCCTGCCCCTGTACCTGTGGTTTATAACCAAGTCCCTCCCACGTAATCAGTCTGCTGTGATTGTGCCAATGCAAAGGCCCACACACTCACCCCCAAACTTCAGAGACCGCCTCTGTCACAGCACTTTTTGACTTTTGTTTGTGGGTGGGGAAAGGCTTTGGCACGCCCGTTTAGTTACTCTTTAACTATTTCCGACTAAAACTCTTTTCACAAACATCACACTGGTGCTTCTTCCTCTGTGCTCCTCCTCCATAGCACGTGTCTCTGGTGCACACATCTTTTTGGAGGCTTTGGTGCTTCTGTCTCTGCTCTGGGCCTGGTTGTGGTGATCTTCTCCATCCATCTCTGTCTCCATCTGTGCGTCTGAGCGGCTGAATGGAGGTTCCCAGTCTTCATCATCGTCGTCGGTGTCAGACGAGTACTCAGTGTGTCTCTCCGTCTCTGACTCTGAGCTGATGTTCCCGCGCTCAGTTTGTCTTTGTCGCCGCGGGCGTGTTTGGAAGTGTTGAAGCCTACGCTGTGCAGCTGTGTGGCACTCGCTTCCTCTGGCTCTTCTTTAATCCTTGGAGGCTGTGTGATTTCCTGGTTCAGTCCGGGGCCTGGACAGTCCGGGTATATGGGTGTTGACAGTATTGGCTATTGACCGATTTAATATGGTGAAAAGGCCGATATTTCGGGAACCAAAAAGATAGACTGCCGTTTAAAAAAAAAGTGAGGTTCAACTTTATTATTGTCCCGAAGGAAATCATAATGCTGGAGGAGTCCACACATGATACAGTGAAACAACAATGGTATGTACAGTAAACAAAGATCACACAGACACAGCCATCATCAGTCTGGTTCTGAGCAGCTGAAAGCCAACCAGCATAAAATCAGACTATGATCTAAGGTGCTGCAGCTTCCTTACTGAGCGAGATAAGAGCATTTATCTCAGCAACTGCCTCTGGAATAAAAGAAGCCCTGGCCCGATGGGTTCCCGTCCAGGGCATTCTTCATTTTTGGCATTGGAAAGAGCTCAGTCAGAGCTTAGTAGTTTGTTCACCTAGGGTCGTATTTATATATTTCATGCTGCAGAGTTTGCTTATAATTTCAGAACCATAAGAGATGGAGACTTACCGTTTTTGTTTTTTTTTCTGAATCAGCTGATTTTTGTCTTTAAAACAAGCTCAGTACAGGTGAAACTCGAAAAATTAGAATATCGTTTAAAAGTTCATTTATTTCTGTAATTCAAACTAACATATGATATAGACTCATTACATGCAAAGTGACATGTCAAGCCTTTATTTGTTAAAATTTTGATGATTATGGCTTAAAGTCCATTTTCAAAATATTCTAATTTTATGAGATTTTTAATTTGGGGTTCTTACAAGCTGACCCATAATAATCAAAATGATAACAAATAAAGGCTATACATATGTCACTTTACATGTAATGAGTCTATATCATATATTAGTTTCACAGTTTTAGTTGAATTACATACATTAATGCACTTTTTAACGATATTCTAATTTTCCGAGTTTCACCTGTACCTACTAAACAGGAATGTCCTGAATACATCAGCCCTATGCCTCTAATAAAGTGTGTCCTGCTGTCACAGGCAACACTGACACAGAAGCATCATACACAGGATTATAGCGTTTGGGAAAATCCTCTGTTACCATGGAGCTCCACCATGTTAAAAAGTGGAGGAAAAACCTGTGGAAAAACTCCTGGTCACTGCTGGTAAATACATCTTACACACTGTAGTGTCCGTGTGTGTTGATGTGAACAACAGCTCCAGTATTTTACCTTCTAAAATCTCTGTTAGTTTGTTATTGCTGCAAATCCCATGATGCTTTTGGATGGCAATCAGCTGTTTGAAACTGTGCCTATTTAACCTCTTAACCCCCACCTGAACAGAGCACATTTTCTAATGTCTAATCTTCCGCAGTCAATCAATATAGTGTGTGTGTGCTTGTAATTACGACATTGTGAGGACCAGTTTGAGTTTTAGCCAACAGTGAGGACATTTTTGGAAAGTGAGGACATTTTGAGTGGTCCTCACTTATTTGAAGGACTGTTTGAAGGTCAAGATGTGGTTTTAGGGTTAGGGTTAGAATTGGGTTTAGATTAGGGTTAGGATTAAGGTTAGAGTTAGGGGTTCAGGGTTAGGGTCTGGGTAATACATTATGTCTATGAGTGTCCTCACTAAGATAGAATTACGTGTATGTGTGTGTGAGAGTGTCCTCACTAAGATAGAATTGTGTGTGTGTGTGTGTGTGTGTGTGTGTGTGTGTGTGTGTGTGTGTGTGTGTGTGTGTGTGTGTGTGTGTGTGTGTGTGTGTGTGGTGTGTGTGTGTGTGTGTGTGTGTGTGTGTGTGTGTGTGTGGTCAGAGTCTACCCCTGCAGGGCAGCAGTGGCTACATGCCATGACCCCGGGTATGGTCTGAATGAATAAGGCACGTTGTAAAGTGACTGTGAGCGTTTGGGAAAGTGCTGTATAACCGTGTGAGCTATTGTCTGGTGTGCCGTGGGAAATTATCCAATTTCACCTAGTGGGTCTGAAAAAATATATTTTTTAAACAAATTAATTATTATCCGCAAATAATGTGCCGTTTTCAAGTGTCTGTGCTGTCTAGTGGTCGACAGAGTCACCATGTAATACTCTTCCAGACAAGTAAGAGGCCGCAGGTAGCTCATTTCTTTGAGAAAAGAGAATTAGTGATGCATGAATGCCACAGGTGGCGGTTACAGTCGCATTGTGGCTAGCGAGACTATGGTGTTCCTATTCAAGACACATTTTCTCCTGTTGCAGAGCCTCATGATTTTTTCAACGAAAAAAATGTGCCTTGGCTCAAAAAAGGTTGAAAATCACTGCCATATAAGACTAATGTCCATCCATCCATCCATCCATTTTCTTCCACTTGTCCGTTGCCGGGTCGTGGGGGCAGCCGCCGGAGCTGCCCAAATCACATTGCACCAGCCCCCCATGGCTCCTTCTGCAGGTGGTGGGTCCACGGAAGGACGGCCTCACGGTTCAAACCGGGCCTGTTGGTCTCTCCTAGGGGGCTACCAGTGTAGGCAGACACTGGAGGCAACGTGGGTGAAGTGCCTTGCCCAAGGACACAACGACAATGTGCACGGTCAGGAGGCGGGATTCGAACCCACGACCTTCCGATCATGAGACGACCCGCTCTAAGACTAATGTATTATTATAAATCACATAGTTACTCAAGTGTCCTCAGTGCCTCAGTAGATCTCTGACACTTTCATTTCATAAAAGTAGCTCCTTGATTAGAGCTTGAGCAATTGAGCAATCCATGGGAACCGTATCATTAACGATGCCTCTTATTGATGAAGTTTTGCGCCGCAGCCTCTTTATATGATTTTATTAGGCCTGTTTAAATAAAAACTACAAGAAGCACATATTATACCGTCTACATGGAATCGATAAGAGAACGTGTCCCATCCCTATCCGGGATTTTTTTCAAAGAATAGAAAAAGGTTGTAGACCCCTAGCCGATAAAATAAGTACTTTGCCAAAACTGAGCTTTTACACCTGCCGAATGTTGTGCAATAAAATAATGGAAGGGAATCTTCCATGAAAACAAAAGTGACATTATCAACATCGTCCTGTGCTCACAAAGGCCAGGTCTGTTCTAAAATAATGAGGCCTATAAATAAAGCTAGAGTCAGACGTGGCACGCGGCTAATTAGCGTAAAGTAAACAAAGTCAGTCCAGAGGTAAGTCAGTCCAGCTGCAGCGCCATTTCCCCACAGTGGTGCATCTTCTACACAAATGACTTCTCTGTCATTATTAGTTGTTAGGCGCAAAGAGTCGAAGAATGACTCAGGTATTGAAATCAGAAAGAACTTGTGCATCTTAGTCGAGTCAAGTGAAGAGATTTATTGTCATTGTCACAGAGAACAACGGAATTATGTTTAGAGCGTCAACACTGTGGTACGATGCCAAGTGCCACAAGTGCATAAACAGCAGAATACCCTTAAACATTGAGCTCATCTTGGCATCAGTGCAACACAGTAATACAGTTATAGCAGCGTCGGGCAAATCATTGTAAAGTGCAGGGTAAGGACATACTGTCAGATACATGGAGGTAGTGAAATAGTGCAACAAGTCCAGTTCATCGTTCATTGGTCTGCAATAGGAACACCCCTCCCAGTTATTTCAAGTTGGTAGAGCCCATAGACATATTATTAATAGACTGTCATTCCTCACTCCTCCCCGTTTACCATAATGACCACGTTCGAGGGGAAATCATGGCGGATTTACAGACTCCTCCTCCCCAGCTCTGACGAAGCATGTTCCTAATAAGGGCATAAGGGCGGGATCTTCACTGTAGACTCGGCCCTTGCGTGACGTGTAGCTCGCGCAGCTCCAATGCTAACAGTCCGACCCCGTTAAGTAGGAGATTTCTAAAATTTATCCTACGATAACCAGCCCGGTGCCTCTGATTGTGTCTAACCCAGCGTAATCACAGGAGGAATATCTAGCTGTAGACAGTTCCAAAAAACTAGGCCCCGGGCATTAAAGTTGTTTTTAACGTGTCTAAAGTGCAATGCATTCCAATGGGGGACTAGCGGCTATATGGAGGTACTACAGCAATGGCGGCCTTCAGTGTCGTCGTCACAAAGCAGAGCAGTCAGCGGCCATTGGTAGAGTCTAATCCACAGAGAAGTGTCATATTGTGGGCAAAAAAACGAAAAATGTGATGCGATTTGACAGAGAAATTCAAACTTTACATGAAGATCAGCACTGAAGTGTTTCCTTTGCTATTTTGGGCCAAAAGAAAATGGTGACGTGAAACAATAATGCTTTTCAGTTACATTTAAGGTCTTGATTTTATTCCTTTAATGGCTCAAAACAAAAAACTGGTGGATAACTGTCTTTTCTATGTACTTCTAACTTTATTAAAAAAGTGGGACATTATCTAAATAGGTGGGACGGGAGGGACAAAGGTCTAAATGGCGACTGAACCGCCTCTGAAGATAAACTACTGGAACTGAAGTATCAAAACATGCATCCAGTCCGCAGTGAAGAGGAGGGAGTGAGTGCGCTTGCGGTGAAAGCGGCCCATCTCTCATCATCATCATCATCATCGGTCCGATTCTGTTTGCAATCTTAAAGTGAAATTACAGCCATTACTCAAAAGTGCTCGCATCGCTCTGGAAATGTAGAAGCACGAGAGGAAGCGGTTTATTCTTCTTTTTTTTGCCACATGGGGTAAGATCTCGGAGCACTGAGCTTGAGGTTTCAGCGATTGTGCGGATTAGTTTTCCAGATGCGATAAGTCCCTGAGCATAAAGAGGCTCGGTATCTCCAGACTCGTTAGCAACTTGTTAGCAACATTAGCCTGTCGTCTTGTAAACTCTGCAGACTCTGCTGTGTTAAAATGAAGGCAACATTTGGCTCTGGTTAAATCCAGCACACAGTCTGATTTAGAGAGTGTAGTCTGTAATAACATCAGCTCTATGTGGAATATTGTATTTCTACTAAAGAATTCTCCAGTTTGTTGACGACCGCGCTCAGGACGTCTATCAGCCTTCAAAGAGGACCAAGTCTGAAGTCTGGGCATTTTTTGGGTATCTTAAGAAAGCCGAGGGACAGTTGATAGAAGACAGTTATCCTGTTTGTGGAACGTGCAGGAAAAAAAGTCTCTAAAGGCCACGATACTTCGAACCTCATGACTCATCTGTGTGACCGTCACCACAACTCTATAGCCAATGCAAGTAAGTTAACGTTATAGCTGAAATGCATGATGTGAAGACTTTAGGTTGAGGGAGAACGCAACGAGTGGCCCCATAGTGCAGTCGCAGCGCCACCGCCAACCTATAAGCCTTACGGGCTCCCAGGGGGAGATTGCAATAGATTCACTCTCACTGCATTATTATGAATTTATTATATGGCTCTTCACAATGCAAGTAGAACGCTCCATTGATTTGAATGTGATTTCCCAACGTTCTACCGGTCATTATTTTTTGATAGAAGACCTCTGAAAAAAATAATGACCGCTGCCAATGGCAACGGAGTTCGTGCTTGTAATACAGGTCTTTCATATCACTCCGCGAGTAGTAGTAGCGGACAGGCAGACACTATCTCTGTCCCCGTCCCTGCGAGAGAAGTTGGGGGAATCACTCGTGAAGTTAACGGGAGTCCGACTTTCAACTTACCCAGAGATTCACCACCATTCCTCCTCTCCAACTGCACCTTAAACTAAGTAGCTAGGCTAGCAATAAGTAGCTAGCCGTGCTGCTACTAGCCTCGCCACACTGCCTGGAATCAACAAACGTTGCCAAGCAACGCGCAAACCTTTGGGAACTATTTGCTGCGTAAATCATTAAATAAACCTTTCTGCCTTCATAAAAGTGTATGACGTTTATTTGTGTGTGTACAGTTGGCAAACAGCCGTATAATAAGCGGGATAATGTATAGAACGCCGGTCATTATCGGGAACATAATAGTTCGCCCTGTCGGTACTTATTTTCCCGATAATGACCGGCGTTCTATACATTATCCCTTACTTAACAATGACTACAGTCTGATGACATTTCCCCAAATCTGCAGAGTAGAAAGGAAACAAACTGAGGACAATATTTTCCTGATAGAGATGGTTTATTTAGTTGTCCGAAAGTTTTATAACACGTTTCTGGCGCTATGATTAGTACATGTAATACCCTCGAAACGATCAACAACACCAGCTCGTGTAGGACTGTCAATACTTTTTGAACATATTCAACATACTTTGAATAACCGTGAGGTTACATTTTCATACGGTGACAGCCCTACTCAGTGGAGAGGAGCACGTCAAGTGGTATCGGTTCTGGTATCGGGACCAAATTAATGAGTACGAGTATGAGTTACTAACAGTAACTAATATGTCAACAAAATAAAGCCATACATTTAAACCTGGGTCTATCTATTATTTCGATTTTTATGCATAAAACACGTTTAAAAAAAAAAAAAAAAACCTAAAATGACAGAAAACTTGCAATACATATTTTTCTCATATTTGTGTCAGTAATGTACAGCAAAAGTTTAAAATTGACAAAGTTAATTTTTTTCCCTTTTCAGCTGCAGCGTCTCGCCTTAACTTAAAGCAGTACTGAGTAACTCTTATCCCTAGAGGCCATAAGCGCAACTGCAGGTGTCGTAGCAAGTTACGATTTTTTAACTTATTAAGTGTCTTGGAGAGTAAATACTACGCTGACAGAAAAGGTGAAGGGAGAGAGGGATGTTGTACATCCAGTTACACAATGGAAATAATTTTTTTCACTCAAACTTGGCTGTAAATACTGTTTAAGTGGCGCTAGCCCACAGTTAGCTTTGCCCGTTAGCCTGTTAGCTTCTTCTCCGTGATTCTATTAGTGTGTATTGGTTGCTCCGACCCGGTGGCAGTCAAGTTGCAATTGTGGTTTTCTGGCCAGAGACACCAGGGGGAGATGAAAGACCCTCCAATCATCCCATTAACACTTGTATTACCCCCAGAGGGACTACGGAAAGGATTTATTAAGGTAAACAAGTTACTTAGTGCTGCTTTAATCTAAACCCTGTTTATGTCCAGACTTAGCCCTGATTTAGACTAAAAGTATCCCAAAGCTCTGACCCTGAACCTCATACCGGTCCTGTTCCATTCGCCTGTCCCTCTCCCGTCATCGACCGCTGTCTCTCTTCGCGCCCCATCGATTTAAATATCCAATGGCGCTGCGTACAAACACGCTGCTAAATATAGACGCCATCTCTCTCCCCCATCGATCAAAACTCCGTCTGCCAGCGCTGAAGGATCGTCGTCTCGGAGCGGAGTTGATTGATTTGGAAGTCCGCTCCGGATTCAAACGGAAACAATCAAGAGGAAACAAATAGTCGTTATAATTCTCGAGGCGTTGGAGCCGATTGTGTTTGCGTAATTAAATCAATGGAGGTGGCGATATCACGCAATAAGGGTGAAGGAGCGCTCCGGTTTCAAAGCTGGAGAAGGAAGCGATCGCTCTGTCAAAGGAGGGGAGGGTTTGTTTTGTGCTGTGAACTGAGAATAGGTTGCGTCATGGTGGTCAAGAATTTCAACAGAAAATGCACAAATTTATCTTGAACCTGATTGTTTTTGTTAGGGATTTGGTTCACACATTCGCCAATTCATGTTGTGGCTTTAAAGGAACAGGCCATCGTTTTCCCACACTGAGATATGTTCTTACCTGAGCTTAGACGAGTTGACGCTCGGTCACGCAAAAAGACTAAAGCTGTTGTTAGCATTTGGCCTCTCCTCTCCACTATGGGCCAAACGGGGGTGAAGTTAGAAGCGACCAAGCTCTTCCACGTTTCCCCTATTTAAATACGGTTACGTGAGTAGTTACACGATCCAAGTCTAGTTACACAAAATTAAACATGTCGTTTTTTCTAAGCATGATGAATGTCCTGATTTGACTGGGGTGGTTTGCAGCCGAGTGTGAAGCGGCCGGGATGAGGATCAGCACCTCCGAATCTGAGGCCGTGGTTCATGGTGCTTCCCCACTCCAGGTCAGTGGGGAGTCCTTACCTCAAGTGGAGGAGTTCAAGTATCTCGGGGTCTTGTTCACGAGTGAGGGACGGATGGGGCGTGAGATCGATAGACGGATCGGTGCAGCGTGAGCAGTGATGCGGTCGCTGTATCGGACTGTTGTGGTGAAGAGGGAGCTGAGTCGGGGGCAAAGCTCTCGATTTACCGATCGAGCTACGTTCCCACCCTCACCTATGGTCATGAGATCTGGGTAATGACCGAAAGGACAAGATCGCGAATACAAGCGGCTGAAATGAGTTTCCTTCGCAGGGTGGCTGGGCGCACCCTCCGAGATCGGGTGAGGAGCTCAGTTACCCGGGAGGGGCTCGGGGTAGAGTCGCTGCTCCTTTACGTTGAAAGGAGCCAGCTGAGGTGGCTAGGGCATCTGTTTCGGATGCCTCCTGGTCGCCTCCCTCGGGAGGTGTTCCAGGCATGTCCTATTGGGAGGAGGCCTCGTGGAAGGCCCAGGACACGCTGGTGGGACTATGTCTCCGAGCTGGCCTGGTGTCGCCTCGGGGTCCCCCCAGAACAGCTGGAGGAGGTGTGCGTGGATCGGGAAGTCTGGGCAAAGCGGAAGAAAATGGATGGATGGATTTTCTAAGTGTATAAAAAGGGGTACTATATTGTAAGGCTAATAACATCTTAGGAGCACTTGAAGATATCACTGCCTGAAGTGCTGTTATTACGCCTTATAATATAAGTTTAATTTTGTCTAACTAGACTTGGATTGTTTAACTATTCATGTAACCGTATTTAAATCGGGAAACCGTGGAAGAGCTTGGTCGCTTCTAACTTCACTCCCGTTTGGGTCCATAGAGGAGAGGAGGAGAGGCTAAATGCTAACAATGCTTAGTCTTTTAGCGTGACTGAGCCCACGCGTAAAGACCAGACAGGTACTCATCAACTCATCTAAGCTCAGGTAAGAACATATCTCAGTATGGAAAAACAATGGCCTGTTCCTTTAAAGGAGACATATAAATAATATCACGCAAAATTATCTTTTAACCATATTATAATGTTCCCTTGTTAAAAACTTACCTGGAGTGGTATTTCGCTTCATTCAGACAGTCCTGATAACCATCTTACTCGCTGGAGAAATGGGAGAAAGTTCAGTTGTTTTCCATCTGCTGCTTCGAACATGAGCATATATGGGCATTTGCAAAGATGCCGTCTGTATCATATACTGTAGGGCCATTGTAAGTTACCAAGATTGGCAGCCTTGCCTCATTCAAACTCTGGGCAGCTGTGGCTCAGTGTGGAGTGAATTAATAATGACTTCAGTGTAACGCTTTGAGAAACTTGTCGAGCTGCTGTAAAAATGCAAATACAAATGTCTCAGTCCTCAGTGTTAGCGGTGAATGTGGGTCGATCAAAACAAATCCAGAAACGATCTGACAAGGCCATTTTAATTACTGCCATTTCGTCTGAAATCCTGCTCAAATCCTTTGTGAATTCGTCATGATTTTCCGAATTTTCCCCTCGAGAGCTCAGTGTTTTTATTCTCTCGAACGGGACTGTCGCGCGCTGCCGTGTTGTGCAGTCTTTTATTCAAACCCGCTCAGTTTATTTGCTCGAAGCTTTAGGCTGAGCATTGTTTTGACTTGAAGCCCTTGGAGACGCTGTGGATATTTCTGCATTACAGCCTTATTATTTTTAACTCGAGCGATGTTTTTATACGTTAAGCTTGACATAAGTGACAGAAAAGGTTTACGTAAGGAACATTATTTATACATTTTCCTGTTTATTTCTCTAATGAGCCTCGAGGGACTTTTATTTAAACAGAGGTATCCATATATAAAGAGCTACGGTATGATGTGGCTCAGTTTACTTAAAGGTTTGCCAGCCACCTACAAGGTAACCAGATCAATTCCCACAGCATTGCATACTGTTGTTGTGTCCTTAAAGCTGAGCCCACACTACACGATTTTTTGTCTTCTTGACTCATGACTAGTCAATGGGAGTCGCAGAGAGTCGTGTCTCCTGGTGTGCGGGGTCAATGACTGGACTCGTGTAATGTGGGCGGCAGAAAGACACGACTAAACAATGGGAGCAGGCCCTTACCTGCACTCATTCGGCCTCAATTTGTGCCAGACATGGTTTAATACAATTTAAGATAATACATAGGCTTCATTGGTCCAGACTCAAATTAAGCAAGGTGTTTCCAGATGTGGATCCTTTATGTATGCGTTGCAAGCAGACAGCAGCTTCGCTGTCGCACATGTTCTGGGGTTGCTCTAAGCTGTCAACATTTTGGTCAAACATTTTTTTAACATTATCAAAGCTTTGCACAGTCCTATTGATTTGAATCCTCTCACAGCAATTCTTGGAATAATAGATCACGCGGTAGTGAAAAGACAGTCGCATCGCAAGGTTATACTTTTTACTTGTTTGCTTGCGCGACGATTAATTTTATTAAACTGGAAGCAGGCAGAGCCCCCCACACATGTGAACTGGTTTAGAGATGTAATGATGCACTTAGATCTAGAAAAGATGAGATATTCTCTGCAAGGACGGGAAGATACATTTTGGAGGGTGTGGTCATCTTTTTTACAATTTGTCTAATGGGGCGAGCAATTGAATGGATACAAAATGCATACTATTTTTGACTTTGTTTTAAATATAAATGCTTTTTTACCTTTTTTTTTTTTTTTTTTGTACATTTAAATGTCCACCTATATGTTTGGGTTTTTTTTGTTTTGGTTTTGGTTTTATTTCTATCAATATACATAAGTAATGATGTACTCTGTCATTTATTTGAATTTTAAGGTCCAACACTTGAAAGGCATTGTTTATTTGTATTGTTTTATAACGTGTGGAAGCTTTGCCTGATCAAACAAGTCATATATCCTAATGTCGTTGGAATGTGATTAATATGTGAAAAATCAATAAAGAGAGTGTTAAAAAAAAGAAAAAGAAAGACGCGACTAAACCTCAGGTGCAGGAACTTAAACATGTTTAAATTTTAAGCCTGATTTAGGACGCACAGGAAAAGTGTGGGTGATTTTACCGTCCCCAAAGTGACACAGCGGCTAACAACAGAGCGGGATACACACAGAGAAATACCCTCCCTTTTCATTTCTCTGTCATATGCTGCGTTCATGTGGACTGGGGAGCTCGTTTTCTCTAGATGTGATGTCATTCTGCCAGTTGGTTTGTTTTCATGTGTTTTTTTATGTGATTTTTAAAATAAAGAATGTACTGTAAAAAACAAACAAACAAAAAACTGCTCAATAAACTACTACTACTATGGCGGAAAGTGGGGATTTTGATGACACCAAATAGAAACGTTCTTTTATTAATGGCCACAGCCCGACTATGTGCTTTGCGCCTTCGCCACATAGGAGAGGGCGTCACGAGAGGAGGTGACGCTCACATTCATTTCCTCGTTTACATCGCGCTGCCTTGTGTTCTTCCTTAAGCCCTAGTCTCTCACAGGTCAAACTAAAAACTTTATTAACCCCATCGTGAGCTAAACCATGTTCATGTCTCGAGAGAGAAAGAGCTCGCGGATCGGCCCTTGCTTGGTCGTAAACGCGAAACAAAACAAATGCACATGTTCACCCCCCACTCCCCTCACAAACCGTCCCCTTCCAGGCCGCGGAGTCGATCTGGTTGGAGGAAAAAGTGTGTCTCCACCCCTGTACTTTCCACTTACATGCGCTAAGTCTGGAGTGGCAAAGTGTGCTCCTACTCGGCGCAAAATGTTAAGCTATAGTCTGCGCTTTGAGTCCATAGACATATTATTAATAGACTGTCATTCCTCACTCCTCCCCGTTTACCATAATGACCACGTTCGAGGGGGAAATCATGGCGGATTTACAGACTCCTCCTCCCCAGCTCTGATGAAGCATGTTCCTAATAAGGGCATAAGGGCGGGAGCTTCACTGTAGACTCCGCCCTTGCGTGACGTGTAGCTCGCGCAGCTCCAATGCCAACAGTCAGACCCCCATTAAGTAGGAGATTTCTAAAAAAATTTGCTACCATAACCAGCCCGGTGCCCCAGATTGTTTTTAACCCAGCGTAATCACAGGAGGAATATCTAGCTCTAGCCACTTCTAAAACATTACGCACCGGGCATTAAAGTTGTTTTTAACGTGTCTAAAGTCCAATGCATTCCAATGGGGGAATAGCGGCCATATGGAGGTACTACAGTAATAGCGGAGCAATGGCGGCCTCCAGTGTCGTAGTCACAAAGCAGAGCAGTCAGCGGCCATTGTTTGAGTCACAAGATCGGGCCCTTTATATCACCAAAAGTTCACAAGAACCACTTTTTCCAGCTACATTTCAACCACAAACAGAGTTTAGCGGCACTTACTGAGTTTTGACAATTCAGCTCCTTCTCTTCGTCGCCCCGGGGCTGATGACCATTTCCCTTTCTTATTAAATGGACTTCCATTTCAGAGAACTATAAACAAGTTCAGGAAGACTCGTACCTGAACTATGTTGTGCCGACGGTGATCACGTGACATTGTTCCCATGCTAACATCCAGAAACCTATCTTTGCTGATCTGGGGTCAGTTTTTCTTCTCCAAAAAGAGAAATCAAGCAGGAGAGAGGACCAGAGATGCACCGCTGTGTTGTAACAGACTGACACTTATGATTCTCAGTCGTTCTATAATCGCTCTATATCCAGTCCTGTAGTGTGGACCCCCCATTCTTCACAAAATCTTTTAAGACTGAAAACATGGTGTAGCCTGTGCTCACCTTAAGACCTCTCTCTGCCCTTGCTACGGTTGGAAGATGAGTCAGAATTGAACAAACATTTTAGTTATTGCAATTATCCAATCACATAAGTGGCAATTACTTAGACAATATTATGTTCCCTGGAAAGAACTAAACCTCCCAGACTCTGAATTGTAACAGCAGACGGATTTTTAAAGACCATTCAGAAGAGTTTAACTTGTACTAGAACCATCCGTCTTTCCTCTAAAAGCTACTCTCGATCTGTTCACAAACATTAATTCTTTAGTTTCTGCTGCCAGAGTTCATAAGAGTCGCTGGAGAGCAGATGACAAAATATCGACAATAAAGGTGCCTGTATCGTAAACTAACTATTGTAAAAGTGCCGTTATCGAAAGAAAATGTAACAGTGCCCCCCCTAACAGAGGACGGCTCAGGAACCTTTGTCTACGATGCACATCTCCTGTACGACTGAGCGCTTACACCTGCGGTCGTACCTGTTTTTGGTGATGGAGATGATACTTCTTCTTACTGCAAGTTTAGTTATTCCGACGCCATTAAACGTCTTTCTAAAATCTGATCCTGCGGCGCCGCTACCGGCACGAGGGCGTCGATGTGTGCGTGACCGATTCAAGGTCAGTGTTTGTTTTTTGTGGCGTTGGATTATGAAGCTGCTGGCGAGCTTCCAAGTTTGTGGATGAAGGGAGTATAGGGGAAAGCTGCAGATCCAGAGCCGAGACAGATCCACCATGAAGCAAGTCCAGCGTGATGGTGCGCCCTCTGCTGGATAAAGCGGATCTAGACCGATCAGCTTTTAGGAGGTTGATGTTGATCCACTTAACGCACTTGAGGAGTTAGCAACTGAGTTATATTTTGCAAAACACTGACTTTCAGACTGTAAATAACCGCACACACATGCCCCCTCCCTAACCACACCCCCATCATTCTGCGTCTGCCCCAACACGTTTCTTCAGCCCCACCCTCTGGTCAATGGCCAGTCATTGTGTATTTCCCATGTCTTGATGTTTCTATATATGTGCTTTGCCTTAACTTAACCTGATTGTAATTTCGCATATCTTCTTTTGTAAGGCGCATTGAGTTGCCTTGTGTATGAAATGCGCGGTATAAATAAAATTGCCTTGCCTTGCCTATTTCAATTATTTTCATTAAAAAATAAACTTGGGAAGTGTAACTAGATGCTTCTGTTGATTGTGTTGGCTATTTCTATATCTGTTTTTGTTATAATAGGCTTTAATGATTATATGAAACTGTGTTGATTGTAATCTGTGCTTTTGGGGTGATTTGAAGTGCTGTATTGTTGTCCTTACTCTTGGAATCCACTGGGGGCAGTGAGTTATAATGTGGAGTCAGATCACGCAGAAGCATTCCAAGGGCATTGATTGGTTCTTCAACAAGTAGCCGCCTACTTCCTGTGTCTATAAACTGTGAAGCTACCGAGCCGCGCCCTCTCTTACCCTGCTGTGTCCCTTGCTGTCCACTGAAGAGCATCATGAAGCCTTTAGCATAGCTTTTGTTTTAGATTGTAAATTCAGGGAATAAAACAATGATTTTGATTTTAATAGAACGAGCATCCGTATTCTTTTTCATCATTATTTTTGAACACTTCTTTAATTGATAAAGATAACATAACTTAGAACAGCATAGAGTCAGAATCGTTTTTATTGCCATGGTTTCGGTCGATCATGCAACATGAAACATAAAACGCATAACTTAGATAAATAATAAACTGGGCGGCACGTTAGCGCAGCGGTTAGCGCTCGGGCTTCACAGCTTGAAGTTCCTGGGTTCGATTCCCACCTGGACGGGGCCTTTCTGTGTGGAGTTTGCATGTTCTCCTCGTGTCTGCGTAGGTTTCCTCTGGGTACTCCAGTTTCCCCTACCACTAAAAACATGTACAATAGGCCAGGATGAATGAGAGTGTGTTTGAGAGTGCACATGGGGGACGACGGATGGAGGCTAAATCTGGTGTGGCGTGTTCATTAACATGCACTGTCCTTACCAAATAAACGAATAAACTTAAACTTAAAAAAAGCTTTAAACTATAAGACTATAAGGGCATGTGTAAGATTACATTTAAACTATGCTAAAGACAACAGAAATTGCTTGTTATTTTTGTTCCTTAACAGCTAACCATAATCCAAACCTAACCCTAACGACCCTAAACTAACCCTAACAATAATTGTAAAACGTAAAAATATTGGCATTTTCATCATTAATTGTTCACTGTAGTAGCCTTGCACCTGGTGATGTGAGTATAACTTTTGCTGCTAAAACATAAACAAATAATACCATCGTGGATCCGCTCCTACCAGCAGAGGGCGCACTATCATGACGGTGAATCCGCCTCACCGTCGTGGATCTGCCTCGGCTCCAGGTCTGCAGCTTTTCATTATTGGATGAAGGGACTGATTTTTGAAGCCCTGAATAACATTTTGCATTGGTTTTGTTTCATTTGTTTAATTGTGTCATGGTTACAGTGCATTGATTAAAGATATTGTTGTTCCCTTTCTTTTTAAAATGTTTTAATAACTTCAATTTGTTTCTCATCATTTGTCCACACAAGCCTATTCTGTGCACTCAAAGTAATGATCTAATAACTAACAAACTATTAAAAACGTGATTTGTATTGCAGTTAATCGCAGTCGGAAATAGGATACGAATAAGAAAGATAGATATTGTCCACTATCATTCCTCTCTAGTGCGAAATTAGACGTGGATTTGGGAATTTGTTCACGTAAACTCGATACGTTTCCAAACCCTTTGGCAGTTTCTACCCAATATCTCGGTCCCTCTGTGAATATGATCCGGCAAAAACAAAATACAAAAGAAATAAAAACCCAAGAAATTGTATTAACTCTGCCTGGAGAAGCAAAAGTTTTCATTAAAGTTTGAGAGAGTTTATGAGAATCTCGAGGTCTGCGCGGGTCTCTATGGAAACAGGCGCGAGGAGGCAAACATTATTATTCTGAAACAGCGAGCAGACTTTCCTTTTGGAGACAGGATCAAGAGTCTTCGCAAAAATCACTACAGAGATCTGCAAAATAACTCAAACTTCCCTTCTGTGGGTGCGTGGATGCAGAGAGAATGAGAATACGAGTTTGAATCATTTGGCTGTGACTGACTTTTGGAAAACTGTAGATACTCTTTGTTAAATTTTAGGATTTGGATTTTCTTATGTGTAGCTTAACTGCATGTCTTTGACGGAAAATCATTTCTCCATTGGCGTATCATACATAAACCACTCAGCGTCTGCTCCTGCCTCACAGAAATAAAGTCCTGGGTTCAAATCACATCACGACCCTGATCTCCCCTGGTTTCTTCAGCCTCTTTTACATTATCAGCCGAAAACATTGACCCTTAGTGCTGAGTCTAATGACCCACAGTTACAGTAGCTTAAAGGAGCTGTATCATGCTATTTTAGCCATTCCAAAGTAAAGTATAGGCATATACAGTATATGATATATTCTACCTCTATCACTATGGAGTACTCATTTTTGAGAGAAATAAAAGTATTTTTGGGGGGTATTTTCCCTACCCGGAAGACAAGACGCTTTGATTCAGTTAACTCCGCCCCTCTCCGCTCATTCCACATTTGCAGTATTATAAATATAAATATTGCTGCAAAAAGTGAAGTTACTTCACATAATGCAGTTATAAGGAGTTGACATGTGCAACACAGTTTCATAAATGGCTAACACACATGCTAACACGCATGCTAACACACACGCTAACACACATGCTAACACGCACGCTAACACGCACGCTAACACGCACGCTAACACGCGTTTTGATTGACTCACCGCTCAGTCTGGCCTCCCCATGAGATCGCGTTGGTTATAAAAGTGAATCCACTTTGATTCTGGCCGAGGTTCACCAAGCATCCATCAGGTTGGTTGATAAAGTCGCTGAATCCCGGAAAGAAATTCCAACTTCTGGCGAGTGCACTCTTCTTTAGGAAGGTTGAATAGTCCTGTTCCTCTCGTAGCCAAACGCGCATCCGTTACATTATCGTTCGGTAAGAAAAAAGAGCAGGCGTGTCCAGAGTATGTTAGAAAGAGCTCAGTCTTCAAAAACAACACTTCTGGACACATCAGGCCGTAAGGCATTACATTACAGACGTAGAGCACTTCCGTTCCGCTGTGACGACACAAAGGAACGGAAGGAACAGCTCAGTCGTTTACCAGGAGAGGGCAGAGCAGCTGCTCAGAGAGCAGGATTCAGGAGGATTACTTAGAACTGCGTGAATGAAGCCAAAAACCGCTCTGGGGGTGTTTTTGATAAGGAAATAGCATAACAACATGGCTAAAAACTCCAAAAAGTCAATTTTGCATGATATAGGACCTTTAACCCTTCAATCTGGTCCAAACCTTTCATCAATCTTTATCGGAATGGAATGGGAGCAAGGCTTTTCACATGATACAAGTCGCCCAGTGCTTCACACACAGTTATAGGGCTGAAACATATATCGTATCATATCGATATCGAGATATGAACATTCGAGATATTAATATTGAAAAAGCAAGATATAAACGATATAGATTTTCATCAATAAAACTGCACCATTTTGTATTATGATGATTTTATTTTTCTGAAAAATGTTTGGTTTTCACCGTAGTTATATCGTATCGATATCGAGATATCTGGCATAAATATTGAGATATGACATTTTGTCCATATCGTTCAGCTCTACACAGTAGGGATTTTTTCTTCATTCACCCCACACACCGTGGCAGTAATCTACATGTGTAGCAGTTTCCCCTGGAATAGACTGACTGAAGCGTGGCTGCACAGATCTGTGCCAGCAGTCCCTCTGACCACACATTCACACACATACACACACACGACGCACACGCACACATACACCACACATACACACACATACACACATCCTTGTAATTCTATCTTAGTGAGACACTCATAGACATAATGTATTACCCAGACCCTGAACCCTAAACCCCAGACCCTAACCCTAATCTAAACCCAATTCTAACCCTAACCCTAAAATCACATCTTGACTCTTAAACAGTCCTTCAAATAAGTGAGGACCACCCAAAATGTCCTCACTTTCCAAAAATGTCCTCACTCTGTTGGTTATAAACTCAAACTGGTCCTCACAATGTCGTAATTACAAGAACACACACACACACACACATTAGTCTGGCAAGTCCAGAATGATACTCCTCTGTATTTCTTTTACAAAATATCAGTCTGGGCAGGACGTCCTTGTTTGCCGCTCGTGCCAAACTCAAACGGATCCATGCAATCAATCACTCTTGAGACTCGGAAGTCTCCTCAAAAACAATCTATGGATGTTGCCCAGAGGACAGAGCTTTTTTCAATCTGCGGTAATGACCAAAAACACATCGTCTTTTGTGATTCTTTCATCTGTTCGAACATTAATGCAGAGCCGCTAATAACTCCACAGCAATAATACGTCTGCCCTTGGCTGACTGGTTTACTCCACTTCCTCTTTGCTCGTGTTCTGTGCTAGAAATGTAGTTGATGTCGACTTTGAGCAAGACACTTCACCCTCCTTGCCTCCAGTGTCTGCGTACGTTGGTGTATGAAGAGAGAGTGAATGGGTGACTGGTTCCTTTCCTGTAAAGCGCTTTGGGCCTAATGAAGGTAGAAAAGCGCTTTATAAGTTGAGACCATTTACCATTTATTTGTTTATTTGTTCGGGACAGTGCATGTTAATGAACATACATGGATACATGCATGTAAACACACCACGCCAGATTGTAGCCAGATTTCCATCCATTGTCCCACACTCGCACTCTTAAACACACTCTCATCCTGGCCTATTGGACATGTTTTTAGTGGTAGGAGAAACAGGAGCGCCCAGAGGAAACCTACGCAGACACAGGGAGAACATGAAAACTCCACACAGAAACGCCCCGGGATCGAACCTGGAACGTTTTTGCTGCAAAGCACGAGCGATAAACTGTTCGTGTTGTGTTCTTTTAAAATGGAGAGAAGATGGAGACTCGTTCTTTAAAATCAAAATCATTATTTTATTCCCTGAATTTACAATCTAAAACAAAAGCTATGCTAAAGGCTACATGATGATCTTCAATGGCCAGCGAGGGATGGAACAAAGAGGCCGAACCGGTTGAGTACGAGTAATTTATAGGAACAGGAAATAGGCGTCTCCTTGTGGAATGCTTCTTCTGCTGCGCGATCTGACTCCGCATTATGACACACTGCCCCCCAGTGGATTCCAAGAGTAAGAACAACAAAATGTCTGCCTAATTCAAAATGAACCTTAAAGCACAGATTACAATCAACACAGTTTCATATAATCATTAAAGCCTATTAAAACAAAAACATATATAGAAATATTCAACATTCGCCACCGGGCAGTTACAATTAGAAATTAACTCAGAAGTCAGAATGTGTGTTTGCACGTCTGTTACATCATCGCGTCACACGCCTAACTCTAGAATGAACTAATCATCCGTGCCTGCTTCACATAATACCGTACAACTACCGGACAAAGGCAATGGGTTTGATTTTACTATTGTACAATATTGTTTAGAAATGGATGGAGTTTCCGTGAAGTCCATAGTTTAGGATTTATCACATTTATTCAACTACTAAGTCTTCAAATAGTGATGTAGAAAATGTGTCCCATAGTTCATGGACATATAGAATGAGTTAGGTGTTATTAGTAAATGGTTCTGAATAATGGGTACGATGACTAAACCAAACAAAAATAAATCATCTCAGTGACTGCAAGTAGTGTTACAATGCATCATAAACACTTGCTATTTTCCACCGTGTTTTTTCCACTGCAATACCGCAGAGAGTTGACGTCAGTGCGAGGGGGCGGTTTCACTTTCAGAGCCCTGGTTAAGTTCTGCAGGTCTGAGTCTCCTTCCACATGAGTTATGGATCCGTTATTTGTTCATGGAGACTCACGGCTCAGGTTACCAGACGGAGCTTTTTATTCGGCTGCTTGTTTTAGTTTCAGAGACACGGGAAACTCAAGCTGATATTTTGATTCCTGTAATTTCAACATGTCCACATTCATTTGATATCGCAGGACGGGTGAATCCATAGGTTGTTTCTTGTCCTCTGTACGTAAGATAACATTCGCTTGGATGAATACGGTAAAGGTCCTTGGACAAAAAAGTACTTTGTTCCAGCCTGTGTGTTCATAGTGATGTTCATGAAGGATTATATCTGGTCAAATGATGGTTAAGTCCGAACAGTGAATGGATTTATAAATGAATAGGTCATTTATTCTTTTCATGAAAGCTGCTGGTGCTCACACAGTGTCCTTCAAGATAAGTACAAGTCCTTGAACCATCTCTGTAGACTGGACAGATCCTGATTAAAAAATTATATATTTTTGGGTTGTTTCCCTTAAAGGCCCTGTGCCTGATGATTTTGATTGCAAACAATGGAAGCTACTAGATTAAAATGTTAGTCGTGGTCCAAACTCATTCCTAACTTTCAATATTTGTAGCATCTAAATTTGTCACAGGGACAAGTTTATAGTCACTTTCACACAAAAAATGATTGAAAAATAGCCTTAAAGGTCATGAAATTGACACCAATGTTTTATAATTAGATGCACACGGTTTAAAATCAGGTACAGTGCCTTTAAAGTGCGTATGACACAATTTTTGCTAAAACACAGTTAACACGATTATATTTAAGATTTTGCTAAAGATTATTCCCAGTTTTCTTTAGTTTGACCATTTTTGTGACGTTTATGTTTTCACTTCCTTATTGGACACCGACAGGAAGTGACATCGAAGAAGGTAAACAATTTTAAACTGTTGCCGTGCAACCATGTTAAGTCAATGGGAAATGAATGAGTCAAACTGCTATGGAATGTTTCCTTCTTTTATGTCACTTCCTGTCAGCAGCTTAAAAAATTCAAATAAAAATAACTTTTCTGCCCAACATTTCTTCATTATAATTGCTGCTTCACTGAAAAAAATGATAATTATGCAACTGATGAACTTGCAACTGATGTAATCCATCTAAATAAGTCATATTTTCAAGAGCATTAAAATCTGTCATATGCACTTTAATGTCAGGGTAAAAAAACAAACTCATCTTTTACGATGTATTTTTTCAGGAATGAGCACCACAATATGGTCGACCCTCATCTCTCTCAGGCTCGTCTAGTCACTTTTAAGATTCTTAAGTTATTTTAAGGCTACACTTTGTTTTATACAACCTTGATATATTGTATCTAACTTAATCAAGTACAGTGTAATCTGCTCTGTAACAATCTGTAATAACTTGTACTTATGTAGTACTGACACAATGGAATAATGTGTATTAGTACTTTGGAGGAACATAATGTCCCCTCCTGGAACTGCCACCTTAACGTGCTGAAGGGGTTTGAATGATCCTGGAGCTCTGTTGTCGGGGGCTTCGTGTCCCTGGTAGGGTCTCCCATGGCAAACAGGTCCTAAGTGACGGGTCAGACAAAGAGCGGTTCAGAAGCCCCTTATGAGAGACCAACAGGCCCGATTAGAACCATGAGGCCGTCCTTCTGTGGACCCACCACCTGCAGGAGGAGCCATAGGGGCTGGTGCAGCTCCAACAACTGCCCCCACGACCCGGCAACGGACAAGTGGAAGAAAATGGATGAATGGATGGACTGTCATTGTGTATGTAACCCATCGGTACAAGTTATTACAGATTGTTACAAGGCACATTACAGTGTACACAATGAATCAAGAGTAGTGCAAAATAAAGTGTTACCTTTTAAGCAGAGGGATTTATTAATGTTAATTCCTGCCTGATTTATTGAGTTTTAAACCCCTAAAAACATGGATAAAATTTGAATTCTTAGATTATTTTCATGAATAATAAGCTTACAGGATAGGTCATAGACAAGGAGACGAGCTGTCTTCTCTTGTTTTTGCACTTTTGTGTATTGTACTGTCCTTTAACCCTGTCACCAAAAACTAAAAAGGAATTTTCAATATAAAAAGCTTATTCAGAAACTAAACAAGATCCAAAGTCCCTTCTGAAAAACTCTTTTGCAAATAATATATGAACAACATAAAACCATAAGTGCAAACCTCGCTCTATCCACTGTTTAGATTCATCATGCAAACATCGCACACCCGACCTCTGAATCCATGGCTCTGTGACTCTGTACTGCCTACATATAGCAGTAGATGCACAAAGCACTTCTACAGAATAAAATGCTCCTTGTAAGTGTAACATTTCTCTCGTTTCGTCAAGTCCTGGCTGCAGCTCTAGGTATCGCCTGCCTGTAATTTGTTCAACTCCGAAGCCCCCATTGTCGGGAAAAGGAGCCGATCTCTCCAAACGCGATTACACTTTATGGTTATCACATTTCTCTGTCTCTGAAGTGGACAGGATATAACCAGGACCAAACCACTTTAGAGCAGCAGCTGTGGTCCCACTTAAGCCCTCGGCCCATTACGAGGTCGGGAGGAAAGTTTAAAACACATCCATGAGAGAGGACTGGACCGAACCGTCTGCGGGTTTTTACGTGAAAACTACAGCGGCATATTTCCACAGTGCCGTCAGCCCTTGGGCAGACAAAGAAGAGGCGGCTGCGTTGTGTGAATGGACAGTGGAGGATTCATCAGCCGGAGCAGCTGCTTTCACATTTTCTACATTCTCCTCCTCCTGCTACAGCTCTGTGTGCCCTTCAGAGGAGAGAAAGGGACTGGCAGGAAACATGCAGCGTTAATTTGACGAGGAAGGACATTTTATTTGTATAGCGCCTTTCACAGACATGGCCACAGAGCGCTTTACATCCAAAACAAAAACAAGTCCTGTACCTGTAACTTTACATTTATACACTGCAAAAACTAATCTTTAAATAAGTGACATTTTCTTGAAATAAGTAACTTTGATTTGAGAGTCTAATTTCAAGAAATGTAGATAAAACACCTACATCAGTTTTATTTCAAGTAATTAGTTAATTAGTAACTAGATCTGAGTGCGGTGATTTATTTTCTCCTATAACCTCTTACTTAACCAAGCACATTTTCTCCAGTTTGGCATAAAAGCTTCATGAACGGAGAGCTTACAGCCTATAGGCCAGGGTGATGCCTCATTTGAAAGCTAAGGTCGAGCTTTTCTTGTGTGTTTTCATCTCTTTTGTCGCTTTCTTGTTATTTGTGTTATTGTTGCTTTTCCACAGTGGTGGAAGAAGTACTCGATATTCTTACTTAAAGGGATATTTCAGGCTTTTTGACATGGGCCTCATTTCCTAGTTATCCAGAGTGTTGTTGTTGTCTGGAGGTATTTTTTTCTTAAATTCATGCAGTTCTTATATTTGAAGAGTCTAGTGGCGCTAGGCTAGGGCAAGGCTAAAGCATTTCTATGGTATCAGTTAGCCTGCATTAAAAACAGTCTGACCCACTCCACAGTGCACCTGAGGCAAATCACTTATAACACCAGACTAACCATATAAATGTCTGTGTTAATAGAATATTTTTGAAATATAACTGACCTTGTATCACATGAATTACCGCATTTTGAGGGACTATTTTCTCGCAGATCACTCCGCCGCTGCGTTAGCTTACAGCCACGAAGCTGATGCTGCTCAAATATAAGTTATTTTAAATGCAAAATGGTTATAATTATTCTATTAACACAGACATTTATATGGTTAGTCTGGTGTTATAAGTGATTTACCTCAGGTGCACTGTGGAGTGGGTCAGACTGTTTTTAATGCAGGCTAACTGATACCATAGAAATGCTTTAGCCTTGTCCTAGCCTAGCGCCACTAGACTCTTCCAATATAAGAACTGCATGAATTTAAGAAGAAATATCTCCAGACATCAACAACACTCTGGATAACCTGGAAATGAGGCCCAATGTCAAAAATCCTGAAATATCCCTTTAAGTAAAAGTGCAGATACAGGACCAAAAAGTATACATTGTAAAATTTACTTTATAAGTAAAAGTAAAAGTATTTAAGAGTTTAATGTGCAGGATTTTTCAAAATCATTTGAATCAAACCAGGTCTAAATGAGTAAACCACTGAACCAGATCAAAAACAGGAAGTAAACCAGGTCTAAAACAGGACTGAACTAGGTCAGTCTAAACCAGATCTAAACAGGTCTAAAGGAGTAAAACACTAAACCAAGTCTAAACTGGGACTAAACCAGTTCATCGTAAAGAGGTCACTTTGAAAATAAATTACTTTTACTTTTAACCCAATTTAAAAATGTAGTGGTGTAGAAAGTACAGATACAGGCTCTAAAATGTAGTGAAGTAAAAGTAAAAAGTATTCATCATAAAATGTACTTAAGTAAAGTAAAAGTACCTATAATTTGTACTTTTTACTTGTACTTTGTTACTTTCCACCACTGCTTTTCCAGCACGTTTTTGTCGCTTTTTTGTTAGGTTTTCATCCTCATTTTGTTGTTATTTTGACGGTTTTTCTCAAGAAGCTTTTAGATTTGAGTAATGCCAAACTCGGTTCAGGTGGGATTTAAAGTGACTCTAAGTGATCCCGTTTTGCCCGGTCCGGCAACGTTAAATGCCCATCAAGCATCGCTCAATGGCTCATTTGAAAGCTAAGACCTGCGAAACCGATCACAACGTTTTCTTGTCGTGTTTTTAAGCGTCTTTTTCATTGCTTTTTTCATCATGTTTTCATCACGTTTTTTGTCGCTCTTTTGTTGCTTTTATGTATAGTTTTAGTAAGAAACAAATGTGACTTCAGGGCCCAAAAATTTGATCAAATGCAAAGGACAATTTTCGTTTCCACAGCAACAAACGGTTCAGTTATAAATCCTTCAAATATGAATCGTTTTCAGATGTGCCAAAGCTTGTTGAATATTTCCACACTAAAGACATTTTCTCACCTGGTGTAACCCGTCTCTTTCTGCTCTTGGTGGTGAACGTCCCTGAACGCGTCGCGGCTGTAAATCTGAATCACGTCGCTGCGCAGCCCCGTTAGTGTCTCGAACGCACCGCCCACACTTTATCCTTCAACAACATCAGTCTGAAAGAAAACAAATATCCTCTTCAGCGACTAACGGAGCAAACTCAAGCAAATGCCTTTTTAACTATCATTTTTAGTTAGAGTTTACTTCACTTTTGGGACTGTTTCATTCAAAGGACTATGATTAGTTGTATGCGGATAAATACAGTATACTTAAATAATGAAAAGTTATTGTAGAAATCCCATGAATCCGATAAAAGAGGAGATTGTGAGGTGTAAATCACCTGAGAGCAGATGAGGTAATGTCCCATGAGGAAATAACATGAAGTCATGCAGACGCCCAGGCACTAAAAAGGTGATGATAAAAGCGATAAAGACTTTTCTGTTAGAGAAAAAACAATGGCGTCCGAGAGGATGGAGGAAACATTTTATATTGAGACAAACTTTGATTAAAATCCCCCACATTATCTTGTCAAATAATAAAAATAAAACTGAAAAGAAAGACCACCTTTAGCTTTGAGCATGCATTTACTGTGGCGTTGTTTCAATAAACTTCTCCAATGTCAAAAGATCCAGTGTTGCATTAATGATGATGGGAAAGTGTGACCACTGTGCAAAGCCTTGAGCAGATCATTTTACTGAATTAAATGTGTGGCTGTCAATCATCAGCAGTGGTCGTGCAGAGATCTGCATATTTTGGAACCGCTCGGGAGGGGACAGCGCAGTGGCTTATGGGATGGCTCATCGCTGGTGAGGAACCTCCAGAGGTCCCTATGCTAAAGGAGGTTTGATAGGAAGCATACAGGCTCCTTCCCTCCTCCCACTATTCGGACACTTCTTATCACAGCAGACGCTGACGCACATTTAGTTTTGGCTTAGGGCTCTTACCTATTTTCCCATTTCGGATTCACCTCAAGTTTCCTATGTGGCTTTACTTTCCATTCTTGTCCTCCTCCTCTGTCACGTCCGCCTCTCCTCAGTGTCTCCCCCGGTGGAAGCACGTGGAGCAGGAAAAGCACTCAGCTTCTATATAAAGCCCCATCAGTGGCTAATGTTGAACGGACAGAGATTTGGAGAGGCTCTTTCAGCTCTATAAATATTACAGTGAAGAGCCTTCGTGCTGTTTGTCAGGACTAAGTGCCATTGTCAACAAACGGTCATTGTTTTCAAGGTCAACGCAATTCGCTTTTGAAAATGAGGTACAGGTCGGCGACAAGAGCAATTACCTTTCATTATTAAAGGGGGGTATTATGTAAAATGGACTTTTTCAAGCTTTATATCATGTTATTATGTCATTCCCTCATTAAACACATGCCTGGAGTGTTGCCTTGGCTCATTCACATATTTTTGAGTAATCAGTAAAAACTTAGACGGCAGCCATTTTAGGTGTAGCTATGCCTCAGTCCTCCTAGGAACGCCCCCACCTCCTGGAGACGCCTCTGGACCTTTTGTCACCAGCCAAGCCACCAACCACTGCTCCTCAGCTCAGCAGAGCCCCCTCCCCGCACAGTAGTGTTGTTTAGATGCCACAGCAGTGTGCTGAAGGGGGCGTGTCGGAAAGCTTCTTAAAGAGACAGAGGCCTATTTCAAGACGTTCAGTACAGCCATTTTGAGAGAGCAATTTTATTCAAGGCAGTTATTTTAATTTACTGCATATACAGAGCAACAGAAGGTTACGTCATCATTGTAGTATGCTATAGACTGGTGCTATGTGATTGAAAAAAGCATAATACCCCCTCTTTAAGGAACGCTGCAGGTGAATAGGGGAAACACGTGTCTCCCACAAAGCAAATGAGCTACACGTGGATACCAAACGCGTCAAGTGCATATGAGTGGGAAAGGCGAGGGGCGTGTATTCACATGTTAGAAATCTCATAGCGCTCATTAAAAGAGGAGGCTGTGACTTTAGGTGAGAGCAGGAGGATGAGGTAATGTCCCTGCAGAGATGAACGCATTAGACACAGACTCACCAACATGAGTTCATCTGCAGACGCCCAGGCACCAAACAGGACAGGGTTTAGTTTTTAATATAAAGCATTCAGAGTTATGACATGCACTGTGCCAAAATTAAGGCCTGAAATGTCATTATAAAGCCTTAAACTGAATGTCAAGATGGATTAAATCAAAATGTCTAAATGTTGCATTGAGTAAAGGAACACTGGTGTAGACAGTGTGCCAGAGGTTTTTTTCTGTTCTCCTTGGCAAAATTGATCGAATGTGTCCCGGAATATCCCCTTGATCGGTCGACCTCAGGTGTTGCTGCAGCCTGTCTGTCTGTGAGGCGTTTAATGTCTGCGTGTGGAGTCCGTACATCAGAGCGCCGCAGAGGACAGGCCCCGGTCAAAGCCGCGGCCCGATGCTGCTCTGATGTGTGACATTTGAGGAGTTCAAAGACCAGATCCCCGTGGGACATTCGGCCTGTGTATTTTTAGACCTGTCTCGGCTATTTTTACTCGACCTTTACAACAAGTCTGGCTCCGTTTTGAAGGAGAGATATCAAGCAGAATCGACCTTTTTGAGCTTTGTTCCCTCATCAAAAACACGTCTGAACAACCTGCTGCATGTAAATACGGCTAACATCGCTGCCATAATGTTAATGTGGTTAAAGAGGGAGTCTGATGCTCCGTCTTTACTTTGTTGATTAGAAAATGCAATGTTGATCTAAAACTCCTGAAACCAAATAGAGAAGAAGAAACTTTATTTATATAGCACCTTTCACAGATAAAATCACAAAGTGCTTCACGGGGCACAAAAATAACAAAGGTTACAGAGAAACGTATTAAAACTAATGAATTAAAACAATCACAGCCTTTTCAACTAAAAGCTCGTCCAAACAGCCATGTCTTCAGCTGTTTTTTAAAGGAATCACAGTGTCGGTCACATGACCAGAGGAAGGTCATTCCACAGTTTAAGAGCAACAGCTTCAAAGGACAGGTCACCTCTGGTTTTAAAGCGGGTCCTTGGGACAGTGAGGAGGTTCTGGCCCGAGGACCTAAGGGAGCGACCGGAGGAGTAAGAGCACAGCAGGTCAGACACGTATTTGGGAGCCTGACGTGCAGCGCTCTAAAAGTCAAAACTAAATTTTGAATTCAATTCGAAAGCCAGTGCAGAGAGAATACAATGGGAGTAATGTGTGACGTCTGCTAGAGCCTGTTAAAAGCATTGCAGCATTTTGAACCATTTGAAGACGATTCAAAGCAGATTTGCAGTAAAAAGGGAGTTACAATAATACGAGATAAAAGCATGAATCACCAATTCTAGATCAGAGTTGGATAAAATTGGCCTCAACTTGGCAATGTTTCTCAAATGGAAAAAACAGTTTCCTGATTTTAACACGAGCTCACCATAAGCCCCTCCCACCCCCTCCTCTTGCTCTCCCTCGCTGCACCACTGTTTCAATAAAGAAAGACACCCGATGAAAATCAAAACCGACCCACCTGACTCGTGAAAATGAGTTTTGAATTTGCCGACCCGAACCCACACACATTAAAAAGACGCTTCATGAGCTGCTCTGAGGACACCTTTGAAATCGCACAATCGACACAGACGTGTCGCGTACGTTCGCCTGCTCCAAAGACTCTGTGATTGGTTGACCCAGCAGGTCTCGGGGTTTGGGGGCGTGTCTGAGCCCTTACTGTCATGTTCGTTTTTCATTTTGTTTATTCTGCTGTTGGCTCGAAAGAAATAAAGTTGACTCGCAGCTCGCTTGTGTCCTCATCTTTCTCGCCACAAATACACTGTTCCCATGTTTTAGTAGATTTGGGTTTTCACTTTTTATGTTATTAAAAAGTAAACAAACAGCTAGCATATGAGCTAAAGACAAACAGACCTACACATTTCTTCGTCTGAAACACTGGAGAGGCACCAAGAGCCATCCACACCTGCAGCACAGTGGAGGAGGAAACAAAAAAGGGACAAACGAGGAGGTATCTGGGCAGCCACACAAGTCTTCTATCACTACTATTGTTCTGGCTAATGGACGTTCACTGGAGAAAACAGATTAACTGCTAAACTCTTCCCAGAAGATGGTGAAAGACTGTTGTAGAGGGATCTGCAGGAGGAAGTGGAAGGAGGAGGTGCTGACCAGTGCAGGACACGACGCTCTGAAACAGGAACAAACCCTGGAGGCGGTGCACTGTTTCAGGGGATCAGAGGAGGACTGTTGTACAATGACAAATAAAGCACTTACTAAAAAGAAAATACATCACAACATGAAGGAGGAGAACCGCAGAAGTTGCCTTGCGTCTATATGCCGGGGTTACGGTGGGTGGGACTGACCGCTCGACTATAAACCAGGCTTAAAGGAACAGGCCACCGTTTTAAATACTGAGATCTGTTCTTACCTGAGCTTAGACGAGTTGATGCGTAGCTGTCTGGTCTTTACGCGCGCGCTCAGTCACGTAAACAGAGCACAGACGGCGTTAGCATTTAGCCTCTCCTCTTCTCCTCTATGGATCCAAACGAGGTGAGTCAGAAGCGACCAAGCTCTTCCACGTTTTCCCCATTTAAATACGGTTACATGAGCCTTTACACGATCCAAGTCTAGTCACACAAAATTAAACATGTCGATTTTGGAAGCGGCTAAAAAGGGGAACTATATTGCAAGGCGTAGTAATATTACTACGCCTTGTAATATAGTTATTGGATCCATAGATGAGAAGAGGAGAGGCTAAATGCTAACGCCGTCTGTGCTATGTTTACGTGACTGAGCGCGCGCGTAAAGACCAGACAGCTACGCATCAACTCGTCTAAGCTCAGGTAAGAACATATCTCAGTATTTACAAACGGTGGCCTATTTCTTTACTGTAAATACCTTTACCTCATAAAACTGGACATGCGACAAAGCACAGCCAACTTTGAGAGGCATTTATAGATAAGAATGCACTTAATGTTGAAAGCCAATGATGTAGCTAAGGAAAAAATATATGTGCTTTTTCTAACCCGACCTACCTGCACTACCTACCTCGACCCGCATCACTAGCGAGTGCTTTTACTTTGCAATGAAAGGACCTCGGGAGGAGCTTTTTGCTTTCCCCTTAAAACTGTTAATCCTACATAAGATATCTTTAGTTCTACATTTATTCATTGATTACACATTCCTTTTGTTTATTGAATGCACATCTTTTTGTAGCTGCCGCACCGAAGAGCAGCAGTGAATTTCTCCACTGTGAGATTAATAAAGTCTTGTCATATCCGTCTGAAAAAACTTTCCAGCGGTACGGGGACTCATCTTCAGTGAGAATCATGTGTCCGGATTTAGGACATGATGTGAACCAAATGTTCTGAACCAAATAATAGAACTCTTGTCGAGTCCAGACCTCGAGATTGTCAAAGGACAGAAAAATGCAGTGGACAAATTGTGACATGTGAGTCGCCGCCATGTTGTCCCCCTCTCTCTCCCCTCTCGCTCTCGTGGTCAGTACATAATTCATGGGTCTGTGATATTCATGAAGCTTGTTTCACTCAGAGCGCTGACGATCCCGCTGTGACACAATAATCCCATCAATAAAACACCGCAAACGCACCGCAGAGATTAACCAGAGTAACCGGGGCTGACAGGCGGACCACACGCACGACCTGCCCAAGATGGCCGACCAGACATCACACACGGCTCAACGTTGGCATGGTCCAGTTCGAATGATTAGAGTCAGGCAACGGAGTAGATTTAGTATAAGAGTTTTTGAGGATCTGTACTTGAATAGTGTTTATATAGATTTGAAAGATAAATACAATACTTTCCACTCCCTTACATTTCTAAAAAGGCTCTAAAGAAAAAGTGAATTTGTCCTTTCAATCCAATTAAGTTTAATGCACT
The DNA here is from genome assembly GCA_007210695.1 of Neogobius melanostomus. NCBI lineage: Eukaryota > Metazoa > Chordata > Actinopteri > Gobiiformes > Gobiidae > Neogobius > Neogobius melanostomus. The sequence continues at coordinate 700,489 of VHKM01000433.1, forward strand.
CATTGCATATCTCTGCCTCTGCCGCTTACACGCAGGAGGAAAAAAAAAAACATCCATCCATTTTCTTCCACTTTATCCGGGCCGGGTCATGTCCTGGGTCTTCCCGGGGCGTCCTTCTAATGGGATCTCTCGAGGGAGGCGACCAGGAGGCATCGGAAACAGATGCCTGAGCCACCTCAGCTCTCTTGACGTGAAGGAGCAACGACTCTACTCTGAGCTCCTCAACCTATCTCTGAGGGTGCGCCCAGCCACCCTGTGGAGCCGCCTGTATCCGCGATCTCGTCCTTTCGGTCAGTACCCAGGTCTCATGACTAGGGCTGTCACGATTTCAATTTTTGAGTCACGATTATTGTGAGAGACAATATTGCGATTTTACGATTATTCACGATTATCGACCGAATGAAAGGAAAGAACTTTAAAAAGCTTTTTAATACTTGAACTTGTAACATTCACTGTTTCTAAAAATGAAAAATGCTTTAAGATTGTTTTGCATTAAAATAAATAGGCCTACATTGAATAATACAAAACAATGTCAACTTTACTTCTTTATAATGACCATAATTATCATCATTATTTGACTATATATTATTAGGCCACAGTCTAGGCTGGGTTTCCTGTTCTCTAAAGTTCTGCTGCTGCTTAATTATTTGTCAGATGTTTTGATGAACAGAGAATGAAACGTGTTTACAAAATGACTAAGGAGACTCTTTAGAACAGCTGATTTCCACATGTGCGCGGTTTCACTTTCCTTTCTGTTACGCTGAAGCAGAGCGGAGCGCGTTAGCTTTTTCTTTACATCCTGAGCCAGTTGTGGCTATTTCCCAACATTTGGACAACTTTTTTGGAATTCTGCCGTTGTTACCTTGACCTGGACATTTACAGCGAAGGATTATCTCCAAGATGTTGTTTATATTCGACGTAGCCGATATCAGCGCCTTTTGCTGCAACTTTCTGACGACAGGGTTTGCATAACGGATGTTCCATCGACAACAACAACGCCTTGGTCATGTTTTGGATCCTAAAGAGGTCCCACTCTGCTGACTTCAATCGTTTTTGGGTGGATACAACACTGGAGGAGAGCGTCCTTCTGCCTTGCTCAACTACCGGTGAGTTTACGCTGTTTATGGCGTGCAGAGGCTCGTGCGTCAGCGTGAAACATTTCCGCTGTAAACCGTGGCTTCTGAAATTCTTACGGAAAACCTACCGCCTCCTTTTATAATCGTGGTAATCGTAAAACCGGTTCATCTTGACATCCCTACTCATGACCATTGGTGAAGGCGGGAACGTAGATCGACCAGTAAATCGAGAGCTTTGCCCCCGACTACAGCGACCGCATCACTGCCGACGCCGCATCGATCCGTCTATCGATCTCACGCTCCATCCAGTGTTCATTTTGACAACATATTTTAATTTAGTTTGAGTTTTTTCACAAACATGTCATTTAATTTATGTTGAGATTTAGTTAACATTGCCTTCAATTTTAGTCCAGTTTTAAAATTGTATGTAAATGCGTTCCTAACATTAATTTATTCATATTTAATCAAGGTTCTCTGCTTCATGGAGCTTCTCCCGCATGGACAAAGCACAGAGCTGTTCCTTTGAGGCTCTTTCAACTGTAATTGGAAGTCTGGATATTAAGTCGACTAAATTACACAGGCTCCATCCGTCCCCTCACTCGAGAACAGGACCCTGCAAGATACTCGAACTCCTCTACTTGAGGCAAGGACTCTCCACAAACCTGGAGGGGGAAGCCACCTTTTTCCGCTGGAGAACCAAAAAAAAAAAAGCATGTGATAGTAAAAGAGAAAGGGGTTATAGCTTCAAGCATTCCCCTCCGTGACAGGAGTTTACAGCTCGTCTACTCCAAGATAGTTATTTATTATTTTGTTTGGAGTTTTATTTCACAAACTTGTTGCCTTGGAGCTGCTCGTGAACCTGGACTGAAGTGGAGGTAGTGGGCGTTGATGGAGTGATGGAGTGAAGCTGAGCGAACAGGCGGAATAATGCACACACTCTTTGAACAGTAGGTGGCGCTGAGCAGACTTAATGCCAAATGCTACTGACCCACTACTCACAAAGAAGATTTGTCCCTGTAATGTTGCCGTAGAGGGGAATTCTGGGAATAAGGAGGAGATACTGTAGTGAGGGTTCATTTCCAGCTTCGTCCTCGCCTCGTCTTTTTCCTAAATGGACATGTGGTCAATTATTTACAAAGCTACATTTAGGAATCGGCTTCGGTATGACCTGATTCACAAACCCAAAAGTAGAGTAGTTCTATAAAACCTCTATATAAGTCCTGTTTTGCTGAAGGTCGTGTGGAGCAGCGGTCCAGGTTTCTCTCTGTCTCTGAATCCTGTTTAATTGATGACGAGGAGATGAATATTTGAGCCGCTCGGTGCTGAGAAAAGTGTCTGAGTGGATCTGCGTCTGTTTCCCTCTCTGTAACGAGTTATGGCTTTTAGAGAAGAGAGAAAGCTGAGAGTGAGAGAGATATATGGGCGTCGAAGAGCAGAGTACAGCTTGAGTTTAGCTCAGGTGGATCTAAAGAGTTTGAAGATGGACACAATGGACACACTGGTCACTACAGCAATGTTTCCCAACCTTGAATGCTATCTGAGCCGGATTTTGAGACTGTGTTTAACCTTTATCTTGAACACAAAAGCTTGTCTTCTTACTAATAAACTGTTTGCTGAGACAAAATATAGTTTTGTCGTCACAATACACCTTTGCCGTGATAAGAGTATTGTATCGGAAACCCTGTACTTTGATAGCCAGCTCAAACTACCCACAAACACATATGTGCCCAGCCGTGGAATCCAGGGACACAACTCGGTTTGGGGGCATTTGAGAGAGACATAGCTTGAGAAAGTGTAGTCTCCAAGCTTTCCAATGATGTGTAACACATGGAAATCTGATCATATTTGGAGAAGATGTGGCAAATTGAATTTAGGAACTCAAACTTTGTCAAAGGGCACAAAACGGCCTCTAAGCTTTTGAGCTGTTCTCACCTCTCTCTGCTGCTCGAGTGACAATAGAGCTCATTTACATCTCATTTAGAAAAGCCATACCCGCTCCCCCATAAAGCTGTAAAGCACAGGCGGTAGAAAAGGCAAAAAGCAAGAAAAATGTGCCATCAAAGAAAAAACAAAAGGTTTTCAAACAGGTAATATAAATAAATGTCTCTTGTATAATCCACTTAGAGCCTACCTCTACAGCAACTAGCACATTATCCCAACACATACACACATTATACAACACAAATATAGTTTTGTTAATGCCAGCTTTGATGCAGATGGGTCTAAACAGAAGAGCCATACGTTTAAATGCCTCCGACATTTGCACTTTTCAAATGTTTTACTTCATGTTCTGATGTTTTGTAGATGGATTTGTGTAAATGTCCAATGTTCATTTGCACCAACAAGTCGACACTGCACTGTTCTCTGCGCAGCCTAAAAACGTTTTTGTGTCTGTTTAGTGACGTATTTCCCTTAACATTTACAGTCCTATGTGAACTGATATGAGTGTCGGGGCACAAGTAATGGCGGCGCCCATGGGAACTTCCGGGATAAGGTGTAGTATAACGGCCGGCCAATATATCGATATATTTAGTACTAAGTGCTTTGGAATACAGTGGTCCTTCATTTATCGCAGGGGGTTACATTCTAAAATAACCCGCAATAGGCGAAATCCGCGAAGTAGTCATCTTTATTTTTTACAATTATTATATATGTTTTAAGGCTGTAAAACCCTCACCACACACTTTATACACTTTCTCACTAGTTCACGCGGGTTCTCCCTTATGCCTGGTGTCACTGTGTGATTTTATATTTTCTCTAATAGGATTTTTAGATGTCACATTACAGACTTGGGGATGGAAACACCGTGAGCTGCTCTTGTCTCCGCTCAGTGTGCGATTGTTCAAACTAAGAGACAATCGTAGCTAGAAGTGGGGGTGCGGCAGGTTCTGCAGCACCCCCTGGTGGCGAAGCTTGACAAATTGCAATGACAATTAAAGCCGCAAGCGGCATTTAGAGGCCCTCGAGGGTCTCGTTTGGCCGGTTGACGCCGGTGGCCGCACGCCGCCCCAATAACCGGGAGGCGCTGCCGCGCCCTACCTGCCACACTAGGTCGAGATTGTAAAAGAGCAAAGGCAAGAAATGGCGCCTTCGGCGCCAGATCACTCGATTTTTCCCAAAATGGCCGACCTCCTGTTGGTTGCCTAGCAACCATGTAATGTACTTTTTTGTTCAGACTGTCATGACGCACGCGTGTACCAACTTTGGTGTGGCTGCGCCAAAGTTGGCATCGGTTCGTTGCCATGGAAACACGGTGGGAAAAGGGGCGTGGCCATCATTGACTTTTTTGTTCGGGGTCACGTGACGGATGTCTGTGCCAAATTTCTTTTGTCTACGACAAAGTTCAATGTTTTTCCTCATTCATTTTTTGTTGGTGCTCTGCAGGGGGCGCTATCGCGCCCATTTTCAAATGTCCTAAATCACAACATCCGGAGTTGACGACTCGACCAACGATTCAAGTTACGCTCAAATCGGCTTCAGTTTGTGCGAGTTATGAGTCTTTAAACACGGCGGCGAGTCCTGAAAACGGACGCCGAATTCATGGCGTTGCCATGACAACACCGTTAATCCTATTAGAAAGTTTTAATAACTTTTGATGTCCCACTTGTGTAGATGATCTGGAGCGAACGGGGAGTCGCTGCGTTCAACGCCCTAGGACGAGTTCGTTCAAATGGGAGAGCATGAAATGGCGCCTTCGGCGCCAGATTACTACATTTTTCCCAAAATGGCCGACCTCCTGTTGGTTGCCTAGCAACCATGTAATGTACTTTTTTGTTCGGACTTTCATGACGCACGCGTGTACCAATTTTGGTTTGGCTGCGCCAAAGTTGACATCGGGTCGTTGCCATGGCAACACGGTTGGGAAAGGGGCGTGGCCTCAATTACTTTTTTGTTCGGGTTCACGTGACGGATGTCTGTGCCAAATTTCTTTTGTCTACGACAAAGTTAAAAATTTTCCTCATTCATTTTTATTTGGTGCTCTGCAGGGGGCGCTATCGCGCCATTTTCAAATTTCCTATATCACAACATCCGGGGTCGACGACTCGACCAACGATTCAAGTTCGCTCAAATCGGCCACAGTATGTGGGAGTTATGACTGTTTGAACGCGGCGGCGAGCGCTAAAAATGGACGCCGAATTCATGGCGTTGCCATGACAACACCGTTAATCCTATTAGAAAGTTTTTAATAACTTTTGATGTCCCACTTGTGTAGATGATCTGGAGCGAACGGGGAGTCGCTGCGATCAACGGCCTAGGACGAGTTCGTTCAAATGCGAGGGCACGAAATGGCGCCTTCGGCGCCAGATCGCTCTTCTGGCCAATATGGCCGCCCTCCTTATGGTTGCCTAGCAACCGCGTAATATCTTTTTTGTTTGGCTTCACGTGACCAATCACTGTGCCGAATTTTGTTCGTCTACGACGAACTAAAATTTTCGGGGATTTCGGGATTTTGAGGGGTCTGGCCATAGGGCGCAATGTTAACGTGGTTTTTCCAGGGGGCGCTGACGCGCCATTTTTTGAATTTTTACATTTTGGAGATGTGAAGTTTTTTTTTTTCACCTAATTGAATTTTGGGCAAAAATTCAGGACTTTTCATCAGTGGGAAGTTGCCGAAACTGGCTTTTTAGGGGGAGAGGAAAAATAATAATAATAATAAGAAAAACCCGTACAATAACAATATAGCGCCGCCTTCGGCGGCGCATATTTATATATTCGGAAAGGTCTCACGTCCAGTAATCCAACCGTGGGGTTTATAATCAAGTACGAGCGCGTTGCGCTCGTCTTTTACCTGTTCTTTTTCAATATTTCCCAATGGGTTTTTTTTTGGTATTTTTGTGCGAGCAGAAGCAAATATGCCGCTTTCGCGGCAAAGACCTATATTATCGGATAGGCCTCGATGCCCTGAGTCACTCTAGCAGTGTTTTGAGTGCTGGTGAGTGGCCATGGTCGATGACGAGCGCGTTGCGCTCGTCATCGACTGCTTTCTTGTCCATGTTGCGCCTTGCCTGTGGTTTTCACCTTTTTTTCTTCGAGCAGCAACAAATGTGCGCTTTCGCGGCACGCGCTTATATCACCGGACAGGTCGGGGTGCCGGGAGTGTCGTTATTACTGTGTAATGCATGGGGAGCGCTCCGCGCTCTGTTTCTTGAGCGCTCCGCGCTCTTTTAGGGACGTGCGCTACGCGCACGTCTTTCGTCAGTGCGCTCCGCGCACTGCTTGTAGAATAACAACAGGCCCGGACCCTGTCAGGCTCTCGGGCCTAATAAAATGATGGCTTATGAATATATCTGATAGCTGTTTCATTCTGTTCCACAACATTGTAAGCCTAAAGCCTTGTTTGGGTGAAGGATGAAGAGAGGGATCATTTAAATAGTAATAATTCAATGCATATCGGCCAATCAGATTTGTCTTGACACGATCGTAATTCAGCCCACGCAATAGCATCTACTCGCGTCACGCCACAGGGAGCTAGACAGAACAACAACGACGAGATACACACACAGACTCTCTTTGTCCATGCACTATTGCACATATTTAATCTACAGACTGTTCACAAGTGTATTTGTGTAACGAGAAATGTGCTGTAACTGCGACCCATGTGCGCTCTCCCCCTCCCTCGCTCTGCATGAACCTCGCTCGCCCACTTTGCGTCTCAAAGTGCTCCTCGGTGAAGTCTTCGAGATGATAAAAGGTGTGTGGTATTTATGAACACTTTAGCCGTTGTGTCCCATTGGTCAGTGACTGTATAAAACCTTTCTGTGGCCTGTTGTTTTTGTACAACAGATCAAATGCTAACTTTAGCTTGACTTATAGCGCTGATGCTCCAGACTTAACTGCTGCAGAATTCTATAACCTCCCGCACCCACTTTCGAAAACGTCTATCGGCGCGCCTGATCGTAGCTACAACCAAAGTTTTATCGTAGCAGATTCAGGCGTTGGAAGACGTTTAGCTGAGGTGAGCGCTAACTTCGCTACTTTCTTGAGTTTAGTGTGAGCAGCCGTCGTCCTCAGAGAACATCATAGCGAGAGAACTGCCTGATATTAATGCTATAGCAAAAAGGAAATGTAAGTGATGTTTTATAAAACCAACAAACGTTAAGCTCAGGTAAAAGCTAATCAGTGATAAAATACCGTTTTATTAGCTGACTCTCCACTCTTCGACATAAAGCAGTTGAACACAGACCACCTGGGAACAATGACATCACATCTCGGGGCAATGCGCTCCCGGTTTAACACATGAACGCATTAATATATCATCATGTTTGTGCCGAATCTCCGTGGAAACCAACTAATAATTAATGTCCCGCTCCCTGTAAAGTTATGCCTTTATTCTATTTACCGAGTCGGATACACAGTGTTGCTTTTGTGCGGAAAATCTTTCTTCTTAACCAGCCCCTGTTATATTGATATAGACTGAAGTTTCTAATGTGGAGAGGTGGTTTGTAGAGGTTTTAGCGTTGAGAGAGATAGAGAGTGAGGGAGGAGCATATATTATACATGACAAGGCTTTTAGATCCTCTGTCTAACAGGCTCTGATACACAACGAGATATGGGACACAGCCAAGATAGAACTAAACCAGGACTTAACAAACTGAATTCATGATAAAAACCCTTTGCTTTCAGGAACGGCAATGGAAGCTTTGTCCAAGAAGTCTTATACTCTATAGCCATGAAAACACCTTTAAGTCAACGGCGTAGGTTTGGTGTCATTATTGGTTGGGACACTTAGAATTGAAATAGGATGGAAACAATGCCTACAGATTTGTCGTATTTCTTCACTTAAAAATGTCATTAATAAGATCTATTTTTACATACAAAGGGCCTGGAGACTAGATGGAGACTTGAGTTGCCGTCTGGGTGAAAAGGAACGGGTTTGATTTCAGCGGAGTCTCCACATGGTCTCCGAGTGGTCTACAGCTTGCGGACACTATTTGTGACGTCCCTGCAATGTCTCCGAGACCGTGTTGGATACCAAGGAGATCTCAGAGTCGTATGGAGTCTGTCTGAGATCTCCCTGGTATCCGACAGGCAGTGTTGGGGAGAATACTTTGAAATTGTATCTAGTTACTGAATACTGTCTTAAAATGTATTTGTAACGTGTTCCATTACTTTGTCTAATCAGAGTACTGTATTCTGAATACTTTGAATACTTTGAATACTTTCACATTGATTGTCATTATACTGTATTTTGTATAAATATGGCGAATAATTACAAAAATCAAGAGTACGGTTGTTGGAACACTTGTTATAAACTCACTTACCATTAATGAGGAACTCAAAAACTCTCTCGTCAAATGCAGGAGCCGCAGATACAACATCATGTTTGTTTGAACTGTGGCACAAGGCGTTTTAAATCTTTATTTTATTTTAGGAGGAAAAACAGGTCAACATTAAAATTTCTTTCTTCATAATGTTTTTCCATTTCATTTCATTTATTTATTTATTTATTTATTTAATATGGACATAGCAATTAACATTGGATGAACCAGATGCATTGTTTAAAGTGTTATAGCACATGTGCTAATTTCAACACCTGTCCATAGGGGGCTTTTAGGTTACAAAGATAAAAACATTATTAAACAAGATAAGGCACATTTTACACATGGGAACAAGTTTGGCCTGATTTGAGCCACTGTTTGAGCCTCTGGTGAAGATGTTGATATTAGTCTGCAGTTTGCAGTCGGGAGAGAGTTCCACAGTGTAGCCCCTCTGAAGGAGAAGCTCGACTGTCCAAAAGATTTCTAAACTTTGGGAGCACACAATCCCCACTAACTGAGGCTCTGCTGGAAGGTCTGAGAGAGCCCTGACGCCGCACCATGAGGCCAGAGAACAGTGGTGACACACAGTTGTTCAGACATTTAAAAGTCAATGTTGTGCAATATGGATCTAAAATTTAATGATTGGGATGATTTCCCTTGATATTTGGAAAGTAACTGTATTCTAAATACTCTCAAATGAAAGAGTAACTTAACCAGAATACAGTTACTCAAAATGTGTATTCTTAATACGTAGGTCTGGGCGATTTTGGAAAAAAATAATCACGATTATTTTCCCCATATTGATCGATCTCAATTTTCAATTAGATAATATGTTTTTATAATGAATTAAATACATCTTGCTGATTCATAAAATTAGTTTTAGTTTTTTGTTGTTGTTGTTCTGATCTAAAACAAAAACAAATGCTTTCATCAAGTCTCATTTAACGCACAAAAGTCTTCCATTGTCTCGTCCAAACTCCCAAACTAAGGTCCTGTTTGTGCCAAAGAAATGGCTGTAAACCTGTCGATTGTAACGTCCCATGACGATTATAGAGATTGACCAAAGTAGAGATTACGATTTGGATTAAATTTTGATTAATTGCCCAGCCCTGTTAATACGTATTCTAAATACATGTGTTGGGGAGTAACGTCACACAGGTTGAGGACAACGAATAGTATTTGCAACATTGTCACAGCAGCTTGAGACCGCGTAGACCTGTCAGACCATGCAGAGACTCCTCTGAAATCGAACCAGCAACTCTTCTCCTCGTGCAGACCTTCCCCCGCTGTGCTCAAGGACGAAGGAACATGTCGCTCTCCTCTCGCACTTGACTCAGAGCTTGATGGTCAGAGCATACCAACTATTTTCTGAGCGTTTGGATAATAAGCTCTATTTTTCAAGTTTATAAACGGACAGTAATATTTGACCAATCATCACAAAACTAAAAGTGTTGCTGACCGTCCTCTCTCAGAGCCTAAAGTACCCACATCCGTGTAAAGTTTGGTGAAAGATCGCTCAACGAGAAGTCCCTTTGCAGACTTTTCAGATTCATTTTGCTACATTTAATTTTTTCCCTTTTCACCTGCAGCATCTCATCTCAACGGCAGTTCAGTGAAACCCAAAGAGGAACATTTGGTCTTCCCCTATTTGGCAAAGATCCACAAATTTACGTCTCTAATAAAACTAATTCTCCGTCGAAAGGCAATAAAACAAACGTCGTCTCATTTGAAAACATTCGACCCACTTCGTCTCTCGTTCCCGGTCTTCTAAAAACCCCTCTGACAAATGTGGGACTGCCGGCTATTTTTAACATTTACGATAAAAGCCGGTGAAACGTGATCCTGTGAAAGCCGCGGTGCAGACAGAACGATGTGATCTGGGGGAGCGCGCCGTTTCCATTATTCATGTCTGACGCAACATTGAGATTCACCGCACGGGCGCTCCATAAAAGTCTGGTCACTGCCAAACGTTTGTCAAACTCGCTCAGATCCTTTACCGGGGTTTAAACGCGGCGGCAGGTCCTATTCACTGCGCTTTAATGCCGTTTTAATACCCAAACATAAGGTTTTGAATGCCACGGACGCAAATAATCTGCTCGTATTTCACTTCTCATTTGCAAACGTTCCGTCAAACAGAGGAACGTGGGCCGAGCCTATACTTTTAAAGGCTTTAGCATAAACCGAGTGTTTTAGGAGCTGTTTCTGCTGATCAACAGTGTCATTTAGCGCGTGATGCAACACAAGCAGAAAATGAGGCAATGTTGTTGTTTTATAAGAGAAAGAAAAACTGATATTGTTCCAAAACGGCCGCATTGGGAGTTCTTTACTGCAGCGCTTTTCTCCGCTCTCAAAGTTCACAGTAATTGTGTTTCCATCAGAGAAAATTTGCATCTGTCTAAAATGCGCACAATAAATGCGTATAACACAAGCGAATTTTCACACGTTTCCATCCAAGAGTGTTTGCGAGAGATGCCACTCCCTTCTCTCGTGTTCAGGAGAGGGAATGCGTCTTATGTTTGTGCTGGTCTCTAAACTATGGAAGCCCGTTTCCGCCATGTTAAAAATAAAAGCCCAACAGGAAGTCGAAATTACGAGCTTTAAAGTCATAATTCTGTGTAATTTCGAGTTTAAATCTCGAAATTACGACTTGTAAGGTCCTACTACGAGTATAGACCGCATCAGACAGGAAAGTGAACGGCATCTGGATTTTCAAAGTAAAATAGGGCTATCACGGATCTTAAAAACTCGTCATTTTAAGTTTTAAAAGTAGTAATTTTGAGATTTAAGGCGAAACACGGCAGGTGAAAGTATTGATTTTTCACGCAGTGGTCGAAGTGGAGATTTTATCTATTTTCCTCCTTTACATCTTAGTTTTCATGTCAGAGAATAAAAATGACAAAACTCACACCGCATGATGCTTATTTTATGATGATTTGTCCGCCTGCGACGCGGAGGTAACCGGAAGTAGCAGCTGCGGCGGTCGAAAGACTGTTCATGCGGGTATTCATTCACAAATATTGACAGATTTTACCTCCACGTGTCCTGTGAAGGGTCCCCGTGATGACGCTATCACCCAAATATGGTATTTTTCAATCATACCCCTGGTGCAGAAGAGCCAAAGAAGGTTCCACTCGCTACAAACTCAGGCTTGTTTTCTCTGAATGAGAGAAGGCCCCACTCGGGCAGCGGGTGAGCCCTTATAGTCGCTCATACAGACTCCAAACTCCAAGGCTTTTTCAGAGGGATTTTTATATCTAATTCCAAGCCTGATTTATTCAGCTTTGAACCTAAAACAAACAGGCGGAATTTGAGTTTTTACAGATTTTTTCACTTATGATTAGTTAATTGAAAAACTAAACCGTATATCCATAATCCCCTCTGAAAAAAGAGTTACTAATATGTCAATAAAATTGAACCATACATTTTAATCTGGCTCAATCCATTATTTTTATTTCGTTGCCCAAAATATAGCCAATTTTGGCCATGTACAAAATGTCTTATTTTTATATGAAAACATAAAATGACAGAAAAAATGCAGTTTTTTTCTCATATTTATATCAGTAATGTTTCAAATTGATATCTCTACATTTATTGTTTTCCCCTTAAACTCGAAATTTTGTTTTAAAGAGGGGTATTATGCTTTTTTCAATCACATAGCACCAGTCTATAGCATACTACAATGATGACGTAACCTTCTGTTGGTCTGTATATGCAGTAAATTAAAATAACTGCCTTGAATAAAATTGCTCTCTCAAAATGGCTGTACTGAATGTCTTGAAATAGGCCTCTGTCTCTTTAAGAAGCTTTCCGACACGCCCCCTTCAGCACACTGCTGTGGCATCTAAACAACACTACTGTGCGGGGAGGGGGCTCTGCTGAGCTGAGGAGCAGTGGTTGGTGGCTTGGCTGGTGACGAAAGGTCCAGAGGCGTCTCCAGGAGGTGGGGGCGTTCCTAGGAGGACTGAGGCATAGCTACACCTAAAATGGCTGCCGTCTAAGTTTTTACTGATTACTCAAAAATATGTGAATGAGCCAAGGCAACACTCCAGGCATGTGTTTAATGAGGGAATGACATAATAACATGATATAAAGCTTGAAAAAGTCGATTTTACATAATACCCCCCCCTTTAAACACAGAATTATGACTTTAAATCTCGTAATTTTGACTTCCTGTTTGGCTTTTATTTTTTAACATGGCGGAAACGGGCTTCCATACTAAATGGACACAAAATGCGAATATGAATCTTTCATCATTTGTATTGGGCATACGGTAATCCTGTAGGCTTTCTCGTGGTTTTACGGCGTATACCTGCGTATTACATAGACTACAACATTTATAACAAAATAACAATGTTCTCTCATCAGAGCAATCATCTCTGTAACTTTTTCCTAACAAAAAAGCCCAAATCCTTGCAAACATAATACAAAATCAGGACCAAAACCACACACCTGATGTTGCGATAACAATCATTTGTTAGTACATGTACTCGGCCAGACATTTTGAAGTAAGCCATACATTATACTCCCGATTTCAAGACTTTCTTCCACCCGTGCCATGGTTTTGTAACTTCCTCCCCCGTGTCGTGCGCGGTAATCCCTCTATCTTCTCGTAAGCGTTTGCATATTAATCCTGTAAACCCAGGTGCGCGCGGTGCTGCTAATCTAATCCACACTTCGTAATCCAGAGCTTCAGAGGGATCGTGACATTTACCTGCCGCTGGTTCAAACGCCCAAACGCCCGGATCACAGAGCGGCTGAGTCAGAGCAGCTTTGAAGAGTTGCCGGTTCAAAGCCGGGGGTTAGTCAGTGCTGTCTGTGCGAGGATATAAACGCTCTCGACAAAATAAGAAGGCATGGTCTTATAAAAGTTTGGCTGTTGGTGTCAGTGTTACTTTTGACGACATATAGTTCAGTGTTTTGGTGAAACTTTTGATGAAACATTTTATTTATATCGTACTTGCACCGTGAACCGAACCATGAGAGGTCCCAGGTTCGATTCCCACCTGGACGGGGCCTTTCTGTGTGGAGTTTGCATGTTCTTCCCGTGTCTGTGTAGGTTTCCTTCGGGGTACTCCGGTTTCTCCTACCACTAAAGACATGTACAATAGGTGAATCCTCCAGCCAGGTGATTCTGACCATCAGCCTGGCTCCACATCTGGATATGGGTCCACTGCTCTTTACGGGTCATCCCAGCGGCATCAAAGGATGGGACAAATTTCCCTACAGGAACATGTCCATCCATCCATCCATCCATCCATTTTCTTCCACTTGTCTGTTGCCGGGTCGTGGGGGCAGCTGTTGGAGCTGCACCAGCCCCTATGGCTCCTCCTGCAGGTGGTGGGTCCACAGAAGGACGGCCTCATGGTTCTAACCGGGCCTGTTGGTCTCTCATAAGGGGCTTCTGAACCGCTCTTTGTCTGACCCGTCACCTAGGACCTGTTTGCCATGGGAGACCCTACCAGGGGCACGAAGCCCCCGACAACAGAGCTCCAGGATCATTCAGGCTCAAACCCCTCCACCACGTTAAGGTGGCGGTTCCAGGAGGGAATCTGAAATTATTATTTTTTTTCATGGGGCAAACAGACAGGAAATAACGCACTAGTTCTGCTCATCGTGCATAGGACCCATGCTGGAGCTTAAGTAAAACATGTATATGTAAAAGGAGGGTTAATAGGATCTGTAGCAAAGTAAACATTTTGAGACTTACGTTATTTGCTAAACTTCAACTTTCATGAAAGTCTCTCTTTTTTTGGGCATTTAGAACATAATACTTCCATTTAGAACTACGTTTACAGTGCAGAACTTTTTTTCCCTGCAACCCTTGAACGCCTCACACTCACAGCCTCTCGGTGCTGCTGTGATCATGAGGAGGAAAAAGACCTGACAGCTCCTTGTAGACGTTGGATTATTAAACAAACTGACATTTCTTGATAATTTCAGGGATCTTTGTGTAAACTTCTGCCATAATGCTAAACTGTTAGCCGCTAACTGTTGCAGCGCCTCCTTCTTCAAAGATTTGCGATGTCTACACGTGTTTGTGTTTACATGGTGTCCCCCGGCATGTGGGGTTAGGGGTGTGTTGGGGAGTGTGTTGGGGGTGAGGGAGGTGCGGCGCCGGTCTCCTTCTGCAGCACAAAGTTCGCTGTTGTTTGCGAGTGTGGCGTATTTAGCGATGCAATGTGTGTATGCAACAATGCTGGTCCGGCAAAACGGCGAAGCTTGGAGTAGCTCTAACCTTAAACTTCCAAAATATACACAGTAAAAAAATTTCTTAACCTCTTAACCCCTGTCTTAACCCAAATTAAAAGCTTACAGCCTATAACCCCTCATGTGAAAGCTAAGACCTACAAAACTCATCTAAACTGATCTTTTTCCATGCCTTATTGTCACTTTTTATGTGTAGCCTCCTATGGACACGTGTTGCAAATGACCAGTTTTGCTTTTACACTAAAAACAATGTATCTGGTTTGTCCAATGCAGTTGTTATGTCCATATCAAATAAACTAATAATAATAATTTTTAAAACTTTTTTTCATTGCTTTTTTCACTTTTGTTACTCTTTTCTTCGTTTTTTGGCACCTTTTTATGGCTTTTTTGTTACTTTTCATTCACACTTTTTTTGTCGCTCTTTAGTTGGAGAAAATGTGCTCGGTTCAGGCGGGGGTTAAGAGGTTAAAGTTACAGGAAAATTAGGAAAAAGTTTAATTAAAGTCATGTCTTGTTTTCTGTGCCAAATGAAGGTGTTGACACTTACGCTGGAAAGAAGTGACCAGATGTTTTACCAGCGTCATCTCCGAGGCTTTGTGGATGAGAGGCGAACGTGCCGCACTTTAAATCAGAGTACAGATGATGACTCAAGAACTTCGTCTAGATGGACAACCTAAAGACTGGGAACTCTAACCGAGACTAATTTAACTTAACCTGTAGTTCGACCTCTGGCTCTCCTTTAGCCGTTGATACAGTATGTGTATTTAGTAAATGTTTTATTACTGACTCCACAGAAATGCACATGAATTCCAATTTGCTTGTATTGTTTTGAACCTGTGTATATGATTTTTTTTAAATTTTCTGTAATTTGAAAAGATTATATCACGTTAGTCAACAACCTTTTGTCTCTTTCAGTGTGTCAGTAGTTGTGGATGCAGTAGAGGTGTAGTAGTTGCAGTAATAGTATTAGTATGAGGGTAGTAGTGGACCTTTAGTAACATCACTGCATTAGTCAGTTGAGCGGCGCTGACGCAGCTCCAACAGCAGCTGGTCATTAATCGTGCTCCTCTGGGAGACTCCGATTCAAGAGCAACACAAACACTGCACCAATGCACCATGGGAGAAACCAGGTCGCACCTACAGCTCTTCCAGTACCAGCAGCACAACCGAAAACCGTCCCTGGATCACGAATGTGGATGGGATTTGATGATTCGTGGAATTATTGTCACGATTCTCACGACCTGGTACGCGCTGTAGAATCAGAATCAAAATTGGTCAGGAACTTTCTTATAAAACTTTGGTCTGGGTCTGTATGGACCGTAGCCTCCTGCCTGAGGGAGAGGGGTGAATAGTCCGTGTCCAGGGTGAGAAGGGTCGGCTGTGATCCGACCCACACGCCTCCGGGTCCTGGAGGTGAACAGGTCCTCGAGAGAACCCTTTTAACCTCTTAACCCCCACCTTAACCGAGCACATTTTCTCCAGTTCAGCTTTACCCAAATTTAAAAGCTTCTCGGCTGCAGCTGACAGCCTCCAGGCCAGTGTCATGCCTCATTTCAAAGCTAAGAACTCTTTTTTTCCTCGCGTTGTTGGCACTTTTTCGTCTACATTTTTGTTACTTTTTCATCAATTTTTTGTCGCCTGTTATGCTGCGTGTGCTCGGTTTAAGGAACTGGCCACCATTTTCCCATACTGAGATATGTTCTTACCTGAGCTTAGACGAGTTGATGCGTACCTGTCTGGTCTTCACGCTCAGTCACGCAAAAAGACCAAAGATGTTGTTAGCATTTAGCCTCTCCTCCTCTCCTCTATGGGGCCAAAAGATAGAAGCGACCAAGCTCTAACACGTTTTCCCTATTTGAATACGGTTACTGTCTAT
Source organism: Neogobius melanostomus (assembly GCA_007210695.1). Lineage (NCBI taxonomy): Eukaryota > Metazoa > Chordata > Actinopteri > Gobiiformes > Gobiidae > Neogobius > Neogobius melanostomus. The sequence goes on from VHKM01000433.1 coordinate 716,907, forward strand.
GTGTAGCTGTTCGGGTTCCTATGCTTGACTAGGGTGGGCAACGCTTCTGGAGAAATTTAACTGGAATCCACTCGACTCAACTTCATTCGATCAATTTATTGATGAATAGTAGTAGAATAGTGGTAGGTGAACATCTTAAAGGGGGTATTATGTAAAATCGACTTTTCAAGCTTTATATCATGTTATTATGTCATTCCCTCATTAAACACATGCCTGGAGTGTTGCCTTGGCTCATTCACATATTTTTGAGTAATCAGTAAAAACTTAGACGGCAGCCATTTAGGTGTAGCTATGCCTCAGTCCTCTAGGAACGCCCCCACCTCCTGGAGACGCCTCTGGACCTTTCGTCACCAGCCAAGCCACCAACCACTGCTCCTCAGCTCAGCAGAGCCCCCTCCCGCACAGTAGTGTTGTTTAGATGCCACAGCAGTGTGCTGAAGGGGGCGTGTCGGAAAGCTTCTTAAAGAGACAGAGGCCTATTTCAAGACGTTCAGTACAGCCATTTTGAGAGAGCAATTTTATTCAAGGCAGTTATTTTAATTACTGCATATACAGACCAACAGAAGGTTACGTCATCATTGTAGTATGCTATAGACTGGTGCTATGTGATTGAAAAAAGCATAATACCCCCTCTTTAAACAATGTTAAATGATGGAAAAATGGCTTTGTGTCTATGCGTGAACCCAGCATTATCCAGATATCTTGAAACTGGTCACTCAAATCAAGCACTGCATTATTTTCAAAACCTTTATTCAAAAGTCAAACCCGTCTTATCAGAAGTTTAAATGCTGACCAGAACTTTAGACCATTAGTGCCGTGACGAAGCTTCTTGGATGAAGGATCTGTGACTTTTTGCAACTTTAAACTTCACAGTCTCTATAATAATTTGTGACACATTTTGGGGGAATTAATTCGGAATAAAATTGCTCTTCCTCGAACCGGACTTTAGCGCCGCCGCTGATAAACTGTGGCTCGTCTGAAGGGAAATCCATAAAACGGACAGTGTTTCGTGAGGCTAAAATGAGCAGTTTTTTAGGCACTGGCTTTGCAGAAGTGTGCGCTCGTTTCTGTATCAGCTCTGGGTGGGGTTTAAAGGAGCTCCTGTTCGTGAGCCGGTTCAAAGCACACGTCTGTAATAATAATAATAATAATAACAGTAGTTGTGTGGGGAAGCAGCTGATAGCAAATGGCGACGCTAAAAAGTCACTATAGCACTTTGAGGATTTCCTGCCTGAGTTTGTGTGAACCGGTAAATTATTTTTGAGGTGATTCCTGTGTGTTCTTTAAAGAATGAGAAAATACTGGGCCAGGTTTTTATTCTCCTCATAAGGAAATGTGCTCTGTGGTAAAGAGAATCCAGCAGGAAGAAAGAAACGCTTTTGCAAACTCGGCCTAAAACAAGAAATGTGCAAAACTTCGAAATGTGCAGAAGTTCAGTTTAAGTTATAATTTTCCTGGTTTTGTTCAGACTTCGTTTTTTTTACACTTTCGACACAGTTTGCTAGATTGGGCCCAGTGCCTGATGCTTTGCTCGTAGCACGGCTGGTGCAAACAAATGGCGTGCCAGTGGTGGAGCCAGTAGCTTGAGGGCAGCGCTTGGAAAAAAGGGGCGCCTGAGGCATGGTGGGCTGTGAGCAGCTTTCTGCCACCTGTATTTTATTTATTTTATTTATTTATTTGGTCGGGACAGTGCATGTTAATGAACCTTTTCAAGCTCTCACAGGACAAACTGCTAACTTTAGTTAACCTGTTACCTGCCATCTTAGGTTTCAGAGTTGGGAAAGTTACTTTAAAGGCGTAACATTTTGGACTATATTGTGGCCAACATCACAAAACACAGCTCGACACAGAATATGCTATTTCCGTAGTGTGTAATCAAAGAATGGATTTGGATGAGGATCTAACCTGTTAAAATCTCAAATTCTGCTGCCTTTAGTCAACATCTCCATGGAGACGAGCTGGAGACGTACCTACTCCCGGTAAAGTTATAGTCATGTCTTAGGAGAGCTGAGCCGCTCACAGCAAAGGCACATTTGTTTGTGCATTTATGAGGCATTTTTCAATGATGAAAGTATCTGTGATAAAATAAATGCTTGTATTTCAATTTGGTTTATTGGGTGAAATTCTACGCGGTGTGGCTTTAAAATTGTAATATATTCTATAGTAGTTACAGCTTTAAAAATGTATTATGTTTGTGTTACATTTATTTATTTATGTATTGGTTTATTTGGTCGGGACAGTGCATGTTAATGAACATACATGGGTCTCATGCATGTAAACAAGCCACACCGGATTGTAGCCTTACCTAATTGCATCCGTTGTCCCCCATGCGCACTCTCAACCACACTCTCATTCATACTGGCCTATTGTACATGTTACTGTTTCAAAAATGTAGCTGAGTTACACTACTTTGAGTTACTTTTCACAAAATATAAACTGAAAATAGTAATAAAGCCACTGGGCAAAAGTGAGGTCAGAGATTCCCCCCCCCCCCCCATTCCACACACACATCTGCAGATCTTATTCACCAGTGTCCAACTTACTTTGGTGCTGCATTTATTTGGGGGAGTTTGGCATTTTTTTGTTCATACATTTAATTGTGCTTGTATCTCGAGTTACTGGAATTGTAATGACTAATATATTTGTGTAAGTAATATGTTATGTTCCTTAGTGTAATACATTACCCCAACACTGTTAGGTTTAGGGTTAGAGTTAGGGTTAGCAATTGTGCGTATCCAAATCTCATAGCGTATTGACCTTACAGCGTATATGCCAGTAGGGTTAGGGTTTGGGTTACCTCATTTGAAAGCCTAGACCTTCTAGTTTCTAAAGCTATGTGTAAGATCTGTGTGAGTGAAACACAACTTACATCGGCATGTACCAGGTTAAACAGCGTCCGTGTCCCGAGAGAAAGCGCTCTCTCCACTCTGCAGAAACCTGGCTCCACCACCGCCCCGGGCCACGGAAAATATTCAAGTCTGGTACGGTCTGTAGGAGGAAAAGGCTTGGGGAGGGACGCTTCACTCAACCTTCCTCCAGCGTCTGCGTACATGGTGTATGAATGAGAGAGTGAATGTGTGATGTGAAGCGCTTTGAGCCTAATGTAGAAACACGCTGTATAAATAGAGACCATTTACCACTTTTTATAAAGCCAACATTTCAGTTCATATGAGGCAGGAGTATAACTGTAGACCCGCAAAGTAACCAGGCCAAGAACTCGTTATATTTTAACCTCTTTGGCTTTACCCAAATCTAAAAACGTCTTTCTTTTTTTGCGATTTGTAATTTTTTATTGAGGACACATAGAAAAAACAAACACAAAAATCCTACATAGAACAAACGCATTAGTATAAATTAAGATGAACTACGATTATAAACAAAACAATAAATACAAATAAAATAAACACACAAACACACTAGGGCTGAAAGATATATCGTTATCGATATCGAGATATGAACATTCAAAATATTAAAATAGAAAAAGCAAGATATCAACGATATAGATTTTCATCAATAAAACTGCACTCTTTTGTATTATGATTTTATTTTTCTGAAAAATGCTTAGTTTTCACCTAACCCATAGTTATATCGTATTGATATCGATATCGAGATATCTGGCATGAATATCGAGATATGAAATTTTGTCCATATCGTTCAGCCCTACTAAAAAGTGACAAAAATGTGGCGAAACACACACACACACAAAAGAAAAAAACACTAAAAAATAAGGTACAAATAATAAGAATTATATTTTAAAATAATAATAATAATAATAATAATAATAATAATAATAATAATAATAATAACAACAAAGGTTTGGAGGCTGTCTTATATGTTGCATTCACTCATACAAGTCCTGGGGCTTCACAATAGATCATTAATAACTCACACCCGCTTTTGCTTATACATATAAATGATATAATACACACATACAATCATACAATGCCTCTCAAACTTAAGGTTGCCACTAGAAGCATACTCCTATCTAATAATAATCATAATCTAAAAGCTTCTTGGAAAAAAAAGTGTCAAAACAGCGACAGAGACGAGACGAAAACAAGTATGAAAATGCAACAAAAACGTGACAAAAAAGTGATGAAAAAGTGACAAAAATGTGTAACAAGAGCAACAAAAATGTGGCAAAATTGTGATGAAAACCCAACAAGAATGGAATGGAATGGATGAAAAAAAAAAGGTAAAAAAAGTGACGACAACGCGAGGAAAAAGATCCATTTAGATGAGTTTTGTAGGTCTTAGCTTTCAAATGAACTGGCCTATAGGCTGTGACCTTATGGATTTGGGTAAAGCTGAGCACTCGGTTAAGGCGGGGATTAACAAACATACGATACAAAAGATGCTCCTATTGATCCACAAGACTTTGATGATGTTTTGCTGTGGTTCATCACATTAAAACATTTGGAAGAAGCCCTAATGTGTTCAAACCTTTTAGTTACAAAAGCAGTAACATCTCCATGGAAACGAGCTCTTTTTCTCCAATAAAAAAACACTTGTAATGAAATGAATGCCATTATTCCACTCTGTTACCGGCTCATTTTGCATTTCATTTTTTTCTTTCCCATTCATAACACATTCATAACAAGTGGCCCAGTGAACATACCCAGAAACCTTTGATTACCGCAGTGTGTTGGCCCAGAGCTGCAGCGGGAGGGGCGGTGCATTGTGGGTAATGGATGACGGGAGGCTGTTGACAGAGGGGGCCCTCACCTTCAGTGTCAGCCCCACGCGGAGTCGCCATCTGTGGGTACGCGCTGCTCCGGTCTCCCCCCGAGAGGAGAGCGACAGCCGGGTTCAGCCGAGACACATTATGAGCAGAGCGCCGTGACGCACTCCTCCCCATTTATACCATTAACAACAGAGACGGGATCCAAGATGGCCGAGCAGTCAGGGGGAAAGTTCAGCAGCACTTAAAGATCAAACTTAAGGCGGGGCATGGGCGTCGGAACCATTCAGTGTGAGTGGGACATGCCTTAGAGTGCTGGGACAATACACTTTTGTCACGATCCGATACATATCACGATACTCGGGGGCCGATTCGATACATATTCCAATATAGTAAGTAATTATGAAAAGTAATATGTTTACCTTAAAGGGGGGGTATTATGTAAAATCGACTTTTTCAAGCTTTATATCATGTTATTATGTCATTCCCTCATTAAACACATGCCTGGAGTGTTGCCTTGGCTCATTCACATATTTTTGAGTAATCAGTAAAAACTTAGACGGCAGCCATTTTAGGTGTAGCTATGCCTCAGTCCTCCTAGGAACGCCCCCACCTCCTGGAGACGCTTCTGGACCTTTCGTCACCAGCCAAGCCACCAACCACTGCTCCTCAGCTCAGCAGAGCCCCCTCCCCGCACAGTAGTGTTGTTTAGATGCCACAGTAGTGTGCTGAAGGGGGCGTGTCGGAAAGCTTCTTAAAGAGACAGAGGCCTATTTCAAGACGTTCAGTACAGCCATTTTGAGAGAGCAATTTTATTCAAGGCAGTTATTTTAATTTACTGCATATACAGACCAACAGAAGGTTACGTCATCATTGTAGTATGCTATAGACTGGTGCTATGTGATTGAAAAAAGCATAATACCCCCTCTTTAAGATTGTGTTGTTCCCAATGGCCGCTGGCTGCTCTGCTTTATGACCGCAACACTGGAGGCCGCCATTGCTCCACCATTGCTGTAGTACTTCCATATAGCCGCTAGTCTCCCATTGAAAAGCATTGGACTTTAGACACGTTAAAAACAACTTTAATGCCTGGTTTCTATTTTTTCAATACTTTCTACTTTTTCAATACTTTCATATTCCTTCTGTGATAACGCTGGGTTAGTCACACACAAAAAACCAGGCTGGTTTTCGAAAGAAATGTTTTTGAAATCTCGTACTAATGAGGGTCGGACTGTTAGCATTGGAGGTGAGCGAGCTACACGTCACGCAAGGGCCGAGTCTACAGTGAAGATCCCGCCCTTATGCCCTTATTAGGAACATGCTTCGTCAGAGCTGGGGAGGAGGAGTCTGTAAATCCGCCATGATTTCCCCCTCGAACGTGGTCATTATGGTAAACGGGGAGGAGTGAGGAGGAGTTGTCTATTCTTTTTAACGGTCTATGGTTGTTCCTAATAAATAAATAAAATGGTTGTTCCTGATTTGGTAGCCTTGTTTTGACACAATTTGATGCAAAAACAAATTGCTCACTATTCAATCAAAATGTTACCGAACTTTCAGTGTCAAAATCACAATAATATTGTCATCGCACTGCCAAAGCCAGTTATTGTTTTCAACGTTATATTACTTTTTTAGTTTCTTAAAGGGACTAGATGCAAGTTGGTCATTTTTATACTCGCTACTGCCACCTCAGGTCTTACGCGTAACTGCAGCTTTTATATTAAGCTCATGCATGACGGCACTTCGGACCCAAATTAACAACTTTTTGAGTGACAGTGCAGGATTTTAGAGGCAGTTGTGGTGAACAGGTCTGGGCTCATTCTACACATAAGCCGAATGCCCATCTCAGCTCGCCCGTTGCATTATGGGTAATGGAGTGTCTTTTGGCTACCAACAATAACGATAGTTAGCGTAAAGCAACGAAGAAAGCTCTGAGGAGAGAGAAGTTGTGAGCGCTCGCTAGATCACCTTTGTAAGTGGAAAAACAGGTGCTCTTCAAGATCCGAGGGCCAGGATATACTTAAAAGAAAACAGGATCGAGGCACTCCGTATTCGTTGAGTAGTTTATTTCATAACGCCAACGCGTTTCGACTCTACTGAGTCTTCATCAGGGCACATACCCACACAGGTGCACAGTGATTATTTATAACAGTGAGTCACGTGACCGACTTTGTCACATGACTGGACAAGGTGCTGTACATAAAGTACCAAAAACAATACAAAACACACACAAAAATTATATGTATAAAAGAGCTCCATATATGATGCATCATATATAATGATTATGAAACCAATCTGACTCCAAAACCACCATAAGAGATAACAAGCAGTTTGTGAACAGTGTGGCCTACAATCATATACAGTATACACAGTACATGTAATAATTAAAGCGAACATGTCACAAAAACAGACAAAATTCAGAAGGAGGCTAACAAGCAGGCTACAAACATACTAGTTGCGGATCACAGGTACGGTAAAAAGTCAATTTCCTCATTCAAACCAGGGTAACACATAGCATTTAAAGTGTGTATCCAGTATGTCTCACGAAGAAAGCTCTGATTTGGAGCGTTTTAACCGCTGGAAAGTTGATGATTTAAACGTTTTTGTCGTCGCCATGGAGACTGTTACAATATTAGCTTAAAGTCTATTTTTACAACCAGGGCTGCGTACGGAGATAGACAGAAACAAAACTGCCATTCATACGAAGAGATGCTTCAAAAGTGAAGACCAGTCCTTGTTCATATAGTTGGAATAACTATGGAATAACTATGTGAGAAAAACATTTGTGACCCTTGAAGGCGACTGTTGGACAAAGTCCAGGGTCTGAAACTGTGGCCTCATGACGCCGATATTCACAACATTTAAACTGAAATGAGAAATAAAAACATAGAATCCTCTTTTTTTGTCAATAAGGAGGTGGACAGTAGACGAAATCTGTTTCCTAATTGTGAGCAGAGAGATCCACATACACACATAGGCTCTGCATCTAAATGTACTTTATTTTTATTTTTACGAGTGATCTGATGGTACAACAGAGCTAATCGGTCGCTAATTTGACAGACGGAAATGTACCCACTATATTTAACATCAACACCGTTTTGGAACTTTTCCCTGTGATTACAAGACGAATTCAAATGATTTAAAAAGTGAGGGTGTCTGTGTCGGGCTGATCCCAGGTCCTGTCGGTCCCCTGTCCGCGATGGTCCGCTCCTGCCTACGGAGCCGTCGCCCTCACTTTTCCCTTTCAAGATATTGACAACTTAAATATTTGACAGAAATGTCACTTGAGACTTATAGTCTGTAAACCAATGCCCGTAAGCCTTATAGTTCACGGTTATGGCTCAATATACTTCAGTGTTCACGCTCCGCTCCCTGAACTCACACATTTCAATGAGGGTGTGGTTTGTTTGGGCCGAAATTTGGAGCCTGATTGACCCACACATGAGCAGTCGAGATGGGCATTGGGCTTATTAGGACATGGCTGGGACATGTAGGGGGAGGAAAATACTTAATTTTAACATTTTTAAACTCCGTATAGTCCCTTTAAAGTATTTTCTTGTTCATAGGCTCTTAATGTTTTTTTTTATATATCTAATAGACTATCCTATTTATATGTTTCTATTTTGTAATCAGAGCTATGTGTTCTCTGGGCAGCGCTTTGGAGACTTTGTGTTGGTAAAATGTGCCAATTAAAAGTGGACTGGATTCATTTTTCTTCAATAGATTCTGTATTTTGAAAACTGGTTGTGAATCTTTTTCTTTTGTTGTCCTTTGGAAAGTATAGTCTGTAAAAAAGATGAAGTTGGCAGTGGACATTGCAGTTTTCTCTCTGTGTCCGTATAATCCAAACCTCGTTCTAAACTGGCCCATCTGTTCTCTCTCCTCCCCTGTTGTCTCTCTCGTAGGTTCCCAGTCGTTGGTGGCTCCCCGGTGGCCGATGGAGAAGGTGAGCCAAAACTCAAGCTGTGCTCTTCAACAGGAGGTCATTCAAGTGCAGGGGCAAACACTGGGCCACACGGCCATCTGCTGGACGTTTACAGCATTACAGCAACTCTCCACAAACGATACCAGAGAAATGAGCAACGACTTGAAATGAACTAGTTTTCTATCTCACTCATGTCTGAAACTGATTAAAGATGTGCAACGTAATGCTGCACATAAAGTAGTTATTACCAGAGGCGGGTAGTACATTTACTCAAGTACAAGTGCTTGACTAGCTTTTTGAAGAAACTGTACTTGTTATATCAGTCAGTACTTTTTACTTACTACTTGAGTAATATCACAATTAAGTATCTTTACTCTTAACTTGAGTAAAAAAAATTTTTTTTAAAGTGTTAAAGTTACAAAAGCTCCATGTCGGATTTGGAAATAGTAGGATTGGTGACACTTTATAATAACTACAGCTTATTTAGTCTTTATAAATGATGAGTTACCACTTAATTAATCATGAACAATTAATTAAGTGTGACTTTAGTGTGGCATTAGTAAGTAAGTGCTTTATTTGTCAGTGTTCAGGTGTTCAGGTGTTCCATCTTCTGGAAAGAGCTTAGCACTTCATCTGTTTTATTCTCCAGTGAACGTCCATTAGCCAGAACAATAGAAGGCATGTGTGGCTTAGCTGTGAGTCTCGCCCGGATACCTCCTCGTTTGTGCCTTCTGTTTCCTGTAGCTCCTCTTGAGACGCCTCCACTGTGCTGCAGGTGTGGGGGGCTCTTGGTGCCTCTTCAGTGTCTCAAGAAGAAGAAATGTGTAGGTCTCAAATGGGTTTAGCTCATAAGCTAGCTGTTTACTTTTAACCATTATGGACTCTTTGCTGTAAAAAAAAAAAAAAAATCCACCAAACCTGACAAAAACACCAGTAAAACAATATGGAACACAGAAACACAAACCACAAATGCAGTTTGCAGAAAAGGCAAAAAATGCAGCTGTACTGAGATAGAGGGAGGTTGCATTGACTGGAGTAGTTTCTTTAAAGCAGTACTAAGTAACGTGTTTACCTTAATAAATCCTTTCCGTAGTCCCTCTGGGGGTAATACAAGTGTTAATGGGATGATTGGGGGGTCTTTCATCTCCCCCTGGTGTCTCTGGCCAGAAAACCATGCTTGCAACTTGACTGCCACCGGGTCGGAGCAACCAATACACACTAATAGAATCACGGAGAAGAAGCTAACAGGCTAACGGGCAAAGCTAACTGCGGGCTAGCGCCACTTTAAACAGTATTTACAGCCAAGTTTGAGTGAATTTTTTTTCCCCATTGTATAACTGGATGTACAACACCCCTCTCTCCCTTCACCTTTTCTGTCAGTGTAGTATTTACTCTCCAAGACATTTAATAAGTTAAAAAATCGTAACTTGCTAAGACACCTGCAGTTGCGCTTATGGCCTCTAGGGGCAAAAGTTACTTAGTACTGCTTTAAAGCATGTTTTTCACTCAAACTTGGCTGTAAATACTGTTTAAAGTGCACTAGCCCGCAGTTAGCTTTGCCCGTTAGCCTGTTAGCTTCTGTTAGCTTCTTGGTTGCTCCGGTCCGGTGGCAGTCAAGTTGCAAATGTGCTTTTCTGGCCAAAGACACCAGGGGGAGATGAAAGACCCTCCCATCATCCCATTAACACTTGTATTACCCCCAGAGGGACTACGGAAAGGATTTATTAAGGTAAACAAGTTACTTAGTACTGCTTTAATGCGTTCAATTGACTTGGCAACATAAAAAAATGGGACATTGACTTAATCGGTATAGGACCGGGACTAGGACAAAGGACTAAATGGCTGAGCAGTGCAACCAAAAGGAGAACAGTTGGTCATTCTTTTAGTGGAAGTAATAGTTAGTGCTTACATTTATTATTTTCCCCTGCTGTTTTTTTTTTTCAGAATGAACCCTCAGAGCAGCTCTCCTCTGCCTCGTCTCCCTCTCTTCAGTTCGACTCCGCCCCGTGCCCCAAACCCCCGGTCACCAAGCGGCACCGCAAACTCCTCCTGAAGCGCTCCTACCCCTCCTACAACAGCGCCCCCTACGCCCCAGACGACGGCTCCCTCTCGGCCGCCCAGGACTCCCGCCGGAAAACCCTCCAGGACGTCTGCTCGCGCTACCAGCCCGACGTCCTCTCGCGGCGGGTATCCCAACGGCAAGTGTCGCGGGTCTACGTGGAGGACCGCCACCGCCTGCTCTACTGCGAGGTCCCGAAGTCCGGATGCTCCAACTGGAAGCGCGTCCTGATGGTCCTGAACGGCCGGGCGCGCTCCACGGGGGACATCCCGCACGAGCAGGCGCACTACGGGAACAAGCTGCAGCGGCTGGAGGCGTACGACCAGGCCGGCATCGCCAAACGCCTCGACACGTACGCCAGAGTCCTCTTCGTCCGCGAGCCCTTCGAGAGACTGGTGTCCGCCTTCCGGGACAAGTTCGAAAGCCCCAACTCCTACTACCATCCCGTTTTCGGACGCCCGATCATCTCGAAGTACCGCGCGAACGCCACGAGGGCGGCGCTGCGGACGGGCGCCGGCGTGACTTTCCGGGAGTTCGTGCGGTACCTGCTGGACGTGAAGAGGCCGGTGGGAATGGACATCCACTGGGAGCCCGTCAGCCAGATGTGCAGCCCGTGTCTGATGCGATACAGCTTCATCGGGAAGTTCGAAAACCTGGAAAAGGAAGCGAATTTCTTGTTGAGGAACATCGGCGCGCCCCGGAATCTCACCTTCCCGGATTTTAAGGACCGCAACCCGAACGCGGAAAGGACTTCGGCGAAGATCACTCAGGATTATTTCGCGCAGCTCAACGCCACGGAGAGACAGAAGGTTTACGATTTTTACTACATGGATTATCTGATGTTTGACTATCCCAAACCGTACAAGGACCTTTACTGAAGCTGAGGACTTTTAACGCTTCAGGTGCCTGGACTCCGCATCTTAAAGGCACCGCGCTGGACCTGTTTTATAACTTTGTAAACAGCAAAATGTGCTTTTGAATCCAATTGCCATAAAAAATTTAAAAAAAAAGGTTGGTAGAAGTGATTTTGTGCTTGAGGAAGTGGACAGAAGTAAGTCCAATCCAATGACCATCAACAATGTGCAAACTGTCCTTGGGCAAGGCACTTCACACACCTTGATTTTGTATACTGTACTGTCTGACCAAAAAAGGCACTTAAATTCAAACTATGATAAAGGCATTTGACACAGAACAACAGCGCGAGTGTATTCACAGATGTGTTGGATGGACATACCACACGGCTGAGCTTTGTTAGCCCGCAATGAACGCTATTGGGGAAGCCTCTGTCCATCGCTATTTCACTGTCTGTTTCGGCCCCATTCATACTAAAGAGCCTGTGTGGCCTGTGAAATTAACATGGCTGCGTAGTCAAGCCTGTTCCTTAAAAGGGCGAAAAGCTTTGCGTTGTGGGCGATCCTCATACAGCCTCCACAGAGCTCCAGAGCCTGTCAATCAAAGACTTCAACGTTTTATTCCTGCTGTACAAAAACCAGCACGGTTAATAAAAATGACACCCAGCCCAGCGTTGTCAAATGGGTCACAGAAGTTTTTAGAACAAAATAAACTCTTTGGAGCCAGGCTTTTAAGCAGGGTTAGGGAGGTGCAAAGTCTTCATTGGAACCCTGTTATCAAAGTGTCTTTAAAGAGTACCTAAACGGGCGTGCCAAAGCCTTTCCCCACCCACAAACAAAACTCCAAAATTGCCCGTGAAAGAGGCGGTCTCTGAAGTTTGGGGGTGACATGTGGGGGTGAGTGTGTGGGCCTTTGCATTGGCACAATCACAGCAGACAGATTGCGTGGGAGGGCTTGGTTATAAACCACAGGTACAGGGGCGGGACAATGGGCAGGATAATGGGCAGCACCTGATGACGATGTGTGGAGCTGGTGCGGCTTATGACGTTCTGTGGAGGCCGTGGACACGTCTCTCAGTCAATCAGGAAATTCTAATTTAGTAGCAGAGTTTACCCTGAAGGGGGCGCAACACATTCGTTTTCAGGCCAAAGTTAGGATTTAACACATGTTTGCGCTATAATGTCAGAATAATGTCAGGGACCAGTGGACAACACTATGAGACGCCCATTGAGACAGTTTATCAGTAAAAAAAAACTTGATTTGGTGTTTAGTTGCTCTTTAAGAATCACAAACACTAATAATTACAGGCTGAATACTTACTATAATTAAACAAATACATAAAAAGTCATTTTAAACCCATTCTATTTTATGTAAATGATGTGTGAACCTTTGGAGCCCCCCTGAACTGCCTCTGAGGCCCCCACTTTGGGAATGGCTGCTCTAAACAAAAAACGCGTCTTTTTACATTATATTCAAATTGCTTAGCGTTTAGGAAGACACACTTTTGGACACGTGTTAAACATATTTTGTGTGAAGTGACAGCTTTAGACCGGCCTTATTTATGCCTTTTCTCAATGAGCTTTACTACAACTTTACTATCAAATCTCCACACTCCATAACTTGGATGTATATACGGTTTAAACGGAGCCTGTGGAGTGTGTTTTCTTATTGACTTCTGTGACAGTCACGTTTGTTTGTCTGTTTTCTGACATGTTCATGTTTATTTGCCGCCGTTTTGTCTGACTTTGGTTTTTATATGAGTGTTAGAAAGTTGAACCTAAAGCCTTAACACTGCCATCTTCACCGGACGCTTCAGTTTGTGTGTAAACGCATCAAATATATAAAATACACTGATTACAAATGAGGAGATGGCTCTGTGTCTTTCTTACTTCTTTTTCCTATTGCAGTGACAAAATCTAAATAATTGATAGAGCCAGCTTTATATGGCTTTATTTCGTTGATATATTATCCAAAATCCCCTCAGAAAGATTTATTTATTTGTCAGGGACGATGCAATCAACATATTTACAATTAAAGGAGCAGGCCACCGTTTTGAAATACTGAGATATGTTCTTACCTTAGTTTAGACGAGCTGATGCGTAGCTGTCTGGTCTTTACGTGTGCGCTCAGTCACGTAAACATAGGCACTGGCAGCGTTAGCATTTAGCCTCTCCTCCTCTCCTTTATGGATCCAACTGGGAGTGAAGTTAGAAGTGACCAAGCGGATAAAAAGAGGAACTATATTGCAAGGCGTTGTAATATTACTACGCCTTGCAATATAGTTCCCCTTTTTATCCGCTTAGAAAATCGAATGTTTAATTTTGTGTGACTATACTTGGATCATGTAACTGCTCATGTACCGTATTTAAATAGGGAAGAGCTTGGTTCTAACTTCACCTCGGTTTGGATCCATAGAGGAGAGGAGGAGAGGCTAAATGCTAACGCCGTCTGTGCTCTGTTTACGTGACTGAGCGATGCATAAAGAGCTAGTGCTAGTGCTAATTCGCAGCTCATGTCCCTGATTGGGCCTTTCTACACAATTTACAACAATAAAGTACATTAATACAACATTTGTATAACATTTTTTCAATCACACACTACAGACTCAGTGCTATTTACAAATGGGTACAGCTTGGGTTTGTTTTAAGCCAAGACTTAAAGCCACACCGTGTAGGATTTTACCCAAAAATTAAAATACAAGCATTTACTTTATGACTGATATTTTTATCATTGAATAATAGTTTAGTTTAGTTTAGAATAATTTTAATCATTTTGCATTTAAAATAACTTATATTTGAGCAGCATCAGCTTCGTGGCTGTAAGCTAACGCAGCGGCGGAGTGATCTGCGAGAAAATAGTCCCTCAAAATGCAGTAATTCATGTGATACAAGGTCAGTTATATTTCAAAAATATTCTATCACACAGACATTTATATGGTTAGTCTGGTGTTATAAGTGATTTACCTCAGGTGCACTGTGGAGTGGGTCAGACTGTTTTAATGCAGGCTAACTGATACCATAGAATGCTTTAGCCTTGCCCTAGCCTAGCGCCACTAGACTCTTCAATTATAAGAACTGCATGAATTTAAGAAAAAAATATCTCCAGACATCAACAACACTCTGGATAACTAGGAAATGAGGCCCATGTCAAAAATCCTGAAATATCCCTTTAATGCTTAGTCTCTCGTCCCGTAAAGCCTCTCACTCACGCTCTCTCCGGTTTTGATGGAAACTCTTTGGGACGTGTCGGTGCCCTGATGTGATTGGTCAGTTCAAACAAAGAGAGTTTTTGGGCTCATGTCCCGCAGCAATGTCCCTCTGTCTGTCACCTTTGCGTCGTCCTCCAGGGCCTCCGTACCCTCCTCAAATGCAGACCGGCCGGGGTCACAATGCATTATATCCATGTGTCCCTCCAGGCCACCGTACTGCTGCTGTTTTAGACGTGCACCGGGCGGAGGGGGCGTTAAGATAAGGGACAGTGACGGCTACTTCATCTGCCTTTGTCCAAATGATAAAGTGGCTTCTTCTTCTTACGCCCCACCTTAACCAAGTGCCATTGTAACACCTATTTGAAAGCTAAGACCTACAAAACTGATCTAAACGGTCTTTGTCCACACGTGGCTGATGTGTTGTCCTAACTTTTCCATCGCTTTTTTTGTCACTTTCTGTGGCTTTTTTGGTCACGTTTTTGTCACTTTTTAGTAGGGCTGAACGATATGGACGAAATTTCATATCTCGATATTCATGCCAGATATCTCGATATGATACGATATAACTTCGGATTAGGTGAAAACTAAGCATTTTTCAGAAAAATAAAAACATAATACAAAGAGTGCAGTTTTATTAATGAAAATCTATCTGTTTATATCTTGCTTTTTTCAATTTTAATGTTTTGAATGTTCATATCTCGATATCGATACAATAACGATATATCTTTCAGCCCCTACTTTTTTAGGACACGTATTCACATCACCTGTAATGTTTTTGTTGCATTTTTGTCACTTTTTTGTGGCTTTATTGTTGCGGTTTTGTCGCATTTTTGTGTAAGTCACATGACATAACTTTGGAAACGTTATTGTTTTTTCTTTGTTGCTGTTTTTGTTTTGCTTTCATCTTTGATTTTGTCACTATTTAGACGCTTTTTTTCATTTGGGTAATAGCAAACAAACTCCCCTCCTTGAACCTCCACCTTAACATGGTGGAGGGTTTGAGCCTGAATGATCCTGGAGCTCTGTTGTCGGGGGCTTCGTGCCCCTGGTAGGGTCTCCCATGGCAAACAGGTCCTAGGTGACGGGTCAGACAAAGAGCGGTTCAGAAGCCCCTTATGAGAGACCAACAGGCCCGGTTAGAACCATAAGGCCGTCCTTCTGTGGACCCACCACCTGCAGGAGGAGCC
Organism: Neogobius melanostomus; assembly: GCA_007210695.1. Classification (NCBI taxonomy): domain Eukaryota; kingdom Metazoa; phylum Chordata; class Actinopteri; order Gobiiformes; family Gobiidae; genus Neogobius; species Neogobius melanostomus. Next base: position 732,816 of record VHKM01000433.1, read on the forward strand.
ATAGGGGCTGGTGCAGCTCCAACAGCTGCCCCCACGACCCGGCAACGGACAAGTGGAAGAAAATGGATGGATGGATGGATAAAAGCAAACTGGAGAGAACGTGCTCAGTTCAGGTGGGGGTTAAGAGGTTAAGCTGTAAATGAAGCCGAGTTTCCCAGAGATCAGCTGACGCCGAAACAAGAACACTTTGTTTCTGGGCAACAAGAGAAGAAAAAATTAGGAAAAGTGAAAAGATTAAGAACAACTGAAAAACTGAAAAAATTGTATTGTAAAGGATTGTAATAAATGAATAATTAACCTCTTAACCGAGCACATTTTCTACAGTTCAGTTTTACCCAAATCCAAAAGCTTCTCAACTAGAGTTTACAGCCTATAGGCCAATAGGTTGTCGCCGCTTTTTTATCACATTTTTAAGAGTTTTTGTTGTGTTTTTGTCACTTTTTTGTTGCTTTTTCGGCACGTTTTTGTCGCTCTTTTGACACTTTCTTGCTTTTTAGATTTGGGTAAAGCCAAACTGGAGAGAATGTGCTTGGTTCATGTGGGGGTTAAGAAGTTAACAAAAAAAACTACTTGAGTAAATGTAACTGAGTACTGCCCACCTCTGGCTAAAACACGTAACCAACAAACGTGCAGTAAACTCTTTCCCCATCACAATGTAATGCATTTCCCTCCTCTTCCACAGAGGTCACTAACCACCAACTCTATTACACATACATTACTGCAACTACTGCTGCTCAGTGGTGGTCAAAGTACTTCATTACTTGAGTAAAAGCACTGATACATACACAGAAATATAGTGGAGAAAGTATTGTATTTATCTTTCAATAAATTATTATTATATTATTATCTTATTTTCAAAAATAAGAACCAGATCTTCAAAATCCCCTCTGAAAAAGCCTTTGTAACTAATGTCAACGAAATAAAACCCCAAATTTAAACCTGGTTCAATCCATTATTCAGATTTCAGATCAAAATAAATACATTCAGTCGATAGTTCCGTGTTTTAAGGTCAAACATGAAGTTCCTTTTCTTCTGTTTGGACCTCAAACAGCTGAGATCACGGAGGCTTATGTTTTTCCAAAGACTGTTGCCGTGTAAACGATACCCAACAGTGCCAGGTCTCCAGCCCCTCCTCAAGAGAAACCTATGAATAACAAAAGTCTGCTTGGGTTAAACGACAATCGCTGCATTCAAGTGTAGCAGAATTAGTCTGAGGGTCTACATTGGTTCATCTGCAGGTCTTAAGCTGTAGGTCTGGCCAGGAGCCTTTTGTACATGTTTTGGGATGAGGAAATTGTCGAGACAGGGCCAGGGAGGGGGGTTGTTGGGTTGGGTTTCGTGTGTAGACTGCGTTTAAACTTTGTATTACATCATTTTACAGGATTTAAGCCTAACCCTAATCCTACTTTAAGGCACTTTCATTATACCCAAGTTTTAAATGAAAACTGAAACTGGAAAAAGTGTAATTGTGGCGCAAATAAAATAACTCTATTGGGAGCTAGGGGTGTCCATGGTTAACCGATTAACCGATTAACCATTAAAAATTGCGAAACCGAGTAAAAGCATTTTGCTCGGTTAACTGCCGTGTATAATTTGCCATTGAAAATACTTGTAATACATTTTTGCACCACCAGAGACCGCCAGAGCGCTCCCAAACATTTGTTCACGAGAAGCCGTCATCGCGCATGGCTAGCTAGTTTAACTTTTCAATATGAAGCGGGCCATAAACAGCACAGTGTGGGAGAAACGCTTTACAACCGAGAATGACGGATCAAAATGCAAGTATTGCATTGCAGTGCTTAGATATACTTCAACTTCTACATCTCAACAGCCGACACCCGGGCATCACTTAGGAGGTAGCTAGGTAAGCTAAAGGCACAAAACTCGCCTTTCTCGTTATTAAAACGTGGTGGAGAGATAAGTGTTGTTGTTGTTGTACCCATGAATGACTGTTTCTTTGCACAATGTTTAAAAAAAGCGGCTAAATGACTGCAGGTAAAATAAATAAAAATACTGTAGGGCCACGTGAACGCAAGTCAGTGACCTACTTTGACTGCTCTGTCATTACCACTGCGTTTTATTTCTATAAATTAATTTCTTTTAAATGTGTTCCAGCCATTTAATAAAGGTGTTAACAATGAAAACCCCCTTTCGCGTCTGTCAGTATAACTAACGGAGGGGGCGGCGTGCGCAGGGTGGGGGTTTGTTATGTGCACACTAATGGTTAACCGAGTATTAACCGCTAAGGGCCTCGGTACGGTTAATGAAAAACTTGCAAACGTGCAGCCCTATTGGGAGCTCAAGCTGTCCAGGGTCATCTCCATTTTTTCCATCTGTAACTTTCGACTTTTTGCACATTACTCATGTTTGGGTGTGTGCGTCAACCGAGCTCTTGTTCAACAAACTGAAAAAACTGCCAATAGTTCTGCGCTTGCACAACAACACCATTCATTGCAACTCCACAAGCCGCATGTTTCGACAGTACACCTGCACCACAGCTGGACCGGCTTTACATCTCCTTTTCTCAGAACATCGGACATGGACAGTGTTTAACTCACAGTGGAATAAATACAGTTTTTAGTTTGACCTGTGAGCGCTCATAAAAGCCTATAATGCTAAAGGAAGAACACATGGCAGGGTGATATAACATTTTTTAATGTTAGCCCTTTTCCACCAAGATGGTGCCGGTGCTGGTTCCGGGCCGGTTCCAGTTTCAGAACCGGTTCTTTCATTTTCCATTGAAAAATTGCTGGCTCTTGGTTCCAAAAACTGGTGCCGGTTGGGAACCAGTTAAAAGCTGGACCAAGAAACGAGCACCAGTGATGTCAGTGGCTGGGGTGTGGCTTTCTCTTCTGACAAACAACCAATATTAGTTAGTTCGTGAACATAAACTTATTTGTGTGGTATTTTATAATCAGAAATGGCTGTAGTAAGATGTTACTGTCCATGTTTTATGTGACAGTTGACTTCCCAAAGTGTTGCTATGGCAATAGGCAGAATACCAGCTCTCAATTTGGTGGAAAACCAAGTCAGTACAGACCCAACCTGGCACCAGCACCAGCTCCGATCCAGCACCTTGGTGGAAAAGCCCTAACATGAGGCTTCTATATCCTCACGGCTGCTTGTAATAAACTACGCCTCGGTCGATCTTCCAGTCAAATAGCACAACAGCTGTGCACATGCCAGATGACTCTCTGTCTCTCCAACTCTGTCCTTGCGCCAGGTGGAAGATCGGCCCTATGTTTTGAAAAAAATAAGTGTGTACATTCTGTCAGCTTTACAGGCTTTTGCTCATTCTGTCCAATGTATGTTCTAAATATCCAAACTTCCCATCATTTAAAATCGTTACCAAGGATCATTGCATTAATCTGCTAAAATATATGTCTGGGCATCGAAATGGCATTGAAAAAACCTGTTCAGTGTCTTTTCTGTCAAATGAACTGAGGTGAAATTGTGGCAATAGAACAAAAAAAACTGAAAGCATTACTTGATCAGAAAGAGAGAGACCGAAAGAGAGGGAGAGGGGAGGGTGATTAGACGGTGGAACAGCCTGAGGAGCACATCTCCATCTCACAGAGCTGCAGTAATTGAAATGGCACAGTTTGCCTCAGGCCCGGAGCACAACACAAGAAAATACAGAGAACAGGCCACATCTGAGAGACAGACAGGCCCGGGTTTAGACCAGAATATAGGCCGGTCCTAACTCCCACGTCACCAACTCCAATCCTGGCTTTCAGAGTTAAAAGGACTCTGCCTTACGCAAACCTGGACTAAACCGCGGCAATAAGAGACAAAAAAGGGCTAAAAAACACATCACAAATAAAGGTCTGACTCTAAACAATGGCACTAGGCTTAACAATAACAAAATTTGAACTTCAATATTGGTGCAGGAAAATATGGACAACGGACGCGTCATACAAGGGGGCGTGGCGAAGCCGAGGAGGAAGAAAACTTGTGAAAATCACAATATTTACTCTTTCTGTGACTATAACATATTCATCACACAACAATAAAGTCCAACCAAAATCTGGTCCATATGGATGTTTTTCACTGCAGATTGTTCAGTAGAAGCAAAAAGCGGCACTCATTGCTAACATTAGCCCAAAGCTAAAGTAGCTTCCTCCCATAGATCTTCATAATAGAGATCGGTGAGTCTCATTCAGCCCCATTCATAGTAATGATCCCGAGTGGTCTGTGAAATTAACATGGCAGCTCAATCTCCTCCTACGACGCCTGTTCCCTAAAACGGCAAAAAGGCAGGAAGCCCCGCCCCGCGCGGACCGTCTACGAGGCTCCACTGAGCTCCAGAGCCTGTCAATCATAGACATAGGCTTCCACTTTTTATTTCTAATATACAAAAACCAGCGTGGTTAAAAACATGATACCTACCCCAACACTGTCACAGGGGTCATGTGATGTTTCCAAAGTGTCTTTTAAAGTCGCCCCGGGTGGTATTACAGCAATGTCAGGTCCCGCATGCAGACCAAAGAGAAGCACTTTCCACGCCCATTACTTCCTCTTGCATTGTCAGTTTTGTTGTTATTTTTTAAAGTAGGCCAAGGCTATTTATGGACTGTTGAACCCTTTGCTCCTCTCACACAATATATTGTCATTTATTGGACGATGAGTCGATATCATAGACCGTTAAAAAGAATAGACATCTCCTCCTGACGAAGCATGTTCCTAATAAGGGCATAAGGGCGGGATCTTCACTGTAGACTCGGCCCTTGCGTGACGTGTAGCTCGTGCAGCTCCAATGCTAACAGTCCGACCCTCATTAGTACGAGATTTCAAAAAAATGTCTTTCGAAACCAGCCTGGTTTCTTTTTTGTGACTAACCCAGCGTTATCTCAGGAGGAATATGTAGCCACAGAAAGTGTTTAAACCAGGCGTTAAAGTTGTTTTTAACGTGTCTAAAGTCCAATGCTTTTCAATGGGAGACTAGCGGCTATATGGAGGTACTACAGCAATGGCCTCCACTGTTGCGGTCGTAAAGCAGAGCAGCCAGCGGGGTTTGGTCGATATAGGCCTAGAAATTATTATGACATTAACATGACCAAAATAAAAATCTATCACAAGTTTTCCTTTGAGTACTTTTATCATGACTTCTTCTTGTTTTGAAGCTCTTACGTTTGGTCACTCTTTCCACCATGTGTCAAATAGTTTATTTTATTTTATTCTACTTTATACATGCAACTGAATAAATGTATTGTGTATTTTGTAACATAATCCATTACTTTGTCCAATTAGAGTACTGTATTCAGAATACTATGAGTAAGTAAGTCAGTAAGTGCTTTATTTGTCATTGTACAACCTACAAAGAAATTGTGTTCAGGTGTTAGTCCTGAGCCGCGTCGCCGTTCCGGGTCGACCTGACCCGCATGTTTTTGGGGGTCGGAGAAACTGAAGAACTGCCTTCAGTGATCCTCTGAAATGGTGCAGCACCCCTGGGTTTGTCCCTGTTTCAGAGCGTGGTGTCCTGCACTGGTCAGCCCCTCCTTCTCCTTCCTCCTGCGCAGCTCCCTCCGCTCCACAACAGTCTTTTACCATCTTCTTAGAATACTTTGATTTACATTATAAAAAGCACTTTGCGACTTTGCCCACAGCCCAGAACATAGAGCTAAACTTTCCCCGGCTGTTTTAATCCTTTCTTTCTCTTGTTGTTATGAATATGAAACTGAAATTTCATGATTGACTTCTGCAATGTAGAAATAACTTTACTGGAATACACTCAAAATACATGTAATTAGTTACTACCCAACGCTGTCTGTTTATAAATGGCTATAGAAGCCAAAGCCCATTAATGATAAAGGCTCCTCCATTGCAACACCCCAGCCAACCCCAGAATACCACCGCCTTCATCCGCATCGCCTCGGTCCACGTTCTTATATTCGGGGTCCATTTTTTGAATACAGCTGAACACTGGGGGGATGTGCGCCCTGGAGGTATGCAGGGGCTGGCTCCATACACGCGGGCTGTCAGAACGCTCTTCCCCCGTCACAGTTAATCCAGCGTGGGCCCCCGGGCGAAAGCGAAGGGCCCCGGGGCACTTCTCCTCCGCGCTCTCCCGCCTCTTTTGTGCTCTTTCTCCGGCTCGTACACACACACACGCGCGCACACGGACCGACGAGGGCGAACGGAGCGCACGCAGGCTGCCTCAGAGCGGACAGAACCAGAGCCAGGGCGCAGCAGCAGCAGCAGCAGCGGTGGATTGTGGAGGCTTTTTACGCAGCACGAGTGCGCAGTCGCCCGGTCAAGAGAATGTCAACGGTGTCGTTGTCCTCGCAGGTAGGCGTGTGGTAACTTCCCACCGAGCGACTTTTCAGATGTGACTCCTCACCTTAATCGTAGTACAATCTTATTTACTGTTGCATTTACAAGGGTTCCGTGCGTAAAAGCTGATCAACATTTAAAATCCCGTGTTTTACGGATTAGCGATAGTTTAGGCTCATCATGATTCGACTCAAATGAGATCCTCTGTAATCCCGGAACTATTCCTTGTGTTAAATATCTAATTATACTGATTAAATACTTGCCTTGTTATGTTTAGACAGGCTTTGCATAACACCTTTCCGAACTTCGTTTACAATTCCTCCATCTTTTACAAATATCGATAAACCAACAATATGTATTAAAATTCCATGATATGAAGTTTATATTTGCGATTTGTAAAGGCTAATACTTTATTCGGCTCCTATGACAATGTTAAAGTAGTTAGCATTCAGGCAATAATTGAACTTTTAAGGTTAGCTCGTATGCTAATCTTCCCGTCATATCGGTTGAGCAGGGGCGGCAGCGGCGTGCGGGGACATGCCTTTTCAAGTATCCATATTTGATTAAAGAGAATACTAAGAAATGCACTCCTGCCGATTTGATAAACAGGTTATTATAACGTGAGAAACGTGTGAAATTACTTGTCCATCGCGGTTGAAATGTACCTTTCCGTAGTCTCGCTGTAAATTGATGGGATCTTTGAATGGAGCATGGCGCGTTCCGTCACATATAGTTTCGGGGGTCTTTTCACACTGGGGAATAGTGTCTGCAGAGGTTTGCCAGCTGCGAGTCTATATTTAGCTCTAAACGTGACCTCCACAGCACCGCTCTTTTGGTTTGTACAGTGCAGAAAGAGGTCAAACTGCACCGGTACTGTAGGTTTAAAGATGCTCTGGTTTAGTTTGTTTGACCCATTTCATCCAGATTTAATCCAGATTGTTGCTGCCTCATTTACTAAACTATAGTAAGTGAGAATTTGGACCTAAACCAGCAAATAGACCAAGGCTTTTTGTTTAAATTAATCCTATTGGGCTAAACAATAACAAACCAGAGCAAATTAGGCATTAACACCTCCTGCCTAAACCCAGCACATTTTCTCCAGTTCAGCGTTATCCAAATCTAGAAGCTTCTCGACTGGAGAGCAATAGTGTAACGCCTCATTTGAAAGCTAAGGCTACCAAAACGGATTGTAACTTTTTTGTCACATTTTCGTGTCTTTTTGGTCATGTTTTTGTCTTGTTATTGTTGTGTTTATCGCTTTTTTTTATCGTGTTTTCATTTTTGTTTCTGTCGTGTTTTTGTTGCCTTTTCGTCGGGTTTCTGTGTCATGGTTTTCCCACATTTTGTCACATTTTGTTGAGCTTCCGTCACCTTTTTAGTCGCTCTTTAGTCACATTTTTGTTGTATTGTTGTTGCTTTTCGGGCACGTTTATGTCGCTCTTTTGTTGCTTCTTGACCTTTTAATCAAGAAGCTTTTAGATTATAATTATAAAAAACATTATCATTAAAAGTAATTTATTTGTGTGTCAGTGTTTGGTCCAAGTGCTTAAAACTGTAGTGCTGCCCCTGCTGTCCTGACTGAATTCTTGGTCATTGTTGGCCTCTACTGCTTCCTCATTAATATGCATGACGTGGCTCATTAATATGCATGACATCATCAAACGTACCGGTATCGTATTGTCCCTCAAAATATCGCGATATATCGGAAAATCGATATACTGTCACACTCCTTTAGCATAAGAAATGTGTAGATCTCAGATTGAAGACTGAGTGATAGATTTGGTTGTATTGTTGTTGCTTTTGTTGCTTCTTTGTCACTTATTTGTTTTCATCCTTGCTTTCGTTGCCATATTGACGCCTTTTTCAAGAAGCTTTTAGATTTGGGTAAAGCCGAAAATGTGCTGGGTTAAGGCGGGGGTTAAGAGATTAAATTCTAAAACAGGATTAAACCCAATAAGTAATGTGTTCCAGGCTAAATGTGATCTAAATCAAGTACAAACCTGTAATGAACCTTAGTTAGTAATGCAGGAATGCACAACCCAAAAAAGTATATCTTTTTAAATGAAACTTTGCATTTTCCACATGAGAATTTCCACATAAATCCCTATTAAGAACATGCTTTCCCTCCGTTGTTTCTTAACCTATACACGCACCTCGACAATAGTTATTCCAATCACGAGCAACCGCCAAAACAGACGTCAAAGCCGGAGCTGGAGTAGAGAAGGGGTAGCTGCGTGTGTCAGTTTGCCCAGAGGCGAGTGCACGTCCTGGGGCAGAAACACTCCCCCCCCCTCCCCTCCCTCCTGCGGGCCTGGTGCCTCCTGTTCACCTTTCATGCTTCAAAGCTCCTTTTTACAATCCAGAGAGTTTCAGTGAAGAGAGGAGGAGATAGAAAGAGCGGGAGGAGGGGGGGGGCGGATATTGAGACCGGTGTTGGTGCCTCGGGGGGTAGTTTCATTAGAGTGGACGGGACTGATGTGGAAATTTCAATAATGCATTTTAAATCGAAAATGAAGTGGGGTATAGTTGCCTGAAGAAAATATCAACAAATACAGAATTAGGCATATATTTCATTGAGACGGTGGCAGGTGAAATGACTCTTGTGTGGTGTGAGGGAATAAATAAGGAAACGATGGACCAATTCAATTATATTATATATACATTTTTCTTCAATATGTCCAAACTTGGCTCATAAATATCCTAAATCAGAATCAGAACAAGGCTTAAATGGAGCTAAATTATGAATATTGTGACCAAAATAGAACTTTTGTACATATTTAAATTACTTTGTGTTGTTGTTTTTCACTGTTAGCATTACGGGTGGGAACCTCTGGGTACCTCACGATTCGATACGATACGCGATACATGGCTTACGATAACGATTACCTCACGATTAGAGCTGCACGTTTTCAAGTTTTTCATTAAGCGTTAACCGAGGCCCTTAGCGGTTAATACTCGGTTAACCATTAGTGTGCGCACTAACCAACATTATACTGACAGACGCGAAAGGGGTTTTTCCATTGTTAACACCTTTATTAAATGACTGGAACACATTTAAAACAAAATAATTTTTAGAAATAAAACGCAGTGGTAATGACAGAGCAGTCAAAGTAGGTCACTGACTTGCGTTCACGTGGCCCTACAGTATTTTTATTCATTTTACCTGCAGTCATTTAGCCGCTTTTTTTAAACATTGTGCAAAGAAACAGTCATTCATGCATACAACAACAACAACAACAACAACTCTTATCTCTCCACCACGTTTTAATAACGAGAAAGGCGAGTTTTGTGCCTTTAGCTTACCTAGCTACCTCGTAAGTGATGGTGTCGGCTGTTGAGATGGTACAACAGTGAAGTTGAAGTATATCTAAGCACTGCAATGCAATACTTGCATTTTGATGCGTCATTCTCGGTTGTAAAGCGTTTCTCCCACGCTGTGCTGTTTATGGCCCGTTTCATATTGAAAAGTTAAACTAGCTAGCCATGCGCGATGACGGCTTCTCGTGAACAAATGTTTGGGAGCGCTCTGGCGGTCTCTGGTGGTGCAAAAATGTATTACAAGTATTTTCAATGGCAAATTATACACGGCAGTTAACCGAGCAAAATGCTTTCACTCGGTTTCGCAATTTTTAACGGTTAACCGGTTAATCGGTTAAACTCCTACTCACGATACGCCGATACTGCGATAATCAATATATATTGCACAAAAATAACCTACGATACATCACGATAAAAAAAAAAAACATGCTACTTTTAACCTTTATTTTAACATACTACATATTATTCATCATTTACATTTATCTTCATGTGCTTTATACCCCTTTTTTCTGTGTCTATAAATGATCCCTGACTTACACACTGAGAACGGGTCATTGATCTGTCAGTGACTTCATTTATCAACCCCAAATTAATCTTATTTGTAATTATAAAAACTATCATTAAAAGTAACTTATTTGTGTGACAGTGTTTGGTCCAAGTGCTTAAAACTGTAGTGCTGCCCCCTGCTGTCCTGACTGAATTCTTCCTCATTGTTGGCCCCTACCTCATTAATATGCATGACACCATCAAACGTACCGATATCGGTATCGTATTGTCCCGCAAAATATCGCGATATATCGGAAAATTGATATATTGTCACACTCCTTTAGCATAAGAAATGTGTAGATCTCAGATTAAAGACTTCTTGCGTTATATGCTCAAGAACAATACGAGTTATCATGATGTCGTCACGTCCTGGGGCTGTGATGGGCAATTGAATGTATTCGGTAAATAATAATAGTTCTATGATATAGGCAGAAACAATGCTCACAAACAGGGCATTTTTTCCTTTGCGCTGTAACAGAGTTAGAGGTCTGGATGCATCAGCTGTTCGCCAACCATTCACCAAAATCTCTGGTGCCATCTTAGTGTTATGTTTAGGGTTAGAGTTAGAGTATCACAATAAACGATATGTTTGACTCTAAAGATACTAGATACTGTCAACTCTCAAGCATAAATAAAAATGACAGTAAACCTTTGTTATAAAAGTGCATACTCATATCCTAAAATACCACACAAGCTGCAATAAACATGAAATATAATGTAAGCCAATTTGCTTTGGTTAAAAATCAAAGAAAAAATTGTGGGAAAATGCTAATAAATGTACAAACGATAAATATTGAGCCCAAAAGTGTACTTTTTATCTGTTATTTATTGAACGATAAGTCGATATGACAGCCCTACATAACCCTAACCCCTAAACCTAACCCTAACCGGCTGATCAGGGTAAGTAGCAGTAATACTATTACAGTGACAATAACCCGAACCCAGTTGCAACTTTGGAATTGTGTCTCAACGTCCTGCTGCTGTCTCCTGTCCCAGGATGGTCGGAGCTTGTCCCGCCTGTCGGTCAGCCGCTCCCCCGCCTCCCCCCTCTCGTCGCAGGGCATCCCGTCCCCGGCCCAGCTCACCAAGGCCAACGCCCCGGTGCACATCGACGTCGGCGGGCACATGTACACCAGCAGCCTCGCCACCCTCACCAAGTACCCAGAGTCAAGGTAAGAACCAGGTTATAAAAGTACTGTAAGTTTGCTTTGGGTGCAGCGCAACTCCCAGCCTGCGGGGGCAGAGGTTTGATGAACGTATCCGGTTGACCGTTGGCTCATGTTTGTTATAACAGTTCAGATCAAACTGCTGCGATGTCCTTTGGATCTTTGAAAGTACATCCACGTGCAGTGTTTAAGCTCAAATCATCCCAAATACTTCGTCTGCAATATCATATCGAAATTGCTGTTTGAAAGATACGCAAATTGATGATATTGAGTTTACCTCCAATGTAAAGAAATGTGGTAAAATGGTGCTTTTTTTTGTAACTTCTTTTGTGTTTTTGTCGCTTTTCTGTTGCATTTTCATCTTCGATTATGTACCTCGATTTTCTTTTCAAGAAGCTTTTAGATAAGGGTAATGTCAAACTGGAGAAAATGCTTGATTAATGTGGGGGTTTTTAAAGTCGGGAAAAAATGGGGGAATATAGGGAAACATTTCTCAAAAAAATCCAGTAAAAGTTTTGAAAAATATCGCTTCATCATCATTATCGCAAAAGTCCCCACAAATATTGAGATTTTTTTTTCTGTTTTTACTGTTATTATTTCTAATTTCCTGTGTGGTCGGTGCGTGGGACCCGTTGTGAAGGCGGGTGAGATGGGTGTAGTCATCGTCCAGAATGGAAGGGTCAGAGGCCTGGATGATCTTCTCAGCTGTTCTCACTTTGCCCTGGAGGCTCCACACAGAAAGGCCCCGTCCAGGTGGGAATCGAACCCTGGACCTTCTTGCTGTGAAGCGAGGCCCTACCGTGCCGTCCAGGGCATCTGTAATTTATTAGAATTATATTTAAATATAATATATATATTAATTAAATGTGTGCGTAAGAACGTGTCCTGAATGAGGCTCATTGTTCCTAACCACAGTAACACATGAAGGAACTTTTGTCCAAAACAAACCAACAGAGGAATTGTTTGCCCTCTCTGCTCCTTCACATCGAACAATCTACAAGTTAGGCCTTTGAAAAGGGTCCAACTAGTAGAAACGAGCGGTCATCTCTAGTTATGTGGCCGCCATTTGACACCTGGACGACTTAAAACGTACTTAAAGAGGGGGTATTATGCTTTGTTCAATCACATAGCACCAGTCTATAGCATACTACAATGATGACGTAACCTTCTGTTGGTCTGTATATGCAGTATATTAAAATAACTGCCTTGAATAAAATTGCTCTCTCAAAATGGCTGTACTGAACGTCTTGAAATAGGCCTCTGTCTCTTTAAGAAGCTTTCCGACACGCCCCCTTCAGCACACTGCTGTGGCATCTAAACAACACTACTGTGCGGGGAGGGGGCTCTGCTGAGCTGAGGAGCAGTGGTTTGTTTATGTTTATTGGGTAGGGACAGTGCAAGTTAATGAACAAGCCACACCGGATTGTAGCCTTGGGCTAATTTCCATCCGTCGTCCCCATGCGCACTCTCAACACACTCTCAGTCATCCTGGCCTATTGCACATGTTTTAGTGGTAGGGGAAACCGGAGGGGAAACCTACGCAGACACGGGGAGAACATGCAAACTCCACACAGAAAGGCCCCGTCCAGGTGGGAATCGAACCCGGACCTTCTAGCTGTGAAGCACGAGCGCTAACCACTGTACTACCGTGCCGGTTGGTGGCTTGGCTGGTGACGAAAGGTCCAGAGGCGTCTCCAGGAGGTGGGGGCGTTCCTAGGAGGACTGAGGCATAGCTACACCTAAAATGGCTGCCGTCTAAGTTTTTACTGATTACTCAAAAATATGTGAATGAGCCAAGGCAACACTCCAGGCATGTGTTTAATGAGGGAATGACATAATAACATGATATAAAGCTTGAAAAAGTCGATTTTACATAATACCCCCCCTTTAAAAATGTGCGAAAGTCCAGTTTTAGTCCGGAGTTTCCTAATTTCTTTCCAGTTTCGTCTTGTTGTAGTCCTAATACAGTCTGTTTTGTAAGCGTAAGTTACCGAATATTGCAGTATCTCTCCTCTAGACACTACTGCTCTCCATCTGAAATGACATAACATTCTTACCTACAACATCGTGAACGCAGTCTGTAGAACATTATTATTTCCTCTCTTCGATACCAGCGCTGTTCTTATGTCTTCGTCGGCTCTCACTCAGGGCGATCCCTCTCGCCGCTCCGTCTTTCAAAGCGCCGCGTATCCTTCACCTCTCGCTTTGAGCCCACACAATTAAAACCTGCCCCGCGTCCGTGTCTCTGGGCTCTTCTCAAAAACTCAAAAGAACTCGAGAGAAGTCTGAGGCTAAAGAACGCCGCGGAGGACGGCTGAATCCAAGGGCGAGAGGAAACGTGCGGTGGGTAAATTATGAGTTTAATTTGAAGTCGGAGCAGGAGTTTGTTTGAATAGTCTGTCAGAGCGGTTCATCGTCCGACTGAGATCTTTTTTACAAACTCATCCAAAAGCAAAGTGCACATGGAGCTCATACATGTGCAAAAGTCCAATTGTATTGCTAATTTTCACCATGTAGTTCCATTTTAGCCGAGTTTTGGTGCGGTTTTACTGTTTTGTCTTGTTTTGATACAATTTGCTGAAAATCATGTAGCCCAAAAGATACGTCCCCTAGTCTCCAGGTAGTCTCGTGAAAACATAAAGGTTGTATTTCAGTATCGACCACATGGAGATTTGGAAAACTCTCCACATGGTCTGCGAGAGGTCTAGGCAGTCTCAATCAGTTGTGCTGCGAAAACTATTTGTTTATCCTCAACCTTTGAGACGTTTCTGTGACGTCCCTGCAATGTCTCTGAGACACCAAAGAGATCTCAAAGAGAACCCATACGACTCTTTGAGATCTCCTTGGTATCCGACAGGTATCGGAGATATTGCAGGGATGTCACAGAAACGTCTCACAGCTTGAGGATAAACAAATAGTGTTCGCAACATTGCCACACGTGCTTGAGACTGTTTGTTTACTTTATTGCCCCGGAGGGAAATTTGTCTTTGACGTCACCGGGGCAACCCGTAAAGAGCAGTGGGCGACGGGGACCCATCTCCAGATGTGAAGCCAGGCTGATGGTCAGAATCACTTGGCTGGGGATTCACCTATTATACATATTTTTTGTGGTAGGGGAAACCGGAGTACCCGGAGGAAACCTACACAGACACGGGTGTTAGAGAAATAACAATGGGGTCCGAGAGGATTGATGAAGAATAGGCAGCAGTCTGGATGTCTTATACAGGAGAAGTTTATTTACCATCGTTACGGGACCTGGAGACATGAACTTGAGACATTGCGCTAGTCCTACCATTCAAGTCTGTCTATGCTTACACAGAAGAGGATAAATACCCTCTCCGAGCGTCATACTGATACGTGTTGGCGTATTCTTTACTATATGGACAGAAGACGGGGACTCGTTCTATTCAAATTAATCATGGTTTTATTTCCTATATTACAACCTAAAACAAAAGTTATGCGGAGCGCTACATCATGGTTGTCCAGCGAGGAGGGAGAGAGAGAAAGTAAGAGAGAGAGTAATTTATAGGAACAGGAAGTAGGCGTCTCCTTGTCGAACCAATCAGTGCTCTTGGAATGTTCTTGTCAGCACTTCCTCTGCGCGATCTGACTCCTCCTTCTAACACACTGCCCCCAGTGGTTCCAACAGAAAAGACAACAATGGAATAATAACATTTCTGCCCAATTCAAATGAGTCTCCAACTAGTCTCCGGGCCGGTGACCCTTTGTATGTGCGGTGAGATAGTCCCGTTAGCTCTTGTGGTCTTTTGAAAGTGTCGGTGAACATGTATGTGACTCCTGACCGTGTGTATTTCCTGTGTGTTTTCAGAATCGGGCGTCTGTTTAACGGCACGGAGCCCATCGTCTTGGACAGTCTGAAGCAGCACTACTTCATCGACAGAGACGGCGACATCTTCAAATACATCCTGAGCTTCCTGCGCACCTGCAAACTGCTGCTGCCGGACGACTTCAAGGTACGAAACACATAAGAACCAGACGGGGGGGTTTAAGAGTATCCCGGTTATTAGCCATAATCCGGTTATGGCAGTTTTGGGGATACAGTGTTTATTTGGGGCAACTCAAGTCCCCTGTTTATGATCAAAGATCCCGACTGAGTACTTTAACAATACTTGGTTTTACTTTTCTGATACCTATACTAAAATATGTGTCATCTAGACCCAGAAAACAGAACAATAATGTGTGGGAGATCTGCAAATTTACAATATCAGGTTAATCTCAAGAAATGTGTGGAAAAATAATGGGGAATAATTTTGGGGGAAAAAGAGGGAAAATTGGGAGAAATTTTGGCAGAATTAAGGACAAATTGTGTAAATAAAAATGGGGCAAACATTGGGAGCTGTTGGAGCTGCACCAGCCCTATGGCTCCTCCTGCAGGTGGTGGGTCCACAGAAGGACGTCCTCATGGTTCTAACCGGGCCTGTTGGTCTCTCATAAGGGGCTTCTGAACCGCTCTTTGTCTGACCTGTCACCTATTACCTGTTTGCCATGGAAGACCCTACCAGGACCACGTTAAGGTGGCGGTTCCAGGAGGGGCTTCTTGCTGAATTGATATACAATATCAGAGATGGTCATTTTTATTTGAAATGTAATAATTCTACACAATTCTACCTAACAACTGACATTGTATTGTGAGACAGAGCTGGCATGAAGGTTTAAAGCATAAATAAAGGTGTGAGGCACAATTTAAACCTCTGCTAGTCGAAGGTTTTACGGCACTAACCACCGATATGTCCCTTCACCTCGTGTGCGCTTCAATATGCAGTCCCCATGAAAAAGTTTGGACACCCCTGTTCTAAACGGTGCACCGCCTCCTTGGTTTGTCCCTGTTCCAGAGCGTGGTGTCCTGCACTCTTCAGTTCCTCCTCCTTCCTCTTCCTCCTGCGCAGCTCCCTCTGCTCCACAACAGTCTTTCACCATCTTCTGGGAAGAGCTCAGCAGTTAATCTTTTTTATTCTCCAGTGAGCGTTCATTAGCCAGAACAATAGAAGGCATGTGTGGCTTAGCTGCGAGTCTTGTCCGGCTGCCTCCTCGTTTGTCCCTTCCTTGTTTCCTGTAGCGCCTCTTGTGACGCCTCCACTGTGCTGCAGGTGTGAGGGCTCTCGGTGCCTCTTCAGTGTTTCAGAAGAAGAAAGGTGTAGGTCTCAAATTTCTTTGCTGTTTGTTTACTTTTAAAACGCTGCTTCTTCTGGACCATGACGGACTTTGCAGTAAAAAAATTAAAAAAAATCCACTGAACCTCACCAAAACACGGCAAAGACGTACAAAAGCATCCAGTAAAATGATGTGGAGCACAGAAAGCAGAAATGCAGTTCGCAGAAAAGGCAAAAAAGACAGCTGTATCAAGAGAGAGGGAGGTTGCTGCCTGTTTAGCGCACTTAGCTTTGACTTTAGTGCAAAAAGCCGTCACTTGTGTCGCCTGCTCCGTTGTTGGGCTGATTCTTGTGTTCGTTCGGGGGAGTTCTGGGTAAAACTGACTGAAAAAGAGATCCGACTTTTTTCACAGTTGAGATCCGATTCAAAACGTTCACCTTAAAACCCATTTAGGCCTGAAACGGCTGGAAAAAATGCGATTATGGGCGATTTCAGAAAAGACCCCGAAAACCTGAAGTTCCAGAAAGTTCCAGAAAACCTGAAGTTCCTGAAGTATTCAGCAATTGTGTCAACGCCTACTAGGGGTGTAACGGTTCAGCTATCTCACGGTTCGGTACGGTTCACGGTGCAAGTGCGATATACAGTAATTGGCTAATAAGTCAGTTTTGAAATAAAATAGCCTAAATGTTCATTATTAGGCAGTTTTTGTAATTTCAGAAATACATTGTAAATGCTTTCTAATTTTTCAAAGCTGCTTTACAGTAAAATGTGCCTCATTTTAGAGAAAAAAAAGAAAAAAGCAGCGCAGTGGGCCATGTGCTTGTTAAGTTGCTAGTAGTTTCGCTTTCAACACTGCAGCTAAAACAACAGCGCATTTGATGTGAGGCTTGTGTTTGGGCTGTTCCTGGACGACATTCTGCTTGTACCTTTTTGGAAACAAAGCTTTTGATGCGGATTATGACCAAGAGTGGATCTTATGCATTTGTCTGCGCCACCATAGTGCACTGGATCTATACTTTACCGCAGTCTGCTGTGGCCATCAGCAGGAGACACCTTTACAAAGCCTGCAGCCTCCAGTTTAGCAGTAAGTGATAATGACACACATGCGCTCTGTTTAGGTGCACATACATGCGTCTGACACGCGCCACGGAGCTTAAATATTAAGAAAATTGAACTAAAACTTGCACCGTCACTTTAGTACGGTTCATATCGTCAGATTTCTGCACCGCGGTGCACCTTAGCACGGTGCATTGTTACACCCCTAACGCCTACTAAATGATTGATTTCTCAGCCTCTGTAGCAGATAGGAACACAATTCAAAAAGTATTTGAGAGCTTACGCTTGTGGCTTTCCTGAGAAATTGGAAATAAAATATGTAAAAGCAAAGTGATATCAAGTATATAGCCCTCTTATACTAAAATATAGACCTATATTTTTATATTAAAGCTTTGTAATTTGTCTTTTGAGGTCACTTCAAAAATGTCTAGCAGCTTCTCTCTAACCCAAAACAATATCCACTCTTTAAAGTACAATTTAATTAATAGTTTTATATAGAAACGTGGGAAATAAATATAATAATGATTAAGCTATAAAGAAATAAAAAGCTGGTGATGGGGAAGTGATAAGTATCCTGCTCCAAACAGATCTCTCTAAACAGAGCAAGGAGGAGAAGAAAGCCCTCCCTCAGAGAAAGCCCCTCCCTCACTGCTGCTCAGCGCTGTCAGCCAGAGGAGAAGACGCAGCTCTCCTCTCCTCCTCTCGTCCCACACTTGACTTCTCAATAAAACTACCTGATGGAAAGAGCAGAACAACTGTTTTCTGATCGTTTTTGAGTAAACCTTTTGATCGAATGAAACTCGAATGGGTTAAAGAGCCGTTCAAAGAGCAGATCAGTATAAAAAAGTATCTGCATCGCGTCGCATAAACTCGATATATTGTCATTTAAACCCATCGTCTTTTATAATTTCATCAACACCAAACTATTCCGCCGAAATCCTCCAAACAACCTCGAGGTCTGTACAAATGCCCACAGGCCCATTTCGTTATCTGCATTTTCCCCAGAATCCCCCCCCCCCTCCGTCTTCCTTTCTTCTTACACCATCTCTGCCTTTTTAATCAGTCCAACGTGTGGCTCCGGGGCGCGAAAGAGGTCGACGAAGTGTAGCTGAGAGCGCAGAGCGAGCGCGGTGTGTGTTTTGCTAAATGATTATGTGCAGAAGCAGGCGCGGCATATTGGATCTTTCGCTCTCATCTCTCTTCCCCCTGTAGTTAGTCTGTTATTTTCTATGTGCAGATGACTAAAGCGCCCCGGGGGAAATAAGGGCTTTTTATAAAACGCATGTATGGTTTGCTGAGAGGAGAGAGAGGAGGGGGGGGAGGGAGGGAGGGAGGGGAGAGTTGACTTTGATGGAGGAGTGAATGGCCGCGGGTCACTGTGTCTTTGCTTCTCGTCTGCTGCTGCAGTGAGAGGGAGAAAAGGCGATGTGCAGGAGACGCCATTGTGTGGAATAGAGAAATGTGTCTTCAACCACTGCGGTTTTACAGCAGAGACTGACCAAAAAGACTAACCTTTATGTATATTACGGTAATGTTGAGCGGTCGGGTTCCGGTGACAGGGTTAGATTTGTGAACAAGAGTATTCAAAACGGCGAGGTTTGAAGCTCAAAGGAGTACGTTTTGAATAAGATAACCTGGTAACTGTCAAAGTCTCGCAGCCCCTTTATCAGTCATTACGTTTACATGTAAAGTCTAGTCCAAATACGCTAAGTAAGAATAATAATAATAGTAATGCATCGGTTTTATATAGCACTTTTTCTCCAGTTCAGCTTTACCCAAATCTAGAAGCTTCACGACTGGAGCTTATTTTATTTATGTATTTGTTCCGGACAGCGCAATTAATGAACACACATGTAAACACGCCATGCCGGATTATAGCCGTGGGCTAATTTGCATCTGTCGTCCCACACTCGAACTCTCAAACACACTCTCATTCATCCTGGTCTATTGTACATGTTTTAGTGGTAGGGGAAACCGGAGTACCCGGAGGAAACCTAGATATGTAAGGGAGAACATGCGTGTAAAGAACGAGCGCTAACCGCTGCGCTAACCGCTGCGCTAACCGTGCCGTTTACAGCCTGTAGGTCAGTATAATGCCTCATTTGAAAGCGAAGACCTTCAAAACTGATCTTAACTATTTTTGTCATGGTTTCGTAGATTTTTCGTCGTGTTTTTGTTGTTAATTGTTGCTTTAACATCACTTTTTTTCGTTCCTTTTTGTTGCATTTTCGTCACGTTTTTGATGTTTTTTGTGGCATTTTTGTTGCTTTTTCATCACTCTTTAGTTGTATTTTTTGCCGCTTTTCCATTGTGTTATTGTTGCTTTTCCTGCCCGTTTTTGTCGCTCTTTTGCTGCGTTTCATCCTCGTTTTTGTCGCCATTTTGACACTTTTTTCAAGAAGCTTTTAGATCTGAGTAAAGCCAAACTGGAGAAAATGGTTTAGTCCTGGTTTAGTCCTGGTTTAATCCTGGTTACGATACAATATGACACAGGAATTTTTGAAAATTACAGTCAGACCAGTCTTACCTCTGACAGGTTTTATTTTGGAAGGACTTTACTCAGCGTTTCCTGTTGACCTTTGTCATGTTTATTGTGTATCTGAACCTGTTCCTGCAAATGCACACCTTTTGTTAGCCAACGGCTCCACGACCCATTTAAATGTAATGTTCTTTCCCCATACAAATAAATAAGCCATGTGCAATATTAAGTATGGCGAGGTCTGTGGTTTCTTTATCATTAGTAAGATTATGTTTAGTGCCAGTGGATGTGTATGTCCGACCCCACAAAAAGCAGAAACTTGATTGAATATGAGTTGGCATTCAGCTCAGAGGCCCCCTTTTCGACAATTTGAATCTAAGGTAAAATCTCAAAAGGTCTGTACATTCATTAATGATTTCTGACTAGACTCTGACCTAATCGGCATCTGGATTGTTCATAATTTGTGATGTTTGGAGGCTAATGCTAACGGCTATATGAAAATACATTGAGCAGGCTAACAGACTGAACAAATAGATATAAGAAAGGAGAGATAACCGGTGTTCCATTCAGCCCCATTCAGCCCCATTCATAGTAATGATCCGAGTGGTCTGTGAAATTAACATGGCTCCTCCTACGAGGCCTGTTCCTCGCGGGGCAGGCGGAGCCTCCACAGTGCTTCCACTTTTTAGTGCTGATTTACAAAACCAGCATGGTTAAAATATGACACTTACCCCAGCGTTGTCACATGGGTCATAGTAAGTTTTAGAAAAAGAAAAACTCTTTGGAGCCAGAGGGTTTTAAGCGGTTTAAACAAGGTCAAAGTCTTCATAGAAACGCTGTTTACCAGTGTCTTTTGGAGTCGCCGCTGGCCACCAGGGGGTGCATTACAGCAATGTCAGCTCCCCACCATGAGGACCAAAGAGCAGCGCTTTGCTCGCCCATTGGATCGGCTACATCAGGCTACAGCTCAATATGTAGTCATTTTAAAGGCAGCTGCAGTACAGCTTAAATAATGTACAATGTTAGTATAGAAAATATCCCTCGGACTGATCATTTAATGAAACAATGATAGAAACCAGAAGAGAGTTTGATCAAGGACAGGAATAGGGGCGTCACGATTTCAATTTTTGAGTCACGATTATTGTGAGAGAAATATTGCGATTTTACGATTATTCACGATTATCGACCGAATGAAAGGAAAGAACTGATATTTTTAGTTTTTGTCTTTAAAAAGCTTTTTAATACTTGTAAACTTGTAAACATTCACTGTTTCTAAAAATGAAAAATGCTTTAAGATTGTTTTGCATTAAATAAATAGGCCTACATTGAATAATACAAAACAATGTCAACTTCACTTCTTTGACCATAATTATCATCATTATTTGACTATATATTATTAGGCCACAGTCTAGGCTCGGTTTCCTGTTCTCTAAAGTTCTGCTGCTGCTTAATTATTTGTCAGATGTTTTGATGAACAGAGAATGAAACGTGTTTACAAAATGACTAAGGAGACTCTTTTGAACAGCTGATTTCCACATGTGCGCGGTTTCACTTTCCTTTCTGTTACGCTGAAGCAGAGCGGAGCGCGTTAGCTTTTTCTTTACATCCTGAGCCAGTTGTGGCGGCTATTCCCAACATTTGGACAACTTTTTATGGAATTATGCAGTTCGTTACCTTGACCTGGACATTTACAGCGAAGGATTATCTCCAAGATGTTGTTTATATTGGACGTAGCCGATATCAGCGCCTTTTGCTGCAACTTTCTGACGACAGGGTTTGCATAACGGATGTTCCATCGACAACAACAACAACGCCTTGGTCATGTTTTGGATCCTAAAGAGGTCCCACTCTGCTGACTTCAATCGTTTTTGGGTGGAATCAACACTGGAGGAGAGCGTCCTTCTGCCTCGCTCAACTACCGGTGAGTTTACGCTGTTTATGGCGTGCAGCGGCTCGTACGTCAACGTGAATTTCCGTGGTAAACCGTGGCTTCTGAAATTCTTACGGAAAACCTACCGCGTCCTTTTATAATCGTGGTAATCGTAAAACTGGTTAATCTTGACGTCCCTAGACAGGACCAGAATATGTTTGGTAAAGAACATGTGGGTGACGTGTATCAGCGTGTGGGCTGGCGTTTTGTCCGCAGACGAGGCCCGCTTATTCCCAGTGAATGATGAATAACGTTTCTCTCTCTCTCCAGGACTTCACGGCTCTGTACGAGGAGGTGCGGTTTTACCAGCTGACGCCCATGGTGCGCGAGCTGGAGCGGTGGCACGCGGAGCGCGAGGCCCAGAGCCTGGCGGGCTGCGAGTGCCTGGTGGTCCGCGTGACCCCGACCTGGGAGAGAGGATCGCGCTGAGCGGAGAGAAGGTCCTGATCGAGGAGGTCTTCCCAGAGACCGGAGACGTCATGTGCAACTCGGTGAACGCGGGCTGGAACCAGGACCCCACTCATGTGATACGCTTCCCCCTCAACGGCTACTGCAGACTCAACTCTGTACAGGTGAGGAGAACACGTGTTAATGCCTAAAGATTATAAGACAAACACACAGAAAGGAAAATCCAAAGCAAACAACAAAGGGCTTTCGTGATATTCTTCAATGATAGAAAGAAACTTGAAGGTAGACTGCGTAAGATCTTGGATTATACTGTTGCCAACACAAAACATGCTCCTAATAAACAGCTCCACACAGAAAATGAAAGAAAGAATAGATTTGGATAAGGACCTGACTTACTGTATACACACCTCATGTTTGGCTTGATGAGCGAGAGAAAGTAAAGTTAGTAATTTGTCTGGAGAAGTGACTCATCCATCCATTTTCTTCCACTTGTCCGTTGCCGGGTCGTTGGTGGTGTTGGAGCTGCACCAGCCCCTATGGCTCCTCCTGCAGGTGGTGGGTCCACAGAAGGACGGCCTCATGGTTCTAACCGGGCCTGTTGGTCTCTCATAAGGGGCTTCTGAACCGCTCTTAGTCTGACCCGTCAACTATAGGACCTGTTTGCCCTGGGAGACCCTACCAGGGGCACAAAGCTCCGACAACAGAGCTCCCAAGATCATTCGGGCTCAAACCCCTCCACCACGTTAAGGTGGCGGCTCCAGGAGAAGTGACTCATTCACAGCAAAGACACATGTTTGTTTGTCCATTTTATTATATGTAATAAAATAATTGCTCGTAATTTATTATATTAACAACATGAAATGTCGCGCGGTGTGGCTTTAACAGCTTTGAAGGCTGAATCCAGGAGGGTCTGAACGCAGCCGATGGAAAGTCACATGATCAGTGGAGCGCCACATCGCTACTGGAAATGACCTCCACTGATCTTTAGTAAACTCCTAAAGGTTAGGATTAGGGTGAGTTTGGATTAGTTTAAAGCAGTACTAAGTAACTCTTGCCCCTAGAGGCCATAAGCGCAACTGCAGGTGTCGTAGCAAGTTATGATTTTTTAACTTATTAATTGTCCGTGAGAGTAAATACTACACTGACAGAAAATGGAAATAATGGAAATAATTTACAATGGAAATAATTTTTTTCACTCAAACTTGGCTGTAAATACTGTTTAAGTGGCGCTAGCCCGCAGTTAGCTTTGCCCGTTAGCCTGTTAGCTTCTTCTCCGTGATTCTATTAGTGTGTATTGGTGACTCTGACCCGGTGGCAGGAAAGTTGCAAGCATGGTTTTCTGGTCAGAGACACCAGGGGAGATGAAAGACCCTCCAATCATCCCATTAACACTTGTATTACCCCAGAGGGACTACGAAAGGATTTATTAAGGTAAACATGTACTTAGTACTGCTTTAAGATAGCGTTGTCCTGTGAAGTTGACGTTATTTCCTGCGGAGGTGTGGAGCAATTTTAGTCATTGGTTATCAGCCTTAAATGATCACCTAATTCAGTAGCTTTTAAAGCAGTGCTAAGTAACTTGTTTACCTTAAAAATCCTTTCCGTAGTCCCTCTGGGGGTAATACAAGTGTTAATGGGATGATTGGGGGGTCTTTCATCTCCCCCTGGTGTCTCTGGCCAGAAAACCACAATTGCAACTTCCCTGCCACCGCGTCGGAGTCACCAATACACACTAATAGAATCACGAAGAAGAAGCTAACTGGCTAACTGGCAAAGCTAACTGCGGGCTAGCGCCACTTAAACAGTATTTACAGCCAAGTTTGAGTGAAAAAAATGTCAGCGTAGTATTTACTCTCACGGACAATTAATGAGTGAAAAAACACAACATGCTACGACACCTGCAGTGGCGCTTATGGCCTCTAGGGGCATGAGTCACTTAGTTCTGCATTGATACAGTGAGACTTTCTACTTGAATAAAAACTTGACTGAGCAGAAGAAACTCATTGGAGTAATACTTCACCAGTTGTAAGTAATGAAATCAAGTACTTTGACCACCGCTAATAAGAGTAGCTTAATGAAAATAATACAATATGTTTTAGAAGAGAACGCTGTTTTTTCTCCAACATAAAGTCCTTGGCTGTAACTTTGACCACCTCTCTCTCTGTTGGTCTCAGGTGTTGGAGCGTCTGTTCCAGAAAGGCTTCTCCGTCCGAGCGTCGTGCGGCGGAGGCGTGGACTCCTCTCAGTTCAGTGAATACGTCCTGTGTCGCGACCTCAAACTGTCCCAGGCCCTGACCGCCACGCCCATCCGCATCAAACAGGAGCCGCTGGACTGAGGCCATTCACGCGGGGGGGTGGACAGATCAGCGCGGAGACGCCAGGAGGACGAGGAGCGAGGCGTGTTTAGAAGAACGATGCGCAGATGCTCCATGGATTTGACGTGTTTCTGATCTCCCATAATGTTACCACCGCCATGTTCTTTTATGCGTTACTCCAACAGCAGCAAATTCACCACAAAAAACTAAACATCAAGCTTGGGTTAAGTGACTTGATTTGAGAATATTAACCTTGTTTTGGACCAAGAATAACTTTGCTTGTTTGACGACATTTCAGACGGGTTCTAAGGTCATCTGGCTTTGAAATGAGGAAGTAAAACTGCGATAAATCAACCTGAAATAAGGACAACATGTTTTAAAGTTTGTTTAAAATCTGTTGTAAGTAATAATCATAATTGTATTTAAGTGAAGCAGCAAAATAATGAGGAAACGTTGGGCAGAAAGGTTTTTCTTTTTAAGCTGCTGACAGGAAGTGACATAGACAGAGGTGAAGTTCCATACGTTTGTTAAGTGGTGACGTCACAGCTCTACTTCCGGGTCCGCAAATGTGCGACAAACTACAAAAAACTCTTTAATACCACAATCAATATTTCTGAAATTCAACAGAGAGTTACTGAACATACTTAGTTATCAGGCCCATTAGCCAAAAATGCTGTACTACTGCTATAAAAGTAATATTTACCAAAATCACTACATCCGGGTTAGCGGAGAAAAATGCTAACGGCAGCAGCTACGCTAAACCCGGAAGCACCGACTTTAGTAAATATTACTTTTTTAGCAGTAGGTGCGGCATTTTTGGCTAATGAATCTGAGAAATAAGTAGCTTCAGTAACTCTGTTGAGTTTCAGAAATATTGATGGTGGTTTTTATGAGATTTTTTATGTTTTTTTCTCGCATATTTTGCCCGTCTGCCAGGACCCGGAAGCGGAAGTCGTGACGTCACACTTAACAAACGTATAGCTGTTTGACCAAAGATCTTTCATAAAACCCTAGATACGATGTGGCCATAGTAATACGTTACGGAATGAATGGCAATTCTGGCGGCCATCTTGTGACTGGCCCTTCTAACCCAGTGCAATGTACTCGCATGGGAAACACCACTTATTTCCTTGATACTGATTTTATCTATTTTTAATTATTTTATGACTCTTTGATAATTGTGACTGGCAAGAAAATAAAGTTTTTTCAGTTTTTTCAAATGTTATTTCAGTTTTATAGGAGGCACAGACTTTAGCTCCATATGTTCATGGATTTTCCGCTAACAGTTCAAATTCAGTTCTATTTATATCAAATATAACATTTGTGCTCTACTTTATAACAGTATTTCTATACTTTTTAACACGACACGACGATATTCATTGAACATGGGACAGTGGTGCAGTGAATGCTAAACCACTGAACCCTGGGAATGAATAGGGAAACGATGCTAATACGGCTAAACAAACATCAACCTGATCCTGACTGAGAAACCTAGACTTAGAAGTAATAAACCAATAAGTGAGTCTCACATTCTGCCGTTGCACCAATGTAAATGTTGCTCCTGGTTTTGCACTGGTGGCATAGGGGTTAGCCTCGCCGGCCAGTCACAAGATGGCCGCCACGTCTGCCACGTCAACGAGCCTCATGTCCGATCTAGAGTTTTATTAAATATCTATCCCACTGACATAACATGGTCGGCACGGCAACAGCTTAAAATTGTTTGCCTCCATCGATGTCACTTCCTGTCAGTGTCCAATAAGGAAGTGAAACTATAAACATCACAAAAATAGTGAAATGTAAAGAAAGCTGGGTAAAACCTTTTGCTAATTATAATTGTTTTAACTATGTTTTCGCTGAAATGGTGTCATATGCACTTTGAATCGAGGTCGTAACGTTGTGGAGAGACATGTTCAGCATCTGCCTCCTGGTTTTCTCTCGACTTTTATAAGGGGCGGACGGCGGGTAATTTAAGACTTTTATAAAAACTTTTGGAAATTGTATTTAATGTAATGTTTTTTTTTTCATTTGTACAGATGGATTCATAAAAAGACAAATCTCACTTTGGTGTTTTGGTCTCATTACTTTTTTCAGTAGATTTTACATTTCAAATATATCTGGGATTCACTTTGATCACATTATCCATCCATCCATTTTCTTCCACTTGTCCGTTGCCGGGTCGTGGGGGCAGCCGCCGGAGCTGCCCATATCACATTGCACCAGCCCCCCATGGCTCCTTCTGCAGGTGGTGGGTCCACGGAAGGACGGCCTCACGGTTCAAACCGGGCCTGTTGGTCTCTCCTAGGGGGCTACCAGTGTAGGCAGACACTGGAGGCAATGTGGGTGAAGTGCCTTGCCCAAGGACACAACGACAATGTGCACAGTCAGGAGGCGGGATTCGAACCCACGACCTTCCGATCATGAGACGACCCGCTCTACCATCTGCGCCACTGTCGCCCCCCTTGATCACATTATATGGAAAATTATTTTTTTCTATGTTCTATCAAGACATAAGAGGAAAAAATAAACCTATAGCAAAGAGATAGAGATTGAAATGTTGCTTTGCTAATACAGGGTTTATATACACGAGTCAAAATGAACACTTTTAACCCCCACCTTTTCTCCAGCTCAGCTTTACCTAAATCTTTCTCAACTGGAGCTTACAGCCTATAGGCCAGTGTCACGCCTCATTCGAAAGCTAAGACCTGCAAAACTGATCGAAACTGATCTTTTTCCTTACATTGTTGCCGTGTTATCACTTTTTTTAATCACATTTTGTTGAGCTTTCAAATTTTTGCCACTTTTTCCCTCATGGCAAGGCAAGTTTATTTATAGGCAATTCAAAGTGCTTCACAGTTGCATAAAATTACATGAAAGCAGATCAAATCAATAAAACATCAACATAAAAATCAGTTACAGTAAAAGGCAAGAGTGCAGATAAAATACTTTCAGTTTTCATATGCACGGGTAAAAACAACTGTTTTCAGACTGGATTTGAACATTGTCAGAGTTGAGGCCTGTCTCACATCCTCATGAAGACTGTTCCAGATTTTAGCTTTAGCCTCAGCGTGTTTAGTCCTGACTCTGGGAACCACCAGGAGACCCTTCCCTGAAGTTCTCAGGGCCCGAGATGGTTCATACGGCTCTAACATGTCAAAGATGTACTTTGGTGCTAAACCATGAAAAGACTTGTAACAAGCAGAGCTGTTTTAAATTCTATTCTCTGAGTGACAGGAAGCCAGTGCAGAGACCGGAGCACTGGACTAATGTGGTCGTATTTCCTGGTTCTTGTCAGGACTCGAGCAGCAGCGTTCTGGATGTTCTGCAGCTCTAACAGCTCGTTTAGAAAGGCCAGTGAGCAGCCGTTACAGTAGTCTAACCTGCTGGAGACAAATGCATGGATGAGTCTCTCTAAGTCTGGTTTTGACACTATTCCTCTGATCTTAGCAATGTTTTTCAGATGGTAAAAAGCTGATGATGTTATTGCTTTGATGTGGCTGTTTAAGTTCAGGTCTGAGTCCATGATTACTCCTAGATTTCGTACCTGATCACAGTTTGGTCACTTTGTCAACGTTTTGACTTTTCCCCCCCCAATTTTACTGACAGTAATTGAGGTTGTGGTAGTTTCACATGAATCCTCAGAGAATCCCAGAGTCAACTTAACCGTCGTAGCTCTGATCCAAAATGTCCTGGATTAGTTCTTCTGACCCGGGTCAACAAAATTCATGCAGTTCTTATATTGAAGAGCTTAGTGGCGCTAGGCTAATGCTAGGCTAACGCATTTCTATGGTATCACCAACCCTGCATTAAAAACAGTCTGACCCACTCCACAGTGCACCTGAGGCAAATCACTTATAACACCAGACTAACCATATAAATGTCTGTGTCGATAGAATAATTTTAACCATTTTGCATTTGAAATAACTTATATTTGAGCAGCATCAGCTTCGTAGCTGTAAGCTAACGCAGCGGCGGAGTGATCTGCGAGAAAATAGTCCCTCAAAATGTGGTAATTCATGTGATACAAGGTCAGTTATATTTCAAAAATTATTCTATTAACCAAGACATTTATATGGTTAGTCTGGTGTTATAAGTGATTTACCTCAGGTGCACTGTGGAGTGGGTCAGACTGTTTTTAATGCAGGGTTGCTGATACCATAGAAATGCATTGGCCTAGCATTAGCCTACCTAGCGCCACTAGACTCTTCATATAAGAACTGCATGAATTTAAGAATAAAATATCTCCAGACATCAACAACACTCTGGATAACTAGGAAATGACGCCCAATGTCAAAAATCCTGAATTATCCTTTTAAGTAACCACCGGCCAAAAGAAAACCGACTTTGACACAAAAGCAGCGACGCCAAAGTTACATCTTTATCAATTTCTTTATTTCATTTTTTTGCAAAGGTACAAACAACTGTAAAATTGCATTGCCTGAAATGGTTTTTAATACAGAACATAGGAAATATAAATACTCGCAAAAATCGTGTCCATTTTTTTTATTCCGACGGGTGGTAGTTGTTTTTTTGTATTTTTTTATTGTACATTTTAACACTACAGCTTCCAGATCCACTGAGACCTATATACTATTGTCATTATTATTTACAAACCAATGCCCGGAGTAGGGAAAAGACATTTAAAGCGTTAAAAACCTTCAATCTTTTTTTTTTTTACACACGCTTCTTTCTTTCGTAAGGAAAGGAAAAAAAAAAAAAAAAAAAAAAAAAAAAAACTTCTAAAAATAAAAACAGCTTGTCAACAGCAACCAGGAAGCTAAACTGCATATGTCTACCGGGATGAGAAGTGGAGAGGTCGACTGGGTTTAAGCTACGGCGAGACAACGGTGGGATGAAAAGAATGAAGAACATTTTTGACGGGTAAGAGCGGAAAGTGGTGGAGGAGAACCAGCTCCAAATGTCGGCGAAAAGGAGATAGAAAGTGAACGAAAAGGTGGATTTGAAGGAAGAGTTTGTATTATCTCTTGCTGCGAGAAACATTAGCTGAAAAAAAAAAAAAAGTGAAAAACAGACACGAGAGGCTGGGTATCGTGAAAAACTTTCCGATAGCAGTACTTTAACGATACTTGGTTTTCCGATACCTAAACTAAAATATTTGTTGTCTAGAACCAGAAAACAGAACAATAATGTTGTGGAAGATCTGGAAATTACAATATCTCAAATGTCATAAAATTTGTGAAAAATGGGAGAAATTGTGGCAAAAATAAGGAAAAAATTGCGTTACAAAAATGGGGCAACAATAGGGGGAAAAATTGTAGGAAATAAGGAAAATACTAGTAATAAAAAATGAGCAAAAATGAGGGAAATAAATTGGGAAATTAGAAAAAAATTGGCAAAATAAGAAAAAATTGGTAAAAATATAGGGAAAACATTGGGCAAAAATGTAAAAAAATAAAAAATAAAAAATGGGGGAAAAAAAAAAAATCATTGATTTGAGCTGAAACAACCAAGTGACTTCCTTTAATGCTGTCCCTGAACCAACAGCATCAAAACCTGGATCTAAAATATAAACATTTTTTCCCATACCCGCTTTTGATACTTTCATTTGTTGCTTTACGATACCATACTGGTGCTTAGCCGCCCGGTGACCTGTGGTAATTCCATCTAACAACACTGTAGATGCTTTAATGTGAACGATTTCTCTAGGATTTAAAAAATATATTTTCACAATAAACTGTCTTTATAGTTTTCCCAATTTTTCCCATTTATTTTTACAACTTTTTGTCTTGTTTTTGCCCGAATTTTTCTGTTTACTTGTTTGGAATAAATCCTGATTGGACATGAATTTTCTGTTTGTTTCCAGCAAGAGCGGGGTGAGGGCAGGGGGCTTCATGGGAAGGAAAAAGTTGGAACCACTGGTGTCGACGTTCATCAAACTCTTCCTTCACAGACCGCATTCTCGGTCTGTAATTTGTCTTGTGTACCAAACAATCCCTTAAATCAAAACCATTTGTTCAATTTAAACCCTCTTCCGAACTATCCTACAATAACAAATCTATACAAACGTTATATTTTATACATTTCTTTCTCCAATCGTGATTCATAAAACATTCAGAAACCACTCTTTTCCTTCAGGGAGTCCGGGAGACCTCAGTGCGGAAAAAAAGTAAAAGCAGACGGTGTTGAAACAGGTTTGGAAGTTTAAGCAAAGAAAGAAGACGAGACCTGAGTTGAGACAGAACTGCACTTGATGGATAAAGTAAAACGAAGAACACGTTCAAATGTATGCATGATTTCAATTGGGAAAACTATTATGACCAAGGCAACAATAAGACTTACGTTTTTTTTAAATGTGGGCTGTGACCGGGAAACGTTTGTGGGAATAAAAATGTAAAAACGCTGTAATCTTGAAATGATCTAATGGAAACAGGTTTCAGGTAAACTCGTACACAACTGATAATTTCAGATTTTGTAGGGATTTCTGGGATTCCCGGCACATTCCATAATAATAAACCAACTGTAGTAGTAACTCGTGTTGTAGTAACCATAGACCGTAAAAAGAATAGACCACGTTCGAAGGGGAAATCCTCCTACCCTGCTGTGACGGAGCATGTTCCTAAAAAGGGCATAAGGGCGGGATCTTCACTGCAGACTCGGCCCTCATTAGTACAGTATACGAGATTTCTAAAATGTTTCTTACGAAAACCAGCCTGGTTTCTTTAATTGCAACTAACCCAGCGTCATCACAGGAGGAATATCTAGCTGTGGAAAGTTTAAAAAAAATTAGAAACCAGGCTTTACAGTTGTTTTTAACGTGTCTAAAGTTCAATACTTTCCGATGGGGACTAGCGGCTATATGGAGGTATTACAGCAATGGCGGTGCAATGGTGGCCTCTAGTGTCGTGGTCTTGAAGCAGAGCAGCCAGCGGCCATTGGTAGTAACTCATGAAATAATTACCAGCTGACAAGTATTTATCCAAATCATTAAAGCAGTACTAAGTAACTCATGCCCCTAGAGGCCATAAGCGTCACTGCAGGTGTCGTAGCATGTTGCGCTTTTTACTCATTCAATGTCCGTGAGAGTAAAAACTACGCTGGCAGAAAAGACAAAGGGAGAGAGAGATATTGTACAAACTTGGTTGTAAATACTGTTTAAGTGGCGCTAGCCCGCAGTTAGCTTCGCCCATTAGCCTTTTAGCTTCTTCTTTTGTCATTCCATTAGTGTGTATTGGTGGTTTTCTAGACAGAGACCGCGGGGAGATGAAAGACCCCCCGATCATCCAATTAACACTTGTAATTACCCCCAGAGGGACCACGAAAAGGATTTATTAAGGTAAACAAGTGACTTAGTGCTGCTTTAAAATTTTCAATCCATGCTCTTTTCTTGACAATTCAAACTACAGTGGGATGAAATGTATGTGAACGGTTTGGAATTTCTCGCATTTCTACCTAAATTGGTCACTAAATGTGGTCTGATCTTCCTCAAAATCATAAGAATGAATAAACAGCGTCTGCTTAAACTAATACCACCCACACAATTACATGTGATCATATTTTTATTGGCCATAACATGTAAACATTCACAGGACAGGGAGGAAAAAGTAAGTGAACCCAGGAATCTCACTGAACTGCAGCAGTTTTGTAAAGAGGAATGGTCCAAGATTCATCCTGATCATTGTGAGCGTCTAATCTGCAACTACAGGAAAACAGTTATTGCTGCAAAAGAAGAATCAGCCAGATATTAAATACAAGGGTTCACTTATTTATTCCATGCATGTTGTGAATGTCTTAGGTCTTTCTGCAAATATCTTCATAAACTTGTGAATTATTTTTTCCATTGATGACAGCACGTTGTCCAGGCCCAGAGGCAATCAGCAATAGAAAAAATATTCACAAGTTTGTGAAGATATTTTGCATAAAGACCTGAGACATTCACAACATGCATGGAATAAATAAATGACTAGGCCTGCAACTAACGATTATTTTGTAATCGATTAATCTATCGATTATTTTTACGATTAATCGATGGCTGTAGGAAAATTTCATTTTTTCATTTTTTTTAATCACATAAAGCTAAAGTGGTGCCGCTTGAGGACATGTTGATGGAGTAAACTTAGTGTTGTAGGAGATTCTTTGTGCCAATTCTGCTTTCTGATTGGATGAGACACAGACAGATATTCATGAAATTTACAATGTACAAAACACTACAGACCCTAACTATAAAAACGTAAGTAGGTTTTCATCAAAATACTACATTTTTGCTCTATTTGAGTCCGTGTGAACCAGAAAACTATTAATCGATTACTAAAATAGTTGTCGACTATTTCAATAATCGATTAATCGATTAGTTGTTTCAGCCCTAAAATGAACCCTTGTATTAAATATCTGGCTGATCCTTCTTTTTAGCAATAACTGCTTTTCTGTAGTTGCAGATTAGACGCTCACAATGATCAGGATGAATCTTGGACCATTCCTCTTTACAAAACTGCTGCAGTTCAGCAAGATTCCTGGGTTCACTTACTTTTTCCTCCCTCTCCTGTGAATGTTCACATGTTACGGCCAATAAAAATATGATAACATGTAAATGTTTGGGTGGTATTAGTTTAAGCAGACACCGTTTATTCATTCTTATGACTTTGATGAAGATCAGACCACATTTTATGACCAATTTAGGCAGAAATGCGAGAAATTCCAAAGCGTTCCCATACATTTTCATCCCACTGTACATTACGATGCTACGCATGAGTAAAAATGTCAACAGATTCTTCCGATTCCTTTTAATACTTAAAACTTTAAAATAGCTTCTACATTTATGGAGCAAGATAATGTACAAGAGAAATATTTGCGAGTGCTAAAGCGAATGTCTCCCGGATAAAAACAAGCATATTTAATTTCGAACAGTCAGCTTTTGATAAGGAATTAAACTTTTACATTAATTATACATAAATCTTTCAGTAACTAATTATCTAAATGCAGTTTCTTGGGGTTAAGAAGCAGCAGCAGGTCAATAAATGCCTCCGTAGCTTTATATTAACTTATAGATAATAGTTGCTTTGGTCATAATATTTCACCCACAGTATAAAAAGCACCAACGTAACGGTTTAAAAACATGATCTGAAGGTTGCTGTAGCGTCGCCGTCAAGAACGAGTTGAAGGTTGAATTCCCAAACATGATGAAATTGTCCAAAAAAATCCTAAAAGTCTTCCTATGCTGAAACTGCATGGGGCCCAGTACGTGTCCTTGCGGGACGACCGCCTTGTTTCTCCGCACGAGCCCAGCCTCAGCCTAGACTAGCGCGGGTTAGCCTCACTTGAGCAGGGCCTTGTAGAGCATTAGCGATCGTTGCGTGGTCCGTTCCTGCTCCAAACAGAAGATAAAGTCCCTGAGATTGACCCGCGTGATCCTCTGCCGCAGCTGCTGTCGGGAGCCGGCCGGAGACGAGCTGAGGCCGGAGCCGCTCGCCGACTGTGGAGAGAAACGGGAGACAGAGGGAGGCGTTATTGTGTGTTTCGTGTAACTGTGAAGCACTAGGCCTACAAATACATGGTTCTTGTTCATTCAGTCATCATTAAAAAGGTGGCGTATGTACGGTTGTTTTGTTGACTTCTTAACCCCAAACCTGAACTGAGCACATTTTATCCAGTTTGGCTTTATCCAAATCTAATAGCTTTAGGGAAAAAGTGTCAAAATAGCGACAAAAACAAGAATGCAACAAAACGGTGAGAAATACGTGACAAAAAGGCGATGAGAATTTGGCAAATATGTGCTGAAAACGCAATAAAAAGCAAAACGTGACGACAACGCAGCAACAACACTTGGAAAATGATCCGTTTAGGTGAGTTTTGTAGGTCTTAGCTTTCAAATGAGGCTTTAGCCTATAGGCCAGAGTTTTAGATTTGGGTAATGTCGAACTGGAGATAATGCACTTAGTTAATGATTTTTGACATAGGGCCTCATTTCCTAGTTATCCAGACTGTTGTTGATGTCTGGAGATATTTTCTTCTTAAATTCATGCAGTTCTTATATTTAAAGAGTCTAGTGGCGCTAGGCTAGGGCAAGGCTAATGCATTTCTATGGTATCAGTTAGCCTACATTAAAAACAGTCTGACCCACTCCACAGTGCACCTGAGGTAAATCACTTATAACGCCAGACTAACCATATAATGTCTGTGTTAATAGAATAATTTTGAAATATAACTGACCTTGTATCACATGAATTACCGCATTTTGAGGGACTATTTTCTCGCAGATCGCTCCGCCACTGCGTTAGCTTACAGCACGAAGCTGATGCTGCTCAAATATAAGTTATTTTAAATGGAAAATGGTTAAAATTATTCTATCGACACAGACATTTATATGGTTAGTCTGATGTTATAAGTGATTTACCTCAGGTGCACTGTGGAGTGGGTCAGACTGTTTTTAATGCAGGCTAACTGATACCATAGGAATGCATTAGCCTTGCCCTAGCCTAGCGCCACTAGACTCTTCAAATATAAGAACTGCATGAATTTAAGAAAAAAATATCTCCAGACAACAACAACACTCTGGATAACTAGGAAATGAGGCCCAATGTCAAAATCCCGAAGTATCCCTTTAAAGGGGGGTATTATGTAAAATCGACTTTTTCAAGCTTATATCATGTTATTATGTCATTCCCTCATTAAACACATGCCTGGAGTGTTGTCTTGGCTCATTCACATATTTTGAGTAATCAGTAAAAACTTAGACGGCAGCCATTTTAGGTGTAGCTATGCCTCAGTCCTCCTAGGAACGCCCCCCACCTCCTGGAGACGCCTCTGGACTTTTCGTCACCAGCCAAGCCACCAACCACTGCTCCTCAGCTCAGCAGAGCCCCCTCCCCGCACAGTAGTGTTGTTTAGATGCCACAGCAGTGTGCTGAAGGGGGCGTGTCGGAAAGCTTCTTAAAGAGACAGAGGCCTATTTCAAGACGTTCAGTACAGCCATTTTGAGAGAGCAATTTTATTCAAGGCAGTTATTTTAATTTACTGCATATACAGACCAACAGAAGGTTACGTCATCATTGTAGTATGCTATAGACTGGTGCTATGTGATTGAAAAAAGCATAATACCCCCTCTTTAACAAATACAAATCTTCCATTAACTCATCCAGATTCCAAAACTAACAAGTAGGGTTGTAGAGAATGAGCTGAAATATCAAACAGCAAAGACAGTTTTCGATTACTGAAGTATTGGCATTGGTCCTGGAGCCCTGAATGGTATCAATGGTATGTGTAATAAAATTCATCCAATAGGCAAATTTTGGTATCCTATAAAAATCAACAATCTGCATTTCCTGTTCAGGGCTCCGTGTCTTTGATCCCAGAGGTTTTTGCTGCTGGTCTGAACCTGAAAATGGCCGCTCCTCTTTCTCTGAGAGCGCGTTTGAATCCCGAAGGTTTAAGCCCCGGAGCTAAACTCTCACAGAGACGCTGCTGGGACAGGCCTCTCCTCCAGCGCTGCATTGCACAAACAAAATGACTGGGAGGGGTTTGTTCCCATGAACCCAGGTGTCCCGCGGCGGAAAAAGGCGAATGACAACATCACGGGGCAAGAACCAACTTAGAGATTATTCAGCAAAGACGGTATCAGATGCAAGGAGTGTTGAAAGATCATGGGAAAGGGGTTCAAAAGGTCTCTCTATTTCCAAAGTGGCGTATCACATGACCGTGGAGTGTCAGTCGTGTCCCTTCTTTTCCAATCTAATCTCTCTCTGTGTGAAATTGTGTAGTTGATGCTTGTGGCTTGCAAGTCCTTTTATTCAGCACTTGAGTACATCATTAACCTCTTAACCAAGCGTATTTTCTCCAGTTTACCCAAATCTAAAAGCTTCTCGACTGAAGAGCGAGAGTGTAATACCTCCTTTGAAAGCTAAGGCCTACAAAACCGATTCTTAATGAACTGATCTTATTTTTGCCTTTTCATTGTTTTTGTCTTGGTTTCGCCACATTTTTGTCGCTACTTTCCTTGTTTTCGTAGCCATTTTGATGCTTTTCACGGGATAATTGCCCAGTCTTAACATTAATGTCAAGGTGGAACCCCTTTTCCGTGTTCTGTGTTTTGGTGGGACAATAAACAGTGTTACAACATTTGGCAAAACAACAAAGTAGTGCTCCAGGATAAAGTTTTGACAACATTGAGCCGATATGAGCGAACTATAAATGGGACGGTCTCTCTACCCATCGCACGGCCCGGCTTTTAACTTCTCTCAATCCCGTCCAGTCAAGATAAAGCAATAACTGTCAACGTTACACTGGTGTAGTAGACAAAACGAGTCTGCGCCGCCAT
The DNA here is from genome assembly GCA_007210695.1 of Neogobius melanostomus. NCBI lineage: Eukaryota > Metazoa > Chordata > Actinopteri > Gobiiformes > Gobiidae > Neogobius > Neogobius melanostomus. Next base: position 769,684 of record VHKM01000433.1, read on the forward strand.
CACCAAACACTACCGCGCTCAGTGCTTTAAAGGAACAGGCTACCGTTTTTTACATACCGAGATATGTTCTTACCTTAGACGAGTTGATGGGTACCTGTCTGGGGTCTCATTTATAAAGCCCACGTACGGACAAAATGAGGCCAAAACCTTCCGTACGAACTGTTCTGCGCCAAAGGTGGTATTTATAGAAATCGAACTGAACGTGAAACATTACGCACCGCCACACTAGGTTTGTACCTGTCGTACGCAGTCCGCACTTTTCAGAAACGCTGCAAACACACGAGGAGAGGCGAGGGAAAGCAGCAAGGGGAGGTCGGATTGAGGAAATGAAGTCTGGTGCACATTTTAAACTGCTCATTTCATTTTCTACAGAAATGATTAAGATCATTAAAAATAAAATATAGGAAATCAACCGTTGGCTTTGTGTAGTGTTTCAATCTTTCGTTTAAATACTTAATGAAAATATTGTAGTCATGTGTGACGCTCAAAGACGTGCACGCTCATGTACGCTCATGCACGGACACCGGAGCGCACTGCCGCCGGCTGGGAGCGAGAAGCAGGAAGGATCCGAGCCGCTCTGTGCTTTTAACCAAAGTCTGACCAACTCCTGTGGAGGCCGCGCTGAGGGCTGGTCCAAGACACAGTCCATTCAGAGCCGCTGCGTAATTACATAACCTCTCTCTTTCTCACACCACCCGGACTCTGCTCCTCATTCACGCCCAAAGCGAACCGGTGCCTCATCCCCACTGTACGTACAGTGAGCTCAAACAACAATAGACTATCTGAGTGATTCAAAGCTCACCAAGCTTATTCTGTAGTTTCAGGAAATGTGAGCTCCGTGAACAGCACTGGGAAATATCACAATCAGCGTCTAAAAGGCTCTTCTTTACGTTCTAAAAGTGTATTTCCAAAAGTGTTATTGATGAGACACTGCACTCTGCCAGTAGGTTACTTGTGATCAGAGAAACAGCGGTAACATGTCAGTAAAGATCCACCCGGCCTCTGCTGTCACCATAGCTGTCACTGCTGCGGCGTGTGGCCCCTCCCTCCCTGCTCCCGGGTCTCGGTAAAACCCTCTCATTATCGCCTCATGTTTAGGTAAATCTCATTCATAAGTTACTTTGCATATCCTTATATGGTGACATGGAGGCGTGCAGGGGGCGTGACGTGAGGAGGGTCATGTGCGCACATTTCTGCTCCAGGTGGAATTTGTGAAGGGGAGTTTACGTGGTGCTGCGCGTACGGAGGGTTTCATAAGTCCCTTTTTTTTCTCCGTACGTGAAGTTTGGGTTTTGCTCGTACGGTCTCTTATAGGCAGATTCTCACGGACAGTTTCATAAATGAGACCCCTGGTCTTTGTGCGTGCGCTAACAAATGTTGTTAGCATTTAGCCTCTCCAGCAAAGGTATAGCTCCAAACTGGGGTGAAGTTGGAAGCGACCAAGCTCTTCCACGTTCTCCCGATTTAAATACGGTTACATGAGTAGTTACACGATCCAAGTCTAGTTACACAAAATTAAACATGACGATTTTCTAAGCGGAAAAAGGGGAACTATATTGTGAGGCGGAATAACACCCGGAGCACTTCAACGTCCGCGCGGTAATATCGTCAAAGCACTCCAGGTGTTCGTGTAACGTTTCACGTAACTATTTAAATCGGGAAAACGTGGAACAGCTTGGTCGCTTCAAACCTCACCCCAGTTTGGAGCTATACCTTTGCTGGGAGAGGCTATGCTAACAACATTTGCGCGACTGAGCGCACGCATAAAGACCAGACAGGTACGAATCAACTCGTCTAAGGTAAGAACATATCTCAGTATGGAAAGACGGTGGCCTGGTCCTTTAAGTGGCCCAAAAGAGATCCTGTGGGAACCCTGGTAAAGACATTCGCCATAGCTTCACTACAGTGGGAGGAGATCGGAGTGATATCGCTTGGAAAACCGGGAAGTGAAATGATTGAATGCCTCGGCCTATTCTCTGCCATTTAAAGCTTCAGTCCCTTAACTTTGGGAAACACTTCAAATATTACTTTAACACTAGAAGGTTAAACCATCAGCTCAAAGCATCAGCTCCTTCATCTAACAAACTCTAATCAGATCTCCTCACGGCATCATTATAGAGCAGCGTTATGTAGTCTGTGATTTAAACTCTTTACTTTAAGGCAGTTGTTCGGCCCGAGGCTCCAGCTGCTCAGAACAACGGCCCAGTTTGTCTCTTTCATGATCGTCATTCAGAAACACGAGGCACAAGCCTTAGAAATGAACAGTAAGTTAAAGGACACGTACATTATCATGGAAAATAAGACTATTCCAGCTTTTGATGCTTTTCCCCTCATAGAAACACTTTTGTCAGTTAGTTTTGCGTTATACTGTACACACTTTGTTCGACTGCTGAATGGATCATGCGGATTATAATCAACTGAGTGATTGTAGATCGTAAAGATTTTTTTAGTTCGTCTCCTCTAACGTGCTCTTCATTTGAATGTTGATTTGGCACAGAAGGATAAAACTTGGATTCATGTTGCGCCGTTGAAGATGCCAAAGCTCTTTGACATTGCATTATTTCAACCACTAAAACCTAGATACAAATGAAAAGGGACTAAAACGTGAACTTCAGTGTCTCAATTTGAAATCATTTAAATTCATTGTCAATGGACCAGGTCTGTGCTTTGTCCATGGGAGAGGCTCCATGAAGCTGCAAAATATGATTAAATGTTTGAATATTATAATATGGACATAAAGTTAACAAGTGTTTAACTCACAGTGGGAGAAATAGTTTGTAGTTTATCCTACGAGCGCTTACGCCGGGCTCACACCGAATCCTGAACGGTCGCAGTGCAGCCTCCGTAAAAGGAATCCAAAGTCATTAAAATCAATGTTAGCCACGCGCCGTGCAGCTCCGGTAACCGAGGCTGTACGGCACAATGGAAGAATCCGCAAGAAGTCTAATTTTGGCAGAGGCCGTAGAGGGCCGCGCCACTTTCTGATCAAGCCCAGGGAATCACAGGTACCAAGCAGGAAGTCCGGCCCCAGCCAGGGAAGAGAATCCGGTGAATTACAGAATAAAATGAGCTACTAACTTGTGCTAACTTGGCTAATGTAAACAATAAGGCAAAACAGACACACACAGGAGGAGCAGCCAGAGGATCATGGAGGAGACCATTAAAGAGGAAAACTGTCGCTGTAATTGGATCAAATGAGCAGCGTGGAGTGGATTAGCTGCACTTGAACTGTAAGTTTGATCTGTCTTTTTTCCACATAAATTTGCTGTTTACTTGTATTTCTTCATGTACAAAGTTGTTATCGCTTGAAAGCTCATGAAGTCGCGGTCCTGTAAAGGTTCAGCACTGTAAACAAGCCGTAGATACAACTGTACTCAATGTGAGTCACAGATTACAAGCACATCGTATGGAATACGTGCAGAAGCCACTCAGTAGCCGTCGTTCCACATAGCGTGAACCGGCCGCGCACGCCACGGTCTACGTGCACGTATCGACATTAGCCCGCAGACCTTTCCACCACACACACGCATTTGTTGTGGGCGGAGCCGCACGCTGTACAGATCGTCATTAAAGTTTTTAGAGCCGCGATGAGAACAAATGTGGACAAATGCTGTCATCTGGTAGCCTGGCTAACGCCAGACTGCTGTGTGCGCTCGAATCTTTTCGAACTTCACAACAGCCTGGGGACCATGGCCGCCATTTTTCCATGGATTTGGGCACCAATCACAGAACGAGGAGGGACGGTAAGACGATGACGCGCAATTTGACATAAAGCTTGTAGTTTGTTTAGGGATAAAAAAAATAAAAAACTATTTACGGATCCAACATGACAGCAGCAGACGCGATGCCATCTTTCGATCAAGCTTTAGAACGTGTTCTAAATAGTTTAGCTCAAAAGTTTACAGCAGGTACGTCATACGTCATCTGATACCATGATACGATTGGCTATGGCTACGTGCAGACGCATGAGAGACATTCGTAGCGCCCAATAAACGGCTATGGACAATCGTAAACCACACCTCTCCTACGAGAAAATGAATTGGTGGTCCCCAGACTAAATATCACTTGTGATTTTAGTCTGGCGTTAGCCAGGCTAGTCATCTGGTGGGAGTTATGGAATCATTCAGAGGAGCCAAGCTGTATTAAAACAGAAAAGAAACTGCTAAACTACGAACTATGAAGGTAAGCTACATGCAAATGTTATGCTAACACCAGCTAAAGCTGCGCTAACAGCGGCTAAATGCTATTATCGGCAAAATCCCCTTTTAGCACAGCGGTATGATCTTGTGAAATATTAAATCCGTATGACCTGCGTGTCAATAGTGAGGGCTGTCCACTCTCTCGTTGCCAATCAGAGGCCAGAGTCTGTTCACGTCACATCAGATACGGGTCAGCGCTTTGGCCACAGCCAGAGGTCGGGCCCAAAACCTATACCTGGTCAGACCGGTTTGGCCCTGGCCTTTGTTATGGAAAAGCTTGACAAAGCGGGTGAAAGAGCCATTCGGCTAACACGCGCCTGCATGTGGAAAAGAGCCTAGTGTGTGTGAGCGCGGCGTTAATAAGACGCACGATGCTGCGGCCAATGTTAAAGTCAAAACGACGAAGCAGCACGTCCCCTTTCTTTCCTTCTGAGCGACCAGCGAAAGCACTGGCGCACCGCGGTCTGTACGCAAGATTCCAACTTCGTCTTGAGCAATGCTGTTCTTGCGCCAGGTGGAAGATCAGGCCCAAAGTTTTTTAGTCTTGAAGTTAAAGGTTGATGTTACTTTGATGCCTACAAAGGGTAAAATGGCACCACATTCTACAGTATATACTTTTTACAAAACACACTTGGGTTGAGGTTTATTTATGTTTTCTTCTGTTTAAAAATCTTACTTTATTGTATTGTTATTAATTCACATTAAAATGTTGACAGGAAGTACCCTACACTGGCCAATCAGAAGTTAGTTCAGTGCACAGAGCCTATTGAATACAATATATTTATTGTAGCCTGGTCCAAGATCATGAAACTGTGCTTTTCCAGGCATCGTCTGAGTCGTGTAGAGAAGTGGAATCTTCCATATCCGCAGCTGCCTGTCCTGTCGCCGCTCTGGCTGCTCTCCCTCTGTTTCCCCCAGGCTCCTGTTCTGGGCCCTTCAGCTCTTCTACAGGCCCTGTCAGGCTCTGCACCTCCACACCTCGCTCCAAACCCTCTGCCCCGGGCCACAGCATTGCTCTCAGCCTCTCGCTGCACGCAACAACCAGCCTTTTGTCTCCGCAAAACCCACACAAACGCTCAACCCAGGACACCGCATTACTTTTTTTGCAAGTCTTTTCACGTTCCCACTTTAAAAGAGCCATACAAACCGCTCTCATGTTTGCAGAAAACCTTCAGGGCTCAATAAAACCTCTGCTTCAGGCAAAAGCCTTCTCTTAACGCACACAGCAGCAAAACAAATACAAGAGCTGCTGTTTCCAACGCAGGTCAAAGGAGGCAAACAGGAGCTCGGGCAAAATCCAGCAGAATTCGAATGGTACAAAAAACTGAAACAAAAACGGTCACAAAGTTCAACGTCTTTTCTCTCACAGCAAATTAACTAAGGTCACATAAGCCACCTTTCCACTGAACACTGTTCTACCACGCACGCGACGATCTACGTACTCGCAGTGTCACGTATCGACTCTGTAAGCCACGATGAGAACAAATGTGGACAAATGCTGCCTTCTGGTGGGGATTATAGAATCCTTCGGAGGTACCAAGGCAAATACTAAAGGAAAGAAGCAGCTAAAAGACAACTATGAAGGTAAGCAACTTGCTAATGTTATGCTAACACCAGCTAAAGTTGCGCTAACAGCGGATAAATCCCCTTTTAGAACAGCAGTATGATGTTGTGAAATATTAAATCCGTATGATCTGCATGTTAACAGTGAGGGCTGTCCTCTCTCTCGTTTGCCAATCAGAGGCCAGCGTAATGTTATATGTGCATGCTGTGGGGATCGTGCAAGCGACTTATTACGGTTTCTTTATGTAGCTTATCATTCTTAATTAGTATTGTTCCTTTTTGGGGAATGTCTGCAGTACATGAGTTTCAGTTATGTATTATCCATCTTTCTTAATGTAAATGCCATCTGGAAATTTGACATTTCAACCATTATCAGATGCTGTAAGTGTATATAATCAATTTTTCTTTGCGGTTGTTTCTTTGTTACCGTTTTGTTCCTTTTGTACTATGTCCTGAGAATTTTACTTTTGTTATTGCATTGAGTTTGGGGGTAGGCGCTCATAAGCTTCTTGCTTCAGCCCACTCCTTTAGAGCAGAATGTGTACTGCTCAAATAAACAAATAAACTATTCACGTCATGTTCGTCTCGGTTCAGCGCTTTGGCCACAGAGGTCGGTCTTAAACTTAAACCTGGTCAGACCAGTTTGGCCCTGGCCTCGACTGTCGAAAAGCTCGCCCAACCGGGTTGACCAGGCTGGGCAGGCTATACGATCTGATAAAGGCGTCCAGAAGTGGAGACGATATTCAAGATGATGTGCTTGATGTTGGTCAGATGGAAGGACTTTCAAACAATGATCAGGGAAAAGACGGGAACATTTTCTATTTGGAGATTTCTTTCCAAAACTGTCTCTCCTATTGAATTGTACAGGACGCCTGCTCAGACTCAGATTATGACATGACGTCCTGTATATGATTAGCTCTAAAGTGGAGTATAAACAAATGTCGCTGTTAAAAGTGCAGCCTTATTGCCCTCCATTAGTGGTCTATCCCCCTCTCTCCCCCCGGTCTGTCCTCTCTGGTGTGGCCCCTTTGTGTTGGTGGACGTCCCGGAGCGAGCCCTGAGGACAGAGCGGGCCGGAGCTCCCATGATGCACTGCAGCCGACCCCCTGGCGCTAAAATCTGCCTCCAGCGAATTTCTGGAATTGATGTATACGGGACAAGGCAGAACAATGGAGCCTTTAAAGCTTCTGGGGAAAAAATCAGCCCACAAACAAGAAAGATCGCAAAAAATGTCTAATAGTAAACAGAAAACAAACGCAAAAGATTGACACATTTGTTAATTCTGAAGAAACATGAGTGAGGGGACGTGTGTTCATCAATTTGTGCAAAATTAACAAAGAAATTCATCAGTTTTCTATATTGGAAATAATGGATAGAGCCAGGCTTGAATTTATAGTATAGATTTAGTTGATATATTAGTTACATGATGTTTTCAAGGGTGTTCAGGTTTAAAAATAATGTTGCCTTGTTTATTAGAGGTTGAAATTAAAAAAAAAAAGTATAGACTGGAAGGCATGGAGTGTGTAGGAGCTACTAAAGTGGAGATGTTGTGGGGTGGAGAACCTTTTTCACATCAAGGGCCTGGAGGACTAAGGAGTGGGTGGGAGGGGTGAGGGGTGGGAGGGGTCTGGGTCGGTGATTGACAGGCCTGAGTCATCTGACTTTTATTTACTTCAACTCGTAAACAAAGTCCGAGCATGGAGTTCCAGCGACTACACAGTAGTACAATACAGTACAACAAACAATATACACTAAAATTACACACGATATTGAACTCTAAAACCAATACTAACAAATGTCCTAAACTAAATTCAGCGAACTAATCTAGCAATAAAAGCAACTAATGACTAAAACTACAATATTCAACAACAACGCTATAACACTACACATTTATCCATAATACAAAAAGCTATGCTAAAAAAAATCTACCTAAATGCTATAACTAATCACAAACCTGACAATGAAAATACTCTCTCGCTATTCCTTCTCCAACGCGCTACGGGGCGTGAGCGAGACTGGACCGCTTCTATAGCCCAGAGCTGCAGGACAACTGACGTCAGGGCTTCACACCTGGGCAAATATTGGCGCCAAATTCAAAACTCAAATGCAGTAAAGACAGATCGCCTGTAGATGGCGCCTCACTGACGGTTTTAGGCATAAAGTTGATCTTTCAACTAATTTGCGCTAAAGTGCCAAAATTATGACCAGGATATTGGACACTATTGGACACTCATTTATACAGTTTATCAGCAAAAAAAGTGGATTTGAGGGCGAGTTTTCCTTTAAATATGAAAAATGCCCTGCTCTAAAGTTTCACAACCTTTGAGCACACTGCCTTTTTGCCGCTGCCCTCTTGCAGAAAGGAAATGACCATATTTGGATTACAGCCCCATCTTGGTCGTCTTACATACAACACATGGATACCAATAAGTCAGTATTTGTGAAAGCATAAGTGTGGGAAAGACGGGAGAGCTGTGCTGCTGTTGTGATTTCCTGAAAAACTATGGCAATGACTTGACAATACGTCATAAAATCATAAAGGGTGAGTTTGGTGTATTTTTACTCTGACCGTAAAAGGGAGAAAACGAGCTAAAAATCTCAGAAAGTACATTAGCGATTTAGCAATTTTAAATACAGTTTTTAATTGAATAGTGATTAATCTTGCCGCACTAGAAGAGCGCTTACTTCCTGCTTAGTCTCATGCGTTTTATTAATTATAGCTGTAATTACACCATGTCCGAACATAACCGTGATGAGCAAAACACATTTTTTGATGAAAGGCATCACTTTGCAACAATCGTCCATCTGTTTGCATGTCTTACTCTGAACTGTGCAACCATTTTTTTCTCCTCGTAAAAGACATGAACCTCCCATCATGCACTGCAGCAAAGCCTAAGGGCTCCAAACGAGGCCTGGAGCGAAGGCAGAGGGACAGAGAGGGAGAGAGAGAGCGCCCAAATTCAGGCCTGGGGCTCAGAGTGACCCTTTCACTAAAACACTCTCATCACTGCATTAAACTGGAGAGAAACAGGAGGCGATGGAAAAGGTCAGAGTGGAAGCGCAAACTAAAAGGTCTTGTGGAGGTTTATTTCAGGCTTTTATTACTGCTTTAGACACATTAGCCCTGGTGTTTTTGTAGCACAACTTAAAATTAAGGGTGTCAAGAAAATCGCCCAAGATTTACATGTATAATGCAGGGATTCTTCCAACTTCAGACTTGGGGTTGGAAAGGCCAGTAGCCGATATGATTTGTTACTTTTGGCTCTAAGCATTTAGGCTTTTTGGGCCATCACGGTGACTTTGTTTTATACTTAGGACAAACTCTGATCGTTCTGGATTTGTATTTATAGACACTGCTGGTCCTCTTCTTTGAGGTCGCTTCACACATGTTTGAGCGCTTTAGCCGTCATTCCACATAGCGCGAACCGGCCGCGCACACCACGATCTACGTTCACGTTTCGACACTAGCCAGCAGACCTTTCTGTTTCCACCACACACGCGCATGCATTTGTTGTGGGCGGAGCCGCACACTGTACAGATCGTCTTTAAGTTTTTAGAGCCGCGATGAGAACAAATGTGGACAAATGCTGCCCCTGGTGGGAGTTATGGAATCATTCAGAGGAGCCAAGCTGTATTAAAACAGAAAATAAACCACTAAATACAACTATGAAGGTAAGCTACATGCAAATGTTATGCTAACACCAGCTAAAGCTGCGCTAACAGCGGCTAAATGCTATTATCGGCAAAATCCCCTTTTAGCACAGCGGTAGGATGTTGTGAAATATTAAATCAGTATGACCTGTGTGTCAATAGTGAGGGCTGTCCACTCTCTCGTGGCCAATCAGAGGCCAGAGTCTGTTCACGTCACATCAGACACGGGTCAGCGCTTTGGCCACAGCCAGAGGTCGGTCCCAAAACCTATACCTGGTCAGACCGGTTTGGCCCTGGCCTTTGTTATGGAAAAGCTCGACAAAGCGGGTGAAAGAGCCATTCGGCTCGTGCAGGCCGTGTCGCCTGCATGTGGAAAAGATAGCCCACTATAGGCTCTGAGACTGCTCTAGTTTAAAATGTACTTTATTCACATGCTCTCGCTCCAAAAGCGGCACCATCACGTGTTAGTGTTAGCAAAGTTACGGCGTGGTCATTCCTCTCTCTCGTGGTTAAATACAGTGAGGTTGAGGCGCGAGACCGAGGAGAGATGCTCTTTAATAATGCACATGGAGGAAGGCTTTACTGTGCAGCAGAGCGAGAGGGGTAGAAGAGAGACGTACCTTGACCAAAGCAGCAACAAAATTAAACAATTCAAATTGGAAATTGTTAGCAACATGCAAACTTGATCTGAGCAAGAAACTGTATAGAGTAGGCTTGGTGAAAGTGTCTAGACTCTGATATACGTCACACCAAGATTTCCATGAAGTTTCTATGTTTCAGAGTGTGGAAGGCAATTTAAGTGTGGAAGAGGCAATATCTCATTTAACTTGAGTCAAAAGTTTAAAAAACTCAACAAATCCCTCTCAGCCCGGTGTGTCGCGCCCTCTGCTGGTGTGTGAAAGTGTGTCGTTACCTCAGATCCCGCGCTGGAGCCTCCCGGTGAGTCGAGTTTGCGTTTCTTTCGAGGCCCGATGGCAGCGAGAGCCGTGAGGTTGGCGTCTCTCTGCCTCATCTGCGCCAACTCCTGCTGCTGCATCTGTGGACGACGTTACAACAACAGCTTCATTATGATCATTCAAACACAGACACGGGGAATTCAGGGAGGACTGGGAAAAGGGAAATGTTGATCTTCAAAAGTAAATTGGACACAGCAAGCAACTTTTGAGCAAAAAACTTCAGAACTGCAGCGGAATGTGTTTGACCATAACTTTTGGATTTTCAAAAGCTATGGTCAAACACATACCAAAAAAAAAATTTGATTTAATGCGAGTTTGAGTTGAATTTAAAGGGATATTTCAGGATTTTTGACATAGGGCCTCATTTCCTAGTTATCCAGAGTGTTGTTGATGTCTGGAGATATTTTTTCTTAAATTCATGCAGTTCTTATATTTGAAGAGTCTAGTGGCGCTAGGCTAATGCAAGGCTAGTGCATTTCTATGGTATCAGTTAGCCTGCATTAAAAACAGTCTGACCCACTCCACAGTGCACCTGAGGCAAATCACTTATAACGCCAGACTAACCATATAAATGTCTGTGTTAATAGAATCATTTTAACCATTTTGCATTTTAAATAACTTATATTTGAGCAGCATCCGCTTCGTGGCTGTAAGCTAACGCAGCGGCGGAGTGATCTGCGAGAAAATAGTCCCTCAAAATGCGGTAATTCATGTGATACAAGGTCAGTTACATTTCATAATTATTCTATCGACAGACATTTATATGGTTAGTCTGGTGTTATAAGTGATTTACCTCAGGTGCACTGTGGAGTGGGTCAGACTGTTTTTAATGCAGGCTAACTGATACCATAGAAATGCACTAGCCTTGCATTAGCCTAGCGCCACTAGACTCTTCAAATATAAGAACTGCATGGATTTAAGAAAAAAATATCTCCAGACATCAACAACACTCTGGATAACTAGGAAATGAGGCCCAATGTCAAAAATCCTGAAATATCCCTTTAATGCTTTTTAATGACTTTAAATGCTTAATAATGCCCCTGTTATTACCCTCGTTTGTTGAAAACGTGGCACAGTGAAACATGTTTTGACGCCTCTAAATGCTTGAACAAAAAGGTTGTAAAACGGCACAATCTTAACTCCACCTCACTTCATTGAAAACCTTTCAAAGTGAGTTCATTAATTTGTAAAATCACCATCATCTGTAGCCGTGATTTGTGCTTAAACATCGACAGCCGGGTTACAGTATCTGCGCTGAACAGAGCGCTCCGTCCGTTCACATTAGCGTTACAGTCGGTTTAATGAGGCGGCTCTTGTCCTGAATCTGTCTCAGTCCGATCTGTTCTGTGTCAAACGCTCTCCGCTGCAGCCGCTTCTCGACAGCTGCGCGAAGATTCAGGATTCAGCGCGAGATAATTGTAAAGGACAGAACGGGGGAGAGGAGTCGCCGTCGAGTGTCGCAAAAGCTTACAACTTTAAAGTCACGGTGTCCAAACTCAAAAATCCTCCAATCTTAATAAATGTCAGTGCTTCAGAGTTGAGTGACCTCTTTGTTTTGTTTGTGGCTGATAGAAAAAGTTTGGACAAATAAGGGCGTATGAAAGACTAGAAATAGATCTAAAACAGCCAAATTCAACACTTTCTACTGTCATTATAAAGCCCATTTTACATTATTTTTAAATAGTGATGTAACGATTCACTCAAGCCCCGATTCGATTCGATTTCCGATTTTAAGGTCCTGATTTAGATTTTTTCCCGTTTTTTTTTTTAAACCTTTTTTTAAGAAAAGAATTTACAAATTACAAGACATGAAAATGAACTATAATCATTTTGACATGACATGTGCTTGTACATTGTAGCAAAGTAAACATTTGGAGATTATATTTATTTTACCAAACCTTTTTTTTTTTTTTTGCAGTTTGAACATAATACTACCATTAGAACTAATTTTACAGTACCGTTTTTTTCACCCTCGAACGCCTCACATCCTCACGGTGCAGCCTTTGTAAACATAAGGAGGAAAAAGACCTGACAGCTCCTGTAGGTATTGGATTATTTGACAAACGGACATTTGATGAGGATTTCAGCAGAATCAGAGCAGGTCGGTCAGATGTTTGTCAGTTTACGATCTTTGTTAAACTTCTGTCATAATGCTAAACTCTGCGTTAGCCGCTGACGCTAATCTCGTAGCCGCTAACTTTAGCTGCGTCTGCTGCTTCGATGCCTACACGTGTATGTGTTTACATGGTGTGGTGTGTGTTGGGGGGAGGCGGGGGAGGTGTGGAGCTTGTCTTGAGAAAAAGTTATCGTAGTTAGAAACAACGAGCTCTGTTCCGGTCTATTTTGGTCTCGCAAAATGGAGTAGCTGAGGGTGGCTTTATAATCGATTTTATTTTTTACATTGATACACATTTTACGCATATTAAATCAATTTCACAATTTCTCCTCAAGATTTGCAAACGTCACATTTTCTTTAACCTTTATTTAACCAGGAAAATCCCACTGAGATTAAGAATCTCTTTTTCAGGGGAGTCCTGGCCCCAGAGGGAAATCTATTGTACATGTTTTTAGTGGTAAGGGAAACCAGAGTACCCGGAGGAAACCTACGCAGACACGGAGAGAACATGCAAACTCCACACAGAAAGGCCCCGTCCAGGTGGGACTCGAACCCAGGACCTTCTTGCTGTGAAGCACGAGCACTAACCGCTGTACAACCGTGCCACCCCACAAAACTGAGGAATGGAAAGGGAAATTATTTGGATTTCAGACTTAAATTGGACACGAGTAAAACTGAGGGTAAATCTAGCAGGTAATTTTGCAAAAAAATGTGTTTATGGCCATAGTTTTGGTATTTATGATTGACTTGGGAAGTTGGGAGTAAATAATGTTGAGCAATGTAATTATTTTAAAAGAAATGTACATTTAATACCTGCTAAGCGTGGGTACCTTACTCTCCCCCCTCCCAATACCGGTACTTTAAAGGGACTAGACGGAGTTTAAAATGTTATTATGCATTTTCCTCCCCCTACATGTTCCGGCCATGTCCTAATGTGTAGAATGAGCCCAGACCTGTTCACCACAACTGCCTCTATAATCCTGCACTTAAAAAGGTGTTAATTCTGGTCCGAAGTGCCGTCATGCACGAGCTTAATATAGAGACTGCAGTTACGCGTAAGACCTGAGGTGGCAGTAGTGAGTATAAAAATGATCAACTTGCATCTAGTCCTTTAACGATGCTTTTTTCAATACCTCATATTTGTCGTCTAGAACAAAAAAACTTAATGTTTTGAAAATATGCAGATTTACATATCGGGTTCATCTTCAATGTCAAGAAATGTGTGAAAAATTGTGGGGGAAAAAGAAATGAAAAGAAATAAAATAAAGTAAATGGGGCAAAAAAATTCAGAATAAAATGGGGAGAAAATAGGGAAAATATTATTAATAAAAAAATTGCAAAATTAGGGGGGAAAATTGGGGAATTATAAAAAAAAAAAGAAAAGAGCTGAAACAACCAAGTCACTTCCTTTAATGCTGTCCCTGGATACCAGTAGTACCTAAAAGTATTATTTTTTTATACCATACTAGTATCGTGTAATGCAGGGGTGTCCAAAGTGCGGCCCGGGGACCCAATGCGACCCTCAGATCAATTTTTTGGTGGCCCTTAGCCTTCTTGCTGAATTGGTACACATCGCAATCTCAGACAACTGCCACTCAGGCTTCTGCAGGCGGCAGCTCTTGTGAGGCTAGTGACAGACTTCAGTTTGGAGAGGCCGAGGAGTGTTTTTTTTTAAATATTTGTTATAATACAGGAAATTTACAGGATAAAACCAATACCTGAGGACGGCAGGAAAGAGGCACAAAATACGGTAGTTTCACTGTATTATGAAACATGACGTTGGCATGAAGGTTTTAAGCATAAATAAAAGGTGTGGGGCACAATTTAAACCTCTGCTAGTCGAAGGTTTTACGGCACTGACCATCGATCTGTGGCCCTTCACCCAGTGTAGGCTTCAATATGCTTCAAAATGCAGCCCCCCCACCATGAAAAAGGTTGGGACACCCCTGGTTTAACGGTACCCAGCCCTAATGCCTGCTAAGGGTTTATGCATGTAGCAGCAAGTCAAATTTGATGCTTTTCAATGCAACAAAACACTACATTTTTTAATTTAATTTGTACATATATTTCTTAAGATTGCATCAAACCAGGAATGAGGGGAAATGTTGATATTGAAAATCAAACTGGATTCAAAAGGCAACTTGTGAGCTAAACACTGGGTATAATTTCAGCCAAAGCTGCAGTCGAATGTGCCTTTAACGGCTTTTCTTTGTATTTGATTAACTTAAACAGTAAACACATTTGAGCAGTGTCTTTATTTTCAATGGAATTTAGCTTTAATTCCAACTAAAATGCTTGGTTTGAATTGTTAAAAAGGTAAATACGGGCCCTGTTAAGTATCAGACCTAAGATAATAGTCCTTAATGTCTGCTCAAACAGCCTCCCGTCTTCTCGCCTGGGGTCGCCTCCTCTGTCTGCTACCGTCTGTCCCCTGCAGCCCCAAAGCAAGGGATTGTGGGTAACGCCTGGCAGCGAGGGGGATTATGGGTAGAGCCCTTTGACCCCCCGCGGCCCGAGGGTTCGCCCTGAGGAGGCAGCAGCGACACAGCTGTCTGACTGAAGGCGCTGCAGTGTTTATGAATAATACATGCATTGTCTATAGGCACAACACAGGCCTGTTTTCAGACGGGACGATGACGGGAAAACGATCTTTACCTTTAGCATAAGATCAGAAATGTCAAAGGCAGAACAAACCTCTTTTGCTTTCTGTTTGAGCCGGGCCTGTTCGGGGTCCTCCTGCCGCGCACGACTCTGGAAATTAAAATAAATGTCAAGATTTCTCAAGATTTGCAAACATTTCATCAAACAGAAGAGAGAGAACTGGACAAAACTGCCAACTTTTTTAGCAAAAATGTACGGTCAATTTCAGCCCAAACTGCAGCTGAATATATAAGCTGGTTTAATTCAAATGTAGTTCTTGTAATGCACAGGATTTGATATTTCCTCACCAGATATTAAAGCTCAGATGGTCTTCATAAAACAAACAATAGCACCACCTGTTGGCCATAATTCTACATTACAATAACAACAACTCTTTCAGGTCAAAAGGAGTGGGACAGTGAACAGTGGTTCCTAAAAAAAAAAACATCAATCCAGAAAGTTCTGAGTGCGTTACAGTAAGAAGCAGCACCTCTGTGACTAGACAAGCTTTTCTTTCGCCGTATGAGACACAAACTGTCGCCCAACAAAGACAGCGGCAGAGAATACAGAGCTAAAATAACCCGGTGAGCTTTATTTAGCCGATGGCTGCTTGTCGGGGCCAATACGTTTGTTAAGTGATGAGGTCATCACTCCACTTCCGGGTCCAAATTAACTTTAGCCCTATTCACTATAATGGGACTTGGATTTGATTTAACCTGCTGTAGAGCCGACTACATGGCTCTTTCTAAACATCTGATCGCAAAGAAATATTACATTTACTCTGTCAGAAAAGCATCACTAGAGGAAATCCATACACGATAAAGGATTATTTTAAATAATACTTTTGGGGCTTTTATTTCAACAGGAGATTCAGATAAAGTTGCGCTTTTTGCTGTGTTTATCTATGAAGCTCTCAACAGTTTGGACCCGGAAGTAGCTTATTATTGTGCGTGATGTCACACTTACACCAAAGTCCAACTTAGCAAACATATGTTTGTTGATTCAATGCAAATCAAATGAATAGAAGCAGAAAGATCAGTCTGACGGCTGCCTCCTTATTACTTCACACTCACTTTACATGGTTCACTTTTTAAGTCTTTTTTTATATTAATTTAAATCAAGCGACTGGTTTATGTCCAATAATTTTTTTTTAATGTAATGTATTTACATGTATTAAAGTTAAAGGTGCATTATGCAACTTTTAATGCAAAGAGAAAGTTGATATTTGTGCGTTTTGACCTTGTAGTGACCCAGCGGCTGTATGAGTAGTAGTAGTAGTTTATTTCTGTAGTAGTGGTAGTTTATTTCTGTATAAAAGTTGCATAATGGACCTTTAAAGGTAAAAGGCGAGGGCCTCGTGCTCTTCCTCTGCTGACGCTGCTGCGAGAGGCGAGCTGTGACGAGGAGCACTTACGGACGAGCAAAAACCATCTGACCATCAGGTTACTCGCACTGATGTGACCCCCTAAAAAGGTTTCCTCACACTCCAAGTATTTGTCTAAAACAGGGGTGCCCGAAGTGGGGCCCGCGGGCCAAATTTGGCCTGCCGAAACAATTCTGTTGGCCCGCCAGAAAGTGACCTACTTTTGCGCTGTATGGTTAATACCAACTCTCTCCCATTCATTCTCAATGGTAAATATGGATGCAGTACACTTTTTGGCCACCAGCGTCAAATTGGGGGCGCTGTTTCACTCCTTTCACAAAGTTAAGGAAACACTGTTGTGGTGTCTTGGCATCAACTTTCCCAGTTTTCCAACTTTAATTGCAAAGTTTGTTGACATCAACATAGGTCATGTTAAAAATTGACTTATAAAAGAATTGATGCTGAACTGACACTTTCAAAATGATCTAATGTGGCATTTTCTTTGAGTTAACAAATGAATGAGGTAAAGTCACTGCTGTACATACAGGTGTTGTTTACATTTTGCACTATATTGCTACAATTGTTGATTTTGTTCTACTAAAATTAGGCTTTTGCCATAGTTAACATTTGTTTTAATATAGCATGTTATTTGCATAGATATAATCAAATGCAAATGTATACCGAAAATAAAATAAAGTAACTATTATTATTTGCAGTTATACGTGTTTCACGCTTGACATCGCCGTGTTTGGCCCGCGACCCACAGGCACTTTTTCATTTTGGCCCTCGGAAACAAAAACTTTGGGCACCCCTGGTCTATAATGATTAGTCTCGTAAGGCTGCGATTCAGACCGTACCTTCGCCGCTTTTAGCAGAATCTCTCGCTCCTGTTCGTCTTTCCTCTGCTTCTCCATTCGCTCGAGCTGCTCAAAGAACCTGAGCTGAGAGCGCACATCCGACGTCTGCTCGTAGCAATCCTCGTCCTGACGCAGACAAAACAAACGTCAGTGAGGCGAAGCTTTTGTGTACGATTTACAGAGTGCAATGAGGAGCTTTCTGACCTTCCCTCCGTCCGTTCGATGCTGAGCCACGACCGACACCTTCTCCAGCAGCGTCCGGAGTCTGGACTGCGTGGCGTGAGAGATCAGGTTCACCACGTCCGCCGGCACCTCCGACACGCCGGACCTTTTCGCTGGAGGAACGACGCTAAACGTTAGTGCCATGTAGGGGTGTGTATCTGTCTGTCTATCCATCTATCTAATGATATAAATGCTTTTCACTAATGTGCTTGTGACTGTGTGTTGTTTGGTGATTATGTAACTTTGGTTTCATTACTAGGTTTCCAAGAAATCTGTTTTCCGTTCAATTACTGGGGATGCACATTTCTAGTATTTCTATAGTTGGGAGTCCTTAGCGATCAGTAATAACTATTATGGGTTTCATCCATTAAAATATACAATAACTCAGACGGGGCATTTAAAATCGTATCTGCTGCACAACGGGTGTCACTCGTAGATCAGGGACATAATGACAACACGGACATCACCGTGGCTATAGCGCTCATCTCTTTGAAATATTTTTGTGTTAGCAGTAGCACAAACGAAGCAGAGGGGAAACTAAATACAGCAGGCTCTTTTTAAAGTTGTGTCGTAATAGTGCAGTGGTGAGACAGGTTTAACATCAGTGTTAATTTTGACAACATATTTTAATTTAGCTTTAGTCTTTTGACAAAAATGTAATTCAATTTTAGTCGAGATTAGTCAAAAAATATCTTCAATTTTAGTCTAGTTTTAGTCGACTAAAATTGCAAGTAAATTTAGTCGACTAAATTTAAGACAAATTCAGTCGACTTTGCAATTTAAAATATTCATTATAATCATATTTAATCAGCTCCTCTGCTTCATGGAGCTGCTCCCACATGAACAAAGCTCAGAGCTGCTTCTTTGGCAGTGAATTTACATAATATGAGGCTCTTTCAGACGGTCAATAGAAGTTTGGATGATTTTAGTCTCTCCTTTTCATTTTTATTTAGTCATAGTTTTAGTCTCATGAAAAACTTTAAATTTAGTTTTAGTCAATTTTTAGTTGTCAAAAATATCACTTTGACTAAAATTAAGACTAAATATTTTAGTCGACGAAATTAACACTGTTTAACATGAGCCTGCTGTATTTAGTTTCCCCTCGGCTTTGTTTAATTCCGTAATAAAATGCTACAACGATAAATCCTGTCCGAACGCAGCGGCGACACACAGCAACATCTGCACACAGCTGGTGGCTCTCGTAATAATCCAGGTCTCTGTCTTTGCTGTAAAAGCCAAAGAAAGTGAGGCCAAATGTAGAGTTTTAAAAGAGCCCCGGAGCATGTCATAGCTCTTCCTGTGTTCTCTAACTCTCACTAGATTCTAGTGTTACTCAAGTGAGCTGCGCTGCCATCTAGCGGGCGGGAGTAAAAGTGCAGGACCAAAGAGAGATGCTGCAATGAATATTTCCCCCAAAATAGATGTTTAAATATCGATATCGCTTTTGTATCGATACGAGAATCGCGCGACGTAATATCGCGATATATCGGCGGATCGATATTTTTCAACACCCTAGTGCCGTGACAGTGAAATCTGCCGAACGGGGAAGTGCCTGTGTCGTGCCTGTGTCGTACCTATGTCCACGATGCGCCGGTGCAGCAGACCCGGCGGCAGGAACGCCTCGTCTTTACACGATCGGATCATGGTCCCACCAGCTCCGAGCTCGTCGCCAGAATGCGAGCGTTCTCCTCGTTCAGGTTCACTCCGGCCATCGACGCCACGTCATTTATGTCGTCGTCGTCTCTGCAACAAAGCGATTACATTTAGAAAAGAGCTAAAAACAACAGCTGCCGGCGAAAAGACAGGCTTTGTAGTGGAAGCAAATTGAGAAATTAAATGATCAGAGCAGGATCCGTTGAAGGTGTGTGTACTTTAAGGCGAGACGCTGCAGGTGAATAGGCAAAAAAGTTAAATTTAGGAGACATCCATGTAGATTACTGACATATATAAAAAATAAAAATAAAAAAAAGAAATATTCAAGCCTTCTGTCATTTTATGTTTTCATATTTTATGCATAAAAATCAAAATAATGGATTGAGCCAGATTTAAATTATACAGCTCATTTTTTGTTGTTATATTACAAAGATTTTTTCAGAGGGGACTTTGGATCTTAATTAGATTTTGAATAAAATATAAGAGAAAAAAAAATCTCTAAAGATTTAAATTGCGCCTTGTTTCTGCGGCTTAAAACTCAATAAATCAGACAGGAATTAGATATTAAAGCAGTACTATGTAACGTGTTTACCTTAATAAATCCTTTCCGTAGTCCCTGTGGGGGTAATACAAGTGTTAATGGGATGATTGGGGGGTCTTTCATCTCCCCTGGTGTCTCTGGTCAGAAAACCATGCATGCAACTTGACTGCCACCGGGGCGGAGCAAGCAATACACACTAATAGAATCACAGAGGAGAAGCTAACAGGCTAACGGGCAAGCTAACTGTGGGCTAGCGCCACTTAAACAGTATTTACAGCCAAGTTTGAGTGAAAAAATATTTCCATTGTATAACTGGATGTACAACTCTCCCTTCACCTTTTCTGTCAGCGTAGTATTTACTCTCCAAGACATTTAATAAGTTAAAAATCGTAACTTGCTAAGACACCTGCAGTTGCGCTTATGGCCTCTAGGTGCAAGAGTTACTTAGTACTGCTTTAAAATATCAATGCAAATCTTTCCCCAAATATTCTTCAAGTGCATATGAGAGGTTTTAATGTTTTTAAAAATATTACTTATTTATGGATAACATCGAAGTAAAAATTATAATTTTATTTCAGTGAAGCAACATGTTAATGAAGAAATGTTGGGCAGAAAAGTTTTTATTTGAATTTTTAAGCCAGTGACAGGAAGTGACATAGATGGAGGTAAAGTTCCATAACAGTTTGACTCATTTCCAACACGTTTGTTATGTGTGACGTCACGACTTCCGCTTCCGGGTCCGTGCCGGCAAATATGGGAGAAAAAACCTCTTAAAAACCACAATCAATATTTCTGCAACTCGACGGAGAGTTACTGAACATACTTATTTCTCAGACTAATTAGCCAAAAATTCCGTACTTCCTGCTAAAAAAGTAATATTTACTAAAGTTGCTACTTCCTCCGACTCGGACGTTAGCATTTTCTCGGCTAACCCGGATGTAGCGATTTTGGTAAATATTACTTTTATAGCAGTAGGTGCAGCATTTTTGGCTAATGGGCCTGATAAGTATGTTCAGTAACTCTCTGTTGAGTTCAGAAATATTTATTGTGGTATTGAAGAGTTTTTTCTACGCGGACCCGGAAGTAGAGCTGTGACATCACCATTGATATTGATATAACATGGTCGGCACGGCAAAAGTTTAAAATTGTTTGCCTCCGTCTATGTCACTTCCTGTCATAATCCAATAAGGAAGTGAAACTATAAACATCACAAAAATGTCAAACTAGCCGGGTAACTTTTTTATTTTATTTGACTAAATCTTAAATAGAACTGTGTTAACTATGTTTGGAAGGCAAAAAAAAAGGTCTAATGTGTCATATGCGCTTTAAGTACAAGGACTGGAAGGTTTGGAGTCTGCGGGTGCTCCTAAAGTGGAGATGACGCCTGTACATTTCTCCCGTCTTCAGTCGCTGCCGTCTCCCAGAAAATAAATTACCATATTTGGATTACAGCGTCATCTGGGTCACCTTTGGTGCTACACGTGGAAGGTATTTCCTGTATCTCTGACAATTAATCGTGACATTAAAACTAAGACGTTCAGGGAGAAAACGAGCTAAAAACATTGATCACTGCGTAGAAAATGGCTGTTTTTACCTGCCGCGTGTCGTCTTAATTTAATTACTTTCATGACGTTAGTTTTCGTAGTTTTTATTTTCCACTAAAAGGTCATGGGTTTGTCTAAATATGTTCGAGTGCTGCCCTCTAGTGGACTGAACCATTGACTGCCTGATTTTTGCTGCTAAAATGAGAAGGAAGACTGATTTGAAGTTACCTGAAAGTCCCGCCCCTGGGTCACTGAGCTTCTTCTGATTGGCCTGAGCCGCCAACATCGGACTTTTCCCCATGATGGTCGTCGGGCCTCGTATCAATGTACCTTAAAACAAAACAATATTAAAAGATGACTTTATTTCTAAAATTCATTGATGTTATATTCATTGGAAGTGGATTATTTCGCATCACATTTTACAAACAACACATGTAGCTTTTACCTTGTGGTCTGATGCTGTTGCTGATCACTATGGGTCTTGTAACTGTTTGGACGCCCGGTCGAGCCACCGCCTGGAAGAATATCATCATTTTAGGGAGAAAAGCCATTGTTTTTGCCTACTGAAAGACTTTACGAGAGAGAATAGGGTTTATACAGGAAGCAGCAAGTCATATTTATTACTTTTTAATGCCTAAACACAGTATTTGAAAGGCTGCACATCTATTATCATTACCATCATTGTATCCATTCCAGTTAACAGAAGAATGATGCACGGAGCTCCCTCTGAAGAACCGACTAAACATGAATGTACTGAATAAATCAGCCTTATGCCCTAAACGAGGAGGTATCCGGGCAAGACTCGCAGCTAAACCACACAAGTATTCTATTCCTACTATTGTGCTGACTAATGTTTGTTCACTGGAGAATAAGACGGATTATATTCGTCTGCTACGCTCTTCCCAGAAGATGGTGAGACTGTTGTGGAGCGGAGGGAGCTGCGCAGGAGGAAGAGGTAGGAGGAGCTGACCAGTGCAGGACAGGGCTGGGCGACAACGATATTTAAGATATATCGATATATTTGTAAATGACATATGGAATTAGACCATATCGCGTTTATCGATATGGTTCAAATTCGGATAAGCTATTAAGTTAAAGGAAAACTCACCCTCAAATCCACTTTTTCCCCTGATAAACTGTATAAATGAGTGTCCAATAGTGTTGTCTACATAGCCTGGTCATTATTTTGGCACTTTAGTGCAAATTAGTTGAAAGATCAACTTTATGTCTAAAACCGTCAATGAGGCGCCATCTACAGGCGGTCGGTCTTTACTGCATTTGATTTTTGAATTTGGTGCTCCTATTGGCCCAGGAGTGATAGCTGACGTCAGCAGTGATAGCTGACGTCAGCAGTGAAACCTGACGTCAGTTGCCGCTCTGGGCTATAAAAGCGGCCCAGTCTCGCTCACGCCCCCGTAGCGAGTTGAAGGAATAGCGAGAGAGTATTTTCATCAATTGTCAGGTTTGCGATTAGTTATAGCGTTTAGGTAGAGTTTTTTTTAGAATAGCTTTTTGTATTATAGATAATTGTGTAGTGTTAATAGCGTTGTTGTTGAATATTGTAGTTTTAGTCATTAGTTATAGAACAGTAATAAAATCAAGTAATAAAACTGGCACCATAATTTTCATTATTTCATCATTCAACTAAATAAACATACCTTTAAAGATAAAGACTTTAATATAGTCTTTACAGAGTCATTTAGTGGTAGTTTAGTGCATGTGTTACATTGGTTAAACCTTTAATTCACAAAATTTGGCAATAGAAATTACTTTTGGCTCGAGTCCACAATGTTACAGACCGTTAGTCATTCTGATTCTGTTTTATCTTCAATGACAAACCGAAAACAATTTCAAAAGGACTGTGTTCCTGCAAATATTATATTTTTATTTTTTTGTTTATGCGACATGTTTTGTGCACTTTGCTGTAAGAAAAATAAAATAAAGCTTTGTAATACATATAGTCATGTCTCTATACCTCACACATGCTCTGCTGAGGACACAGATATATCTCCCATGCTTATGTAGACTACAGCAAAAAGTCTACATTAAAATAGATCGGTAAATTATGAAAGTAGCCAGCCAGGACAGTTAGCTGCGATGCTAACATCGATCTTGCTCAATGCTAAGCAGCTGGCCTTGTAAATTACAGAGGAATCACTCTAATAAAATAAGCCAGCGCCAGCCAGAGCAGTCTCAGGTACAAGGCCTCTGGTCTGTCACGATGCCTCTCCTGTGTAGAGAGAGCTGTAAAGTTGTCCCAGTGAAACATGTTGCTAAACAAGTTAGCTTGCTGGAACTCCATGCTCGGACTTTTTTCACGAGTAGCGCTACAGCGTTGAAGTCAGATGACTCAGGCCTGTCAATCACAGACCCTGACCCCTCCCACCCCTCCCCCTTCCCGCGCGCTCCTTAGTCCTCCAGGCAACGCCCCTTTTCTGTTAAGATTTTCAAATCTGAGGCTCTGAGGCTGAGGCTCTGGAAGGGGGGTTAGTAACTCTAACGAAAAGAAACAGGTAATCTCAAGCTGATGTTTAAAAGGTTTACCTTAAACTGAGCACTTTATTTTGTTATCCCTTTATATATAAATGCTGCCCTCAGAAAAAGATTGACCTATTTTATTTATTGCCTATTTTTATTTAAACGTGCACCTTACGGAGCTTTGTTATACAGCGTTTGTGTTTAGATTTATAGTGAGTTTTCAATAAATTGGTATTTGGCTTTGGCTTTGACTTAACATTTCATTTCAGAGTTCTTAGTTTGCGGAAAAAATATTGGGATATATATCGTATAATGATATTCAACCTACATATATTGGGATATGACTTTTGGTCCACATCGCCCAGCCCTAGTGCAGGACACCATGCTCTGAAACAGGGATAAACCCAGGAGGCGCCGCACCGTTTCAGTAGGAGTTTGACAATATATCGATTTTCCGATATATCGCGATATTTTGCGGGACGATGCAATACCAATACTTTTTATTACGATATCGATACTTTTGATGACGTCATGCATACTAATGAGCAACGTCATGCATATTCATGAGGCATCAGTGCTCCACTGTTTTCAGTCAATAGAGGCCAATAATGATCAAGAATTCAGTCAGGACAGCAGGGGCAGCACTAGTTAAGCACTTGGATCAAACACAAATAGTGATAGTTTTTATAATTATAAAGAAGATTAATTTGGGGTTGATTTATTCCTTTTTAAATAGGCCTGTGGTTTCTTGTTTATTTAAATGTAAATGAAGTCACTGACAGATCTATGACCCATTTTCAGTGAGTAAGTCAGGGCTCATTTATAAAAGTGGTACAAAGCACATGAAAAGAAATGTAAATGATGAACAATATGTAGTATGTTAAAATAAAGGTTAAAAGTAGCATTTGTTTTTATCGTGATGTATCGTAGGTTATTTTGTGCAATATATCGATTATCGCAGTATCGGCGTATCGTGAGATAATCATTATCGTAAGCCATGTATCGCATATCGTATCGAATCGTGAGGTACCCAGAGGTTCCTACGTTTCAGAGGATCAGAGGAGACTGAAGGCAGTTCTCCGGTTTCCCCGATCTCTAAAAACATGCTGGTCAGGTTGGTCCAATATGGCGGCAGCAGCTCAGGACTAACCCAAATCCTGAACGCCATTTCGTTGTACAATAAAGCACTTACTTACTAATAAAGCGCCCCCTGCTGTTACAGTTCAACACCGACACCTTTTACAGTTTAGAAGCGTCTTACACAGGATTATAGACAAAGCATATCGGTCTTAGAAAAACCCATATCAGGCGACCGTACGATTGTCAGTCCTTGACACAAACAAACGAAATGACTTCTTACGAGCGTGGTGGCGTTGCCCATGGGCGTGCCGAGCCGTACGCCGCTGGAGGCCGGGCTGATGGGCATCTGAGGTCGGATGGTGGTGGTGGTGGTGACAGTTCCCGGAGTGACCATAGAGGCCGCTGCGGTCGAGACCATCAGAGACTGCTGGTTGCTCAGCAGGGACTGACGCAGAGCAGGGAGGCTTTTCTGAGGGAGAACAAAATATCACGTTACTTTTACTTTTCCTGTAGGAACTATTAGAAGCCAAAAGACTTGTACGTTTTGGAAAGAAACTAATGTTGGTCATTGTTCCTTAATGAAGGCTGTACTGGTCGAAACGCAGTGATCCCTCGACAATAAAGGATTTTTACTATAGGCGTAGAGTCTTGTAACTTATATTCTTTGCACTGGGTTTATACAGGCAGCAGCGAGTCAAATGTGACGTTAAATAATGCCATTATAATGTATTCTAAAGCCACAATTGCAAAAGAATCTATACATTTTTATCCATACCAGCAAACAGAGGAATGTAGATATCTGGAAAGCTAATTTTGAGCAACATTTTTATTTTTTTTATCTGAAAATGACAAAAATTGACAGGTTTTGTCTTAGTTTTTTTGTATTTTTTGATGAACTTCTGGTCGACATTTCCCCCAAAAAATTTACCGTATTTTCCGGATTATAAATCGCACTTTTTTTCCAGTTTGGCTGGGGGTGCGACTTATACTCAGGTGCGACTTATATATCAAAATATATAATTTCATATAATTTTCACACTGACCAGTTTCTGCTACTCCTGTACCGTTGTACAATCAGAAATAAAGCACTTCCTTAAAGGGATATTTCAGGATTTTTGACATTGGGCCTCATTTCCTAGTTATCCAGAGTGTTGTTGATGTCTGGAGATATTTTTTCTTAAATTCATGCAGTTCTTATATTTGAAGAGTCTAGTGGCGCTAGGCTAGGGCAAGGCTAGCGCATTTCTATGGTATCAGTTAGCCTGCATTAAAAACAGTCTGACCCACTCCACAGTGCACCTGAGGTAAATCACTTATAACACCAGACTAACCATATAAATGTCTGTCGATAGAATAATTTGAACCATTTTGCATATAAAAATATATATTGCATTTAAAATATATATGCTGCTCAAATATATAAAATATATATATTTGAGCAGCATCAGCTTCGTGGCTGTAAGCTAACGCAGCGGCGGAGTGATCTGCGAGTAAATAGTCCCTCAAAATGCGGTAATTCATGTGATACAAGGTCAGTTATATTAAAAAAAATGATTCTATTAACACAGACATTTATATGGTTAGTCTGGTGTTATAAGGGATTTACCTCAGGTGCACTGTGGAGTGGGTCAGACTGTTTTTAATGCAGGCTAACTGATACCATAGAAATGCTTTAGCCTTGCCCTAGCCTAGCGCCACTAGACTCTTCAAATATAACAACTGCATGAATTTAAGAAGAAAATATCTCCAGACATCAACAACATTCTGGGTAACTAGGAAATGAGGCCCAATGTCAAAAATCCTGAAATATCCCTTTAATGTACCACTGAAAATTTTAAAAACGGCTAAGTGTGGAGTAAGTGAGTGAGAAGCTTGTGAGGGACTGGTGAAAAGCCGAGGCTACTCTTACTGCAATGAAGAAAACAAAAAAAAGCTAATCGCAGGCTAAAAGTCCAGTGGCCACAGCTAGAGGAACGGGTGCTTGAACAACGTGCTGCCGGGAGAGGCTCGTCAACGCTGCATTTTTTCTTCTTCATTGTGCATTTTTGTCTGGTGCGATTTATACTCCATAGCGATTTTAGTCCGGAAAAAACATACCGGTATTTTTTCTGTTTTTTTAATGGCACTCAATGCCTTCAGATGATTTTTAATGCCACCATGAGTATGTCAAAAGAGTGAAGAGGCGCTTACTTTGAGGAAGGGGATGAGGTAGGGCTGTGGAGACGACTTGAGCTCAGCCTGAAGCCGAGTCGTGAACTCCTCTGGTTCAATCTTGGCGTCCTGCAAGAACAAAAGGCACAAAACACGGCGGACATTCATCAGTGAAGCTGCAGTGAAGCGTTAGAGTGAGGACTATGGCCGGGTTTGTCCTTACGAGCAGGTCCTGCACCAGGGCTTTCACGTTTTTGGAGGTATCTGGAGACGGCGAGTTGTGAGACGCCAGTTTGATCAGCGTCGCCAAAAAGTTCTTGCACTTCTTCACATTTTCCTGCATTTCCTGTTGGAAGAAGAACATTGGTTGTTTTAAAAGACACTGCACCCGATTTTTTGCACCCTGTAGGTTTGTGACAGTGGGGCCGCCTTAAGTTTGAGGTCTTTACCAAATCCGTTCCGCTAATCCATTCCGTTTTGTTTATGAGTTACTACGCCTGTTCAATCCAGTCCGTGTTTTTTACTGATCCAGTCCGCGTTTGCGCTCAGTGACCCAGGCCATGTGGTCGTGTTTATTTGAGGCTATGCCAGAAAAGATCGGAGAAACAGGGGCAGACACAGGAGCTGCCACAGAGCGAGTAAGTTTAATTAGAGCGATTAGATGACAATAAAATTAACATTAAGTCCCTTTGGCACTTTGTAAATAAGAAAATCCAACCCAAGTAAGTGTTAGCATCTGTTTCACATGAAGTCACTGAAGTTAGCTCTGTTGGATTCTGTATAAAGTCCTGAACTTAGCCTTAAATGCCGATTTTGTCTCCTCTTATTTTAAACAGAACACAGACGTATTACATTAGTCCAATTAGATCATAAACTCACTGATAAATATTAAACATGAATGAGGAAAATCCAAAATTAAATAATGGTAGCCTACATGAGGCTAATCTAATAATAGTATATTACATTGTCAAACTTTCTCAAACATAGTATTGTTTCCTGCATCATCAAAATGCTTTACAGTTACTTAAGGATTAAACAACGAGGAGCCGTGCATTAGACGGTTATAATGCACGACGCGGAGTCAAGAACACCACGACGCGCAGCGGAGTGGTGTTACTCCGCGAAGTGCATTATAACCGTCTAATGCACGGCTCCGAGTTGTTTAATCCGCTTATACCATGGTCCCACAAACGTAACATTTTATAACAAATGTTGTTTTCATTTACTAAACTCGCTAAATATGCCAAACTACAGGGACGATTTTATGTGGGCTTTTAAGCGGCCACTGTCTGAACGGCGAGCATTCTCTCGCTGCTGCGAGGATCTCCGTCAGGCTCAACGAAACAACATAAGCACACGCTGCATCGCCAGACTCACAACACAACAGGACTAACCTGCTCTTTTCCGTGGAAGTAAACACCGATATGCGGCTCCTGGGCAGGAGTTATTTCACTTTTACGCTGTTTAACCTAAAGCTAGTTAGCTAGTTAGCTAGCAACCTGTAGCTCAACGAGCTCAACTGAAACCGATGCAGTGGAGTCATTGAAGTGAGTGAAGTCCGCTTACACCTTGGCCCCACGAACTGAAACTTTTATATGTGACTTTACTAATCCAGCCAAATATGCTTAAGTGCAGGGATCATTTTATATACGTCTGAAAATAATGAATAGTGCCTTAACCGTTTTCAGTAGAAATGGAAAGCTCATATTTATTAACAGAAGCCTAACCTAGCTGCTTGCTCTCCTCTATTCCCCATTCATCAAAAGTTTGTTTGGCCACAACATCCATCTCATTCGTTCATGTCAGTCACTAATTAAGCGTTTGTCTGATTCAGCTGTGTTATGCGTTGCTATGGCGATGCCCGCAGCGGAGTGATATCCCAGTGATTTAACTACCGGACTACGTGTGCGGTTATACGAAAATAATGCACGCTTGTCAGCACCCACCAGCCAATCAGAATCGAGTATTCACCCAGACCATGGTATAACCTGAATTAATTATGTATCATATAGAAATTCAATACATTTTTTGGCTAAAAACACTATTTTACCCGGCAGTGTGCACGTGCAACCTTACCCCCCCTGCCAAACCAGTAAACGTAGAGGAAACACTGAACTGTCTCTCACAATGCAGCATAAACAGGATGGATGTCAAACTGTTTGCACGTATGCAATTATGAAAATATACTGAAGTTGTTTGTTTTCCTAAATTATTAAATATCCAGATATATGCAGAAGGATCAAGTTTGTCTGCAAACTATTCTCAAGCTACTAAACAAACGGGTGTTTTGGGATCAGTGGGTAGGACTGGGTTACAGAATTATCATTCCATTGCGGAGTTGGTCAAAAAAAGCCGATCGCCTCCACTCGTCTCCATAGGCCATTGTACCATTGTTTTAACCCACATGTAACACCTTTACAGACGTTTCTTAAAAATATGAGGCAGATTTTTGCTGATTTGTGTGACAGACTGCATATAGCTGAATAGGGAGAAACAGTGTGAAAGCGCCAGAATGATTCAAACTAAGCATGTTTTCTGACAACAAATGCCTCTTTGCAGATTTGTATCTTGTTGCTGAAGCTGAAATGTAAGTGCTGTGATGTTGATGTTTAACAGCAATTTTAGATGTATATATGCAGCTCAATTGCATGAAAAATAAAACAAATGCTATAAATAAAATGTTTATATCGCTAATCGAATCGCAATGTGTCAGAAAAATCGCAATTAGTTTTGTCAAAATCATGCAGCCCTAATGTGCCGGTATTTTTTGTGATTGTTGCTAAAATGCCTGATATCGTGGCCCATTTTCCCAAAAGTTGCAATGAAAAGTTTCCATTATTTTCTGCTTAAAAGGGACTAGACAGCGTTTAAAGGATCTGTATCATGCTATTTTAGCCATTCCAAAGTAAAGTATAGGCATTTATATGATATATTGTACCTCTACCACTATGGAGTACTCATTTTTGAGAGAAATATAAGTATTTTCTGGAGGTATTTTTCCTACCCGGAAGACAAAACGCTTCGATTCAATTAACTCCGCCCCCTCTCTCAGCTCATACAACTTTAGCAGTAGTAGAAATATATTATATATATATATATATATATATATATATTTATATATCACAGCAAAAAGTGAAGTTACTTCATGATGCAGTTATAAGGAGTTGACATGTGCAACACAGCTTCATGAATGGCTAACACACACGCTCACACGGGTTTTGATTGACTCACCGCTCTGATGTTTCCATTATGGGACTGCGTTGGTTATAAAAGTTAATCCACTTTGATTCTGGCCAAGGTTCACCAAACATCAGTGACGGTCACAGACAAACACTATTTTGGCTGATAGTCGCTGAATCCCGGAGGGAAATTCCAACTTCTGGCGAGTGGCCTCTTCTTTAGAAAGGTTGAATAAAGTCCTGCACCTCTCGCAGCCAAACGCGCTTTTCTCCGTGACATTATCGTGAGGTAAGAAAAAAGAACAGGTGTCCAGACTCCAGAGTAGGTTAGAAAAAGCTCCTTCTTCACAACTTTCGGTGCAAACATGACATGACATGCGCCTTTGCGATGCCTTTTGCTGCAACTTTCTGACGACAGGGTTTGCATAACGGATGTTCCATCGGCAACAACAACGCCTTGGTCATGTTTTGGATCCTAAAGACGTCCCACTCTGCTGACTTCAATCGTTTTTGGGTGGATACAACACTGGAGGAGAGCGTCCTTCTGCCTCGCTCAACTACCGGTGAGTTTACGCGCTGCCACCACGTGAAAGTACAAATCTGTTTAAATAAGTGTTAGAGAATAACTTTGTGGCTTCAAAAACCTAAAGATTGCGCCTGAATTCACCTCCTGTTCGCCAGCACAAGGGGAACAAATTATCTTCCTTATCGTGAGACATTGGCATTGACAGTACATCTCCACAGCGCCACCTGCTGGTCTGGAGTGTGCGATATAAGGCTTTTAAGTGGGAGAAAATGCACTGCTAGGTTTTACTCTTTTCTTTGGAGCCTTTATAGAAATGTAGTGGAGTAGAAAGTCTTATATTTATCCTTCAAATGAAGTGGAGTAAAAGTAATAAGTTCTTAACACAATTATACTACTTTGCCGACTCACCTGCGAGACCACATTGACCCGGGCTGGTGTTGTGCCCGTGACACTGGGCGTAGTGTTGGTCAGAGGAACCGTGCTTTTGTTCAGAACTGTCCCGCCCGCTGTGATCACCGTGGGCGCCTTCGGGGAGTGGACATCTTCACCGACACCGCGGGTCCAGCGGCGCCGATCGCCTTCTGACAAACACACGCCAGCGTAAAGAGCGAGGAACAATCGTGTTGAAATGCAAAGTCTAGACGCGATAAGGACCGTGTGTAGGGGTGGGCGATATGACCAAAATAGAATATCACGATTTTTGAATTATAAACTCCCGATTTCGATTTTATCACGATTTTTTAATAGTAACTAAAAAAAGTTAAATTACACACTGAAGAAACAGATTGAATGAATAAACTAATTTATTCAACTTTGTGATAATCAACACAGCAAAAGTAGACTTAGAACTAACTCTATACATTAAAAAAACACAATAAAAATCCAGAGAGTAAAAGTAAAATAGTAACACTAAGTTTGGTAAAGGCTTGTTGTTCGTGTCTGTTGCTGTCTGACCCTTTCACAATAAGAGTCTTACTAAAGCGATGTCTTTTATTGTGTAAAAGGCAAACCAGAAGCAGATAGTTACCATAAGTCAGGGGTCACGAATTAAATTTCACCAAGGTCCGAAATGAAAAAAAAAGGTCAAGCAAAGGTCCGGAACATACGGGGTTAATTCACGGTTATATCAGGATTTATACGCCTTTTTTAAAACTATTTCTGTGATTTGAAAATAATGCAATCAATTTAATCTTGTTATTGTTTTTTGCTCTAAAAATAAGTTTTGGCTCCTAAATAGCAGAGTGGCTACTGTAGCCTATTATACACAATGTGCACATAATATATGACAGTGATGTGTTTCTTTGCTCAGTTCAACACACTGAGCCCTGTTTAGCCCAGGTTTAGTCCTGGCTTAGTCCAGGTTTAGTCCTGGTTCAGACCTGCTCGGGAAACAACCGCGCTATTTACGCATTACGATCGCGCGTGCATATTTAATTAGGGCGTCCTCCGCTTTTGTTTTTAGCAAGCCATATTTCAGTCATTCCGAAACCGTTTCTAAAAATTTAAAAAGTATCATGAAGCTAAGATGTAGGACTTTCTCTTTCTGTTCGTCTGGGCTGTAGTTTACCGCTCTGGTGCAGTCAGAGAGGGAGAGGGAGGGAGAGCGAGAGAGGGAGAGAGAGCGCATACGCAGCTGCTCGTCTGAGGGGATTCAGGTCGGGTCCAAAGTTCGGATTCAAGGTCCGGAATGGCTGGCGCGTGGGTCCGGATCCGGACCGAGGTCCGCCGTTTAGTGACCTCTGCCATAAGTTATTACTTGAGTAATTCACCAAAGTTGGACAAGTCTTATATTTTCAAAGACATGGATAAACGTTGCATTTGTGAACACAGGATTTAAATTAAACAAATGAGAAGGATGCGGCGCCTGACAGAACTGTAAGGACGAAGGACACACTCGCTTCTTCACACATGTGTCGCCAGGTAAATAAATAAACACACACTGAGCAGAGCAGCGGCGTTACGGGGGAAAGACACTGACATAAACACCTCTGAAATAGAGACGCTGGGTTTAAAAGCTCCAGATTGAGGAGCCTGGTCGTGTATGCGACTGTAGAGGAGCGGCTCGCTGTAGAGGAGCGGCTCGCTGTAGAGGAGCGGCTCGCTGTAGAGGAGCGCCTCGCTGTAGAGGAGCGGCTCGCTGCCAAACACTCGCATTAGCGTCCGACATTGCGTAGCAGAAAGTGCGCAGCTTGGGTTTACTTCACTGACGGTGAAAAGAGGCAACTGTGCAGAAGTGCTTAGAACCGTGATAAAACGATGCCACAAAAATGACAGATCGTCAGCTCTGGAGATCGTAAGACGGTCTAATATCGTCATATCGCCCAGCTCTAACCGTGTGTTACAAATGAAAGTGTGGGCGCACCTGTACCGTTGTGGAAGTGGCCGGCTGGGTCATTCTGTTCTGGGGAGAAGCCAGTCGAACAGTCTGAGGCGTCCCAGGAGCCTGAACAGGAGGATTTCCAAACACAGAAGTCTCAAAACATTGGTTCTCATATTCTCTGTGGCTTTGTTTCAATAAGCTTCTGCAATGTCAAAAGGTCCAGTGTTGTGTTCATTTTTACAAAGAGCTTGTATTGATGATGGGAGAGTGTGACCACCACTGTGCAAAGCCTTCTCCAGCACATCCCAAAGATGCTCAATGGGGTTAAGATCTGGACTCTGTAGCAACCGATCCATCTCAAGCTCCCTGAACCGCTCTTTCACAACGTGAGCCCCATGAATCCTGGCATTGTCATCTTAGATTACACTAACGGTTTGAAAACACATTTTTATGCATCAACTTTTCTCCATTTTCAATACTATTAACTCGGGCTGGGACAAAATATTGCATCGGATCACAATACTTTTTGCTGCAATACCAAGTATCGATACTTTATCAAGTATCGCATTACTTTCACTTGTGTTGTCATTTTTATCACGCACTCCTTTGTTTTCCAGTAACAGTTGGCGCGCTTATAAGCTTTTGGCTTCGGCCCACTCCCTTTGAGCAGACTCACTGCTCAAATAAATAAATACATAATAAACAGTTACACAGCACTTTGTTATATTATGTGTTTATCTTTACTTTTCAATCTTAAAGCAGTACTAAGTTGCGATTTTTTAACTTAGTAATTGTCCGTGAGAGTAAATACTACGCTGACAGAAAAGACAAAGGGACAGAGGGATATTGTTCATCCAATTACACAATAGAGATATTTTTTTCACTCAAACTTGGCTGTAAATACTGTTTAAGTGGAGCTAGCCCGCAGTTAGCTTTGCCCGTTAGCCTGTTAGCTTCTTCTTCATGATTCCATTAGTGTGTATTGGTGACTCCGACCCAGTGGCAGGCAAGTTGCAAATGTGGTTTTCTGGCCAGAGACACCAGGGGGAGATGAAAGACCCTCCAATCATCCCATTAACACTTGTATTACCCCCAGAGGGACTACGGAAAGGATTTATTAAGGTAAACAAGTTACTTAGTGCTGCTTTAACACTTTAATAAACGTCAAATGGCATTTGATTTCTAAACAAGATATTTCCACTTAAATTACTTCAATTAAGATAAAATAAATCACTGCACTCAAACTAGAATGTACAGTTTTATTTGAAGTAAATTAAGATTTTTAATCAAGTGAAATTACACTCGCAAATTAACTTATTTCAAGATTACTTTTTGCAGTGCAGCCCTTCCTGAAGTACTGTAGCTTTTCAACATTTATACAGAAGCTTGAAGAGACAAATTTGATAATTGTCTAAACCGCCTTGAATCAAGTCACATTTCTTCTCTTTATGCACCACATGATTGAATTTCTGAAATCTTGAACACAATCTGGAAAATGGAGGGAAAAAATTATAAAGTATTAAGACTAAATTAACTAAATACATTTTCTTTCTTGCTGAATCTTTGCTAACAATTTCCCAGGGTAAACTTCACCAAACTCCCTTAGTTACTCAAGTATCCTCCCGGGAAATGTCGATATTCAGGAGAAAATCAGACACAACGGGCAACTATTGGGTAAAATTTCAGGCAAAACTGCAGTTCAGTGTATTTTAGATCTTCATTTTTGTATTTTTGATGAACTTATCCGGTAAAAACAGTCAAACAATATTGTTATTTCCCAACAAATTTAGCTTAAAAGTCAGTTTGAATCCAATTAATTACATTTAAGGAGTTGCTGGCCTCTTTATAACTATGTTGAGTTTGAAAGGTGACGTACCGCTGTGGGCGTGCTGACCCGTATAGCGCCCCCTGCTGTGGGAGTGGCAGCTCTCTGGAGGTTGCTTTGATTCTGTTGAGTTTTGGCCTGAGCCTGAGCCAGGACCTGCTGCGGAACCATCACCAGCTGACCAGTCTCCGTGCGCACCAACACCATACCTGCAAGCGGCCATGGAGGGACGGTTAGCTTAGCATTGTGGGAATGTTAAGACCCTGCGGGTGAATGGGGGGAAAAATAAATCAAGAGATATCAATTTGAAACTTGTGTTGTAGATTAGTGACATGAATATGCGGATGTCCTGTAAAAAAAGAAGAGGCACTTTATGCATAAAAAAGG
This sequence comes from Neogobius melanostomus, assembly GCA_007210695.1. NCBI lineage: Eukaryota > Metazoa > Chordata > Actinopteri > Gobiiformes > Gobiidae > Neogobius > Neogobius melanostomus. The sequence goes on from VHKM01000433.1 coordinate 804,935, forward strand.
CCAAAATCTAAATAAGGTTTAAATTTATGGTTTTATTTTGCTGAAAAATTAGTCACAAAGATGTTTTTTTGGGTTCAATAATCCGGCGAGGAATTAGATATTAACCTCTCCCCACTTTAATCAAGCGCATTTTCTCGTTGTTTGCCTTAAACCAAATAAAAAGCTTCTTGAGAAAAGCATCAGAGGAAAAAGCTTACGGGTGAAACTCAGAAAGTTAGAATATCGTGAAAAAGTTCTTTTATTTCTGTAATTCAGTTTAAAATGTGAAACTGATATAGACTCATGGCATGCAAAGTGACACACGTCAAGCCTTTTTTTTGTTTTAATTTTTGAAAATTATGGCTTACAGCTTGTAAAAACCTGCACAAGCCGCAGGGATCAGCTCAGGACTGTCAGGAAAAGGCCATTCAAAAGTGTGGGGGACCTTCACAAGGAGTGGACTGAGGCTGGAGTCAGTGCATCAGGAGCCACCACACACAGACGGATCCTGGACATGGGCTTCAGATGTCAGATTCCTCTGGTTGAAGCATCCTGGTCTTCCATAACACCTCAGCAGTGCCACAGGCTGAGAGCATCCATGCCACGCAACCGCATTAAGGCAGTCATTCAAGTAAAAGGACTAAGGACATATGCAGGATTATAGTTTTCAGAGGGCCCACATTTCTCTGTTTAAAATCATTTTTTTATTGATTTCATGTAATATTTTAATCTTCTGAGATTTTGAATTTGGGGTTTTTACAAGCTGTAAGCCATAATTTTCCAAATTAAAACAAAAAAAGGCTCGACATGTGTCACTTTGCACATCATATTAGTTTCACATTTTAAACTGAATTACAGAAATAAATGAACTTTTCATGATATTCTAATTTTCTGAGTTTCACTTGTAGATCAGGTTTGTAAGTCTGTGCTTTGAGGCGTTACCCTGGCCTATAGGTCAGACGCTTTTAGATTTGGATAAAGCTTAACAGGAGAAAAGGAACAGGCCACCGTTTTTGCATACCGAGATATGTTCTTACCTGAGCTTAGACGAGTAGATGTTGTCTGGTCTTTACGCGTGCGCTCAGTCACACAAAAAGACTGAAGATGTTGTTAGCGTTTAGCCTCTCCTCTACGGGGCCAAACGGGGGTGAAGTTAGAAGCGACCAAGCTCTTCCACGTTTCCCCTATTTAAATACGGTTACGTGAGTAGTTACATGATCCAAGTCTAGTTACACAAAATTAAACATGTTGATTTTCTAAGCGGATAAAAAGGGGAACTATATTGTAAGGCGTAATAACACCTTAGGAGCACTTCGACGTCCGTCCAGAGAAAATATTGCTATATTACTAAAAAAAATCGACATGTTTAATTTTATGTAACTAGACTTGGATCGTGTAACTACTCACGACGTAACCGTTTTTAAACAGGGGAAACGTGGAAGAGCTTGGTCGCTTCGAACTTCACCCCCGTTTGGCCCCATAGAGGAGAGGAGGAGAGGCTAAATACTAACAACATCTTCTGTCTTTTTGCGTGACTGAGCGCACGCACAAAGACCAGACAGGTACGCATCAACTCGTCTAAGGTAAGAACATCTCTCAGTGTGGAAAAACGGTGGCCTGTTCCTTTAAATAGCAATTGTTTTTGTTGTTGTCGTCAAGTATCGATATTTTAATTTAAATTTACATTAACAAGACGACATGCACAGGAGCATTAACATTTCAAAAGCACTAAACTAACTTTTTCACAACAGTCCGTCTGTCTTAAGATTGTACACATTAAAAAGACCTCGAAGAGAAATTCTATATTCTGTGGTTTGCAGGAGAAAGGGAGGAGGGATCGTATTTCAGATGTAAATCGCATCTTTCATTCACTCTGTACTCGCTGTTGATGCAAAAACAAATGGTGAAACGTTCAAAGCTTTCTCAAGTGTTACTCTGTCCATTGACATGATTAACATCCACACAAACAATACAAATATATGAATTATTAACTAAATACACTATGCAGAAATCGATAAATAATCAAAATGAATCAGTCTAGCTCCACTATGGCCCGGCTTGAGTCTAGGTTTAATTTCATTCTTAACCTCTTAACCCCCACCTGAACAGAGCACATTTTCTCCAGTTTGGCTTCTCCCAAATCTAAAGGATTCTTGGGGGGAAAAAAGCCCCAAAATAGCGACGAAAATGAGATCAAACAAGGATGAAAATGCAATAAAAGAGCAACGAAAAAGTGGCAAAAATGTGACGAAAAAGTGGCAAGAATGTGATGAGAATGTGACGAAAAAGCCATTAAAAGAGCATAGGTCTGGGCGATATGGCCAAAAATAAAATCTCGATTTCTTTACTCAGTTTGGACGATTTTAATCAATTTTTATTGGACACCGACAGGAAGTGACATCGAAGAAGGTAAACAATTTTATCCTGCCATTTTATTTTATTTTATTTATTTAAGTCAATGGGAAATGAATGAGTCAAACTGCTATGGAATGTTTCCTTCTTTATGTCACTTCCTGTCAGCAGCTTAAAAATTCAAATAAAAATAACTTTTCTGCCCAACATTTCTTCATTAAAATTTCTGCTTCACTGAAAAAAATGATAACTGTGCAACTGATGTAATCCATCTAAATAAGTCATATTTTCAAGAGCATTAAAATCTGTCATATGTAGGGCTGAACGATTAATTGCATTTGCAATTTTATCGCGATATTACACAACGCGATTTCGTAATCGCAGGGCACGCGATTTTGGAAGTGAATGGAGCAGTGAGATATGGCAGCAAAGTCCGCTCCGCCCCGTGCTTTTATTTACGTCTCAGTCTAGTTAAGGTGCGCGGTAGATTGTGGATGTACAGTGAAAATATCATTGTTTATCATGTAGCCACCACGAAGGACTATTGCTTTCTTCTCCGTTAGCATTGCTTTAGCCGCAGCGCTAATCACGCCATTCCCTCGCTGCTACTACACGCTCTGATGATCAGAGGATTCACACGTCTCTGCCTCCGTAAGTGAGCCTGTGCTGCTTGTAAAGAGTAAAGAGTCGTTTGTGGCTCAGTTTAGGAGGCTTATGTTTGGGAATGTTGTGGATAAAGAACTTATCTCAAAGCATAATGACGGTTCATGACCGTAACGTATCCGCGGAGGCGATGTGCCTTTATTTACCTTTACATTTACACATATGCGCTCCGCAGGTATTACAGACGCTAGATATAAACACTAAACTGCTGTATGAAAAGTGTTGGAAACTACGATCCGAGGCAGGAGTCCGTGCCATGTCTTATTTTGCTGAGGAAATGCGCTGTTTAAGCTGAAATGTCACTAAATGGCTGCGAGTCAAAGAGAAAGTAAAGTGTCTGTGTTTGGCACCTCATGTCTCCGTCTCCTTGTGTCACTGTTCTTCTCTTTCTTCATTATTGTCCAAAGTTACATCCCAAAACCAAAATGCTGCTCCTAACACTGTGTTTTGGCATGTGCTCCATCTGGCCTCTCCGTGTCCATCAATAACGCACATCTGAAGCAACGACGAGTCGCAGCTCAGACCGGGATTTGATTGGCCGAAATAATCAATAGTTTATTTTGTATTAATTGGGAGTTTGATTTCCTAAAACTTTTCCAACTAGTTAAAGCAGACGTTTGTTCTTACTTTTCCTGCACTTTAGTATGTAGTAGTTTTTTTTATTATATCGATATATATAATTTATCTTTTATTTATAGACTGTACTGTTAAGTTCAGACAGTTTTTAAGAAGTGCAGTCCACATTTTCACAAATTCTGAATAAGTCAAGCAACAATTTTGTTGCAATTTTCACTTCAAATTAATCTAATATTGTTTATTATGAAACAGACTGATTTATTGCTTGCGTTAGGTGAAAATACATGAGAAGAGGACCTTGCAACAAAAATCGCATATTTAATCGCAATCGCAATATTGAAGACAAAAAAAATCGCAATTAGATTATTTTCCAAAATCGTTCAGCCCTAGTCATATGCACTTTAAATATTCCTTGTCTGATCTCCAAAGTAAAACTTCTTAATAAGCCATGGAGTTTTCTAAAGTGTTTTAGTTTTATCTTCATGCCTCTGCTGTGATTGACAACCGTCTCCATGGAGACTCAAGGGGAGGAGTTAAAAGGATGCTCCGCTCAGAGCAGAGTGAGAGAAAGGCTCAGGAGCAGACCCAGGGAAAGTCTGTTTTAGCGGAGGAAAACTCCACCGCGCACTCTTAAAACACAACACGCGGCCTTTGTGAAGCAGATATGAATTGAATTAATTAGATTTATCGCCCAGCCCTAAAAGAGCAATAGAAAAAGGACAAAAATGCAACAAAAAAGTACAGAAAAAGTGACGAAGAAGTGACCAAAATGTGGCTAAAAGATGATGAAAAAGTGACGAAAAAGCCACAAAAAGGCAACAGAAAAGTGACAAAAAGCTTTGAAAATGTGGGAAAAGATCAGTTTAGATGAGTTTTGTAGGTCTCTTATATTTGGGTAAAGCTGATGTGGAGAAGATGCGCTGGGTTAAGTCTTAGGTTAAGAGGTAAAAGTGGGGGGTAAGAGGTTAAATGAAGCCTTCAGACGACTTCCCTGGTGTTTGCTCTTACCGGGCGGCATGCTGAACCCCGGGGGCAGCTGGATGGTGGTCTGCTGCTGCGGCCTCACTGCGATGGGAGCCTGCGGAGCCGGCGCCCTGGTCACGGCCGCGGTCACCCCTAACGCCGGCCGTTGCTGCTGGATCGACGTCGCCGCCGCCACCACTGGGCTCGCTCCCGGGGCCCTCACCACTGCCACGGCGGGCTGGGCCACTCCGTTCACCGCCGGCTTCACCCCCACCGCGCCCCCTACGACCTGGGGCGCGGCGGGCGTCGTCGGCGGGGCCGTGTTGGCGAGTATGACGCTGTTTCCGGACACGGGCTGAGACTGCGGCGTGATTTTGCTGTGCGTCAGCTGGTTCGTGTGGTTCAGCACTTGAGTCGTGGCGGTGGCTGTGGCGCTCGGTGACGGGACGCCCTTAGGATCCACCCCGTTCTGATTGGGGACGGGCGTGGGGTGCCTCTGCAGAGCTATAGTCGTGGGAGACTGGCCCGCCGGGAACTGGGAAGTCATGATGGCGGAGCTGATGACGGTGCCCGGCTGCGGGGGCGCGGAAGGCTGGATGAGTTTGATGGAGCCCGGGGTCCCGTTCAGGCTCTGGAGGCCGGGGGAGGCGGGGTTAGGGGCCAAGGCGGCGGCGACGACGGGCTGGGGAGCCAGGGAGGAGAGAGCAGGGGACGCTCCGACCGACGCGATGGCTGAGAAACGAGAAACATCAGAGGTCAGACAAAAAAAGTACAGTTCTTTTAAAAAATATTAGATTAGAAGCTTTATCTGGTGCCTGGGGGGAAGTTTAAAAGACACAAGTTCAGTCTCATTCACAAAGAACAGGCAGCAAGAAACAGAACAAGTAAAGACATAAACATCACTTTACAATTCACAAAATAAGAAATGAAAGTTAAAAGCTGTGACATGCACTCACTGTCCTGAATAGGGGTGGGAACCTCTGGGTACCTCACGATTCGATACGATATAACGATTATTTTACGATACGCCGATACTGCCATAATCGATATATTGCACAAAAATAACCTAAGATACATCACGATTAAAAACAAACATGCTACTTTTAACCTTTATTTTAACATTCTACATATTATTCATCATTTACATTTCTTTTCATGTGCTTTGTAACACTTTTATAAATGATCCCTGACTTACTCACTGAAAATGGGTCATAGATCTGTCAGTGACTTCATTTACATTTAAATAAACAGAAACCACAGTCCTAATTAAAAAGGAATAAATCAACCCCAAATTAATCTTCTTTATCATTATAAAAAACTATCATTAAAAGTAATGTATTTGTGTGACAGTGTTTGGTCCAAGTGCTTAAAACTGTAGTGCTGCCCCCTGCTGGTCTGACTGAATTCTTGATCATTGTTGGCCTCTATTGACTGTGAAAACAGTAGAGCACTGCTGCCTCATTAATATGCATGACGTTGCTCATTAATATGCATAACGTTGTCAAAAGTATCGATATCGGAATAAAAAGTATCGGTATCGAATCATCCCGCAAAATATCGCGATATATCGGAAAATCGATATATTGTCACACTCCTAGTCCTGAACAAAAATAATGAACAAATAAATAAAAAGCTGATTCTTTTATAAACCTCCTACCCCCCGTCTTAACCGAGCACATTTTCTCCAGTTCGGCTTTACCCAAATCTTAAAGCATTTTTGTCGTGTTATCGTCATGTTTTTGTCTAATTTTGTTGCTTTTTCATCCTCGTTTTCGTCTCTATTTCAATGCTTTTTTTGTTGTTGTTGAAGCTTTTAGATTAGGGTAAAGCCAAACTGGAGAAAATGTGCTCGGTTCAAGATAACATAAAAAACATAAAAATATGAATCACAAATGTATAAATAAAAAGGAACAAATCTCAAATCTAAATGACAAAACAAACATCAATGTTCCACAAAATAAAAGTAGGGATGCTCATGATCAGTCAGTTAATCTTCCTCATAAAAAGTATGTTAACACTTAATCCTTGTGCTGCATTTTAGGGGAAAATACAGAACAACTAAACGCAAATAAGCATAAAATGTTGCATCTGTTGAAGTTTACAAAACCTACCATTTGTCTTTTGGTAAATAATTCAACTTTTTGACGTTTCATGATTATTACTGCATCGCGTTTACAATCTTGTCGATATATAATGTCCTGTACAGCGTCACTAAGCCGGTGGTTAGCAGTTAAATCGATAATGATCGTTACCAATTAATCGATTATTGAAACTGAGCAGAACGTGCCACTCTGAATAATCACATATTGAATATTTGTACATTTTCGCAAACAGCAAATCAATAGAATCATCAATATGCTGACAATATTTAAAAAGGAACCGAGTCTGATATTGAAGATAGAAAACGAATGCCATAATATTACACACATTTTGATAGTTTCGAATGAATAATTATAACAATGCCTCTAATAACATCTAAATCTAAAAGGAGTATGAACCAGAAGAGCATTTTTATGATCAACATTGCTACAATATAAATACAGTATACCTACTACAGTATCATTAGTGCATTATTACATTGTATTTTACTTCTAGTGAGCTGACAACAGTTTTTGGTCAAACTCCTGTCTCTTATATATCAGATGTTGGTGTTTATTTTGATCAGAATACTGCATTTTAAAAGAGTGATTAGCTTGTTATGGGTATGTAGCTTTTGAGCTCTGTGCTAATTAGTCACATTTAGTGCAATAACCAACACAAAACATCATCTGCAACAACAACTACAGAAACCGAGCTGGTTATTTCGCACCGGTTCGCGTTTTAAAAGAGGAACTTCAGCTCGCTGTCGCTCATTGGAGTGGAGTACAGTGTGCTACTTGGGGATAGTTACTGGAATGACAACACAGTGTACTGAGCACATATCCCGGGGCCATTTGTCGTTATTACCAAGTGTTAATGGTAGGATTTGAAGCACTGAACAGTATTTTACAGAACAAGTTGAGCTGTTTGCGGCCAGTGTCTCGCAGAAGTGTGATCCGAGTGGAGCTACTTTGGGTGAAGAGTTCGTGCACTGTCTGCGCGGGGTTCCCTCTCTTTTCCCCCCTGCGCTCTTGCGTTTTTATCTTTCATTTCGGGACATTATCTTTTTTTTTTTTTGGGACCGTACCTCCTGTTGTTCCGGCGGAGGCGGACAGGGCGCCCGCAGAGAGAGGAGGCCCGTCGGCTGGAGCGGCGGCGGACAGCTCCCTGTTTGAGCCCACTTTCGGATGCCCTTGTTGCGGCGGCTGCTCCGAAGAAGACCCCGCTCGCTCTCGCACTTTCCCTGAGAACTGGCTCGCTCCCGCCGGGCCCGTCTCCCGTTTGGCCTCGCTGAAAGGGGCGCCGGGGGCTTTTCTGTCGCCCAGCTGGGACTCCAGGGAGCCCACCAAGTCGCTGACCGCCTTCTCGTCCACCTCAGTGAAGAGCATGTCCTCCAGTGGGTCGGAGGCTCCCGCCATCTTTGATCTGGGACCGTTGTGCAAATCGTATTTTAGAATGTACGCATGCGCCGAGCGGCCCTGTTGTTTTCAGGCCTCGGCGGAAGGAAGTGTAGTGACTAGCTTTTCAAAATAAAACTGAAAATAAAACAAAATTACTGATTTCTTGTTGACGCGAAATAAAAAACGAAACAAAAACCGACGTGTGTATTTTTTAACATCAAACTACAATATCACTACACATACACCCATGTCATTGTTATTTATAAATTATGTACTTATTTATTTCTTAATCAAATCTGTTTATTTATAGCATTTTAATTAACCTCTTACCCCCGCCTTAACCGAGCACATTTTCTCCAGTTCAGCTTTACCCAAATCTAAAAGCTTCCTCACTGGAGTTTACAGCCATTTGAAAGCTAAGTACATCCAAAACGCTGCTGCTCGAGTCCTGACAAGAACCAGGAAATATGACCATATTAGTCCAGTCCGGTCCCTGCACTGGCTTCCTGTCACTCAGAGAATAGAATTTAAAACAGCTCTGCTTGTGTACAAGTCTTTTCATGGTTTAGCACCAAAGTACATCTCTGACATGTTAGAGCCGTATGAACCATCTTGGGCCCTGAGAACTTCAGGGAGGGGTCTCCTGGTGGTTCCCAGAGTCAATAATAAACACGGTGAGGCTGCGTTTCAGTTTCATGCAGCTAAAATCTGGAACAGTCTTCATGAGGATGTGAGACAGGCCTCAACTCTGACAATGTTCAAATCCAGGCTGAAAACAGCTCTTTTTACCCGTGCATATGAAAACTGAAAGTATTTTATCTGCAGTCTTGCCTTTTACTGTCATTGATTAATTTTATGTTGATGTTTTATTGATTGATTTGATCTGTTTTCTTGTAATTTTATGCAACTGTGAAGCACTTTGAATTGCCTTGTGTATGAATTGTGCTCTACAAATAAACTTGCCTTGCCTTGCCTAAGGCCTACACAACTGATCCAAACAGATCTTTTTCTATGCGATGTTTTCGTCACTTTTTTCACTTTCTTTTTCAACACTATTTTGTTGAGTTTTTGTCACTTCTTTTGCTGCAATTTCATCGCTTTTGTTGTTACATTTTTGTTGCTTTTTTGTTGCTCTTGTTACTGTTTTTGTTGCACTTTTGTGTGTCTTTTTATTGTGTTTTTGTCACATTTTCGCCACTGTTATTGTTGATTTTTTTGTCACTTTTTGATTGCACTTTTTGATTGTTTTTTGTTGCACTTTTTCATTGTTTTTTGTCAGATTCTTGTTGATTTTTTGTTGCGCTTTCATGAATTTTGTGTGTGTTTTTGTCGCATTTTTTATAGCATTTTTGCTGCATTTTCATCGCTTTTTTGGTCACTGTTTGTTGCGTTTTCATCCTTGTTTTCTTCTCGTCTTTGTCGCTATTTTGACACTTTTTTCAAGAAACTTTTAGATTTGAGTAATGCCAAATTGGAGATAATGTGTTCGGTTCAGAGGGGGTTAATCCACAGAAATACACAAATACACAGTTACGTTACACATAACATTCCCTTGAATATTTATTTATGAGGAACATAACCATTAACAATGAGTCACACATAATATAATATACACTTACTGTACGTAATCAAATCATTATCAAAAATATATAGCAGTAAAAATGTATGCAGTAGACAAGCAGGTATAAAATGGTCTAAAGACAGAATTTTCAAAACAATAGACTGTGATTAAAAAGGCTGCACAAATATTGTAAAAAAAAACCGAGAAAAAAAACGTTATCGCAATATCCTGACATAATATTGCGTCATAATATAGTAAGAAGCTACAATATATTGAAAAATCTTCCATCTGACTGAGATTGCCATTTCAGTTTTAGTTTGGGTCCTGAATTCGTGCTTTGCTTGTGTTTAGTTTTAGTTATTGGTTACTTGACACAATTTGCTGAAAAACAATTTACTTACGTGTGGTGTTTAATTTGAAACACTTTAGTAAAATATCGCAATAATATTGTTATCGCAATATTGCAAACACCCGTATCGCACATTGCAAGTTTTTCTTTTTCAAAATCGTACAACGCGAGTGATTAACATTTACTGCCTTATTTTTATTTTGTTTTTTTCCAGCAGGGTGCTTTTCTATTTGTAGGCCTGCTTCCTTGTTTCTTTCGTGAGATCTGGCAACCCTGAGGATGAGGTAGCCTCCGCCATGTTGTAGCGGTGAGAGCAGCGAGCCCTGTGGAAGAAACGCTCCGAAACCTGATTTTTGCACTTTTGTACGCGGACTTTATTCCTGTGCGGTGAGCCCTGTCCACGGAGACACCATGAGCGGAGGAGGGACGCCTTACCTGGGCAGTAAAATCAGCCTGGTGTCGAAGGCCGAGATCCGCTACGAGGGAATCCTGTACACGATCGACACGGAGAACTCCACTGTCGCACTCGCTAAAGGTAACGGAGCTAAGTGGCTAATGCTAACGTCCACCAACAACTGCAGTTTTAGCCCGGTTCTACCTTGTTTTTAACATTTATACAACACCATTAAGACATCTGCGCCTCTTTAGTTGTATGTGCGTTACATTAAAGTTACAACCGAGTCTTTTTACGTGCTAAAACAACTAATACAAGCCAGATGCTCCTATTAGCCGCTAACTTTAGCAGCACGCACTATCAAATCAAAGTTGTACTTGGACTGGAGTGGACAGCTATTATGAAGGTCCCTCGTTTTATTTGTGCATTACAAGACTTATCAGGTTTTTGAGCAACAACACTGGAAGCCATTGATTAATTATCACCCAGATGGCGTTGCATTTATTACAAACTAAAGTAGTACTTTGGGAGTCAAGGCTAATTTGTATCTAGCATTGTTAAGAGCACAATGAATGCTAGTTATTACAAGCTTATGAATTGGCTAGCTATGGGAAAATACTTCTGAATGTAATCAATGGGAAGTGTAAAGACTTGTTTTAAATTCTTATCTATGGGTAAAAAGAGACATTTGGCATGGAGTTGGTGGTAATATACAAGATTAGACACACTGGACAAGTATTCTTGATATTAGTGTTTGGACATCATGCAGCAAATAAAAATTCTGAATTTAACTTTATTGCAAACCTTTGTTATTCATGATGTAGAATGCGGTGTCCTGTCCCTCCTTTCAGATTGAGCAGCGACCAGTATTCCTTTATCCTTCACTATATGGTATTTTTTGCTTTCATTACAAATATTTCATCGAAAATTCCACAAAAGTTGAACATGCTCATTAATTTAAAGACTAGGTCTTTTATTTGGCTATATTTATTTATCGAACAACCCCACACAAAGCTGAAGATGAATAATTTCATCAGTTTTGTGACATTTATAATTTGCCTCTAATTTCCTTTGACTTAATTAAACGCTCCAATAAAAAGGCTTTGGCCTTTTTTCATGTTGTGGCTTTAACCTCTGACGTCACTCTGTGCGCACAACAAAAGGTTTACCACCAAAAGCCGGCGTGAAGCTTTAATTATAAATTAATTTAAGTAGAAGGGAGCCAATTGGGAAGCAGAGCGGATTTATGAGTGGGTTTAGTGTCTGGTTTCATTGATGCCATGTTATTAGACCCGCGGGAAGATGGCATTATGTAACCCACACAGACATTCGGGGTTCGCTCCTGAGGAAGTGAAGAGGAAGAAAAAACGAAATGGGGCTGAACAATATAAGGTATTACAAGGTCTAGCGATTTTTTTTTTCCATTTATGTAATTCAATGTTTTTCGACGTCTAAACTTTAGGGTTAGCTGTTAGCAATCAGTTATAAAATTGCAGCCTATGTGATCTGCAAGCTGTTTACTTTTCAACGAGAGCGTATTGTTTGGTCTAAGTGCAACATTTATAGGCACTATCTCATTTCAAACTTCTTGCAGTTGCACATTTTGTAAAAGTTTACATAACATTCACCTTGTTGTTCAACCTTTTTCACTCCTGCTAAAGCCATAAAGCTTTTATTTTTCCGCAAGTATATTGCGTTTATTCATCGATTCAAACACACATTATTTAGTTTTTTCAACCTCTAACTTGACTGGAGTTTCCCAGAGTTTTCTGGGACTTTTTATCATCGGTAAATTAGTGGTTTTGTGTTGTGCGGCTGGATGTGCTTTTTAGGGGTTGGAACGAGGGCTGCACGATTTTGGAAAGATACTTTACTGCAAGTTTTTTCAGAAGTGTTGAGATTGTAAATACTTTTTCAATTGACGGTGGAAACTTGTGCACATTTTAAAGACGTCTTGGTGTTTTTGCCTTTTTAGAGAAGACTGAGATAGGAACCTTTTCTAAACTAACAGTCATATTTCAGAATGTTTTGTTGTGTTGTTGTTTGTATCGCTAGATGCGTCACTGTCACAAACAGCGAGGCAACTTTGTACTACAGAAGACCAGCGCTGCACCTCCCCCGCCTCACAGGACGCCCCACCCTCACCTGCCCCTCACCATTTAAACACATGAGCACAGCGTTCACTACTGACGCCTACAGACTAAAATATGCAGACGTAGCTTAGTGAAGCTTTAAACTCATTGTTTAAAATGTATTTGTAACTTCTCTGCAAAAAAAGGTCAGGTGGCGCCACCAAGTTAAAAAAAAATGTTATTAATTTCCTATAATTTGTACAAAGTCAAATCTTTGCCAAGTATTTCAGTGTCTGCAGTGACTGAGTAACATACAATATGTTTTGGTTGTGTTTTTGTATGTGCAAAATGTTTTCTTTAACATATGGCTTTACAATTAAAGACGGGGAAATTCATGAATAAATATGCAAATGATTACATTCAATAAAGCAGCTTTTCCCCCATCATAGTTCTTAATCATTTTCTCACTTAAACCTATGTTTTATGACTAAAGTTATATTATACCTGGTTGCGCCACCTGACAATTTGAGTAAAGACAAGAAATATGCTGGGTAATTGTATTTTTAATAACTTCAAATATAAAACAACAACCCATACAAAATGAACATGAGAATTTACAAAAGTATAAAGGTGAGGTATCCCGTAGTGAATATACACCAGTGCAAATGCAGCTAACTGGTTATTTAGTGTTCATGATTTCTAGGTTTCTCAGCTTTCAACTTGACAACTGTAATTAGTCTGCTGGCACTTTTCACCAGTTAATCAGTGGTTATGCGTTTTGACTGTGCATTTTAACGGCTGGAACGGGTCATTGTGAAGGACTGTTGTTGGTGATATTACAGGTAACGTAGGATCCATGTGCTCACACTGCACAGGGGTCTCTGTATCTCCATGTGCTGATTAGATCCAGCCGGGCTGCTTTCATAAACAAAGGAATTTACAACTTTGTGAGACGTTTATCGGCAAATGACACGCACTACTGTTTGGCAGCAAGAAGAGGCTTCCATTTCCATGTTACTAATTATTTGTTTGTGTTCTAGGTAAAGAGTTAGAGTTAAAGGGATACTTCGGGATTTTTGACATTGGGCCTCATTTCCTAGTTATCCAGAGTGTTGTTGATGTCTGGAGATATTTTTTCTTAAATTCATGCAGTTCTTATATTTGAAGAGTCTAGTGGCGCTAGGCTAGGACAAGGCTAAAGCATTTCTATGGTAAAGTCTAGCCTGCATTAAAAACAGTCTGACCCACTCCACAGTGCACCTGAGGTAAATCACATATAACACCAGACTAACCATATAAATGTCTGTGTTAATAGAATAATGTTTTTAATAAAACTGACCTTGTATCACATGAATTACCGCATTTTGAGGGACTATTTTAGCTTTTAGCTTACAGCCACGAAGCTGATGTTGCTCAAATATAAGTTATTTTAAACGCAAAATGGTTAAAATTAACCTATCGACACAGACATTTATATCATTAGTCTGGCGTTATAAGTGATTTACCTCAGGTGCACTGTGGAGTGGGTCAGACTGTTTTTAATGCAGGCTAACTGATACCATAGAAATGCTTTAGCCTTGCCCTAGCCTAGCACCACTAGACTCTTCAAATATAAGAACTGCATGAATTTAAGAAAAAAATATCTCCAGACATCAACAACACTCTGGATAACTAGGAAATGAGGCCCAATGTCAAATTAATTAAAATAAATAGGCCTACATTGAATAATACAAAACAATGACAACTTTACTTCTTTATACCACCCCATATGACCATAATTATCATAATTATTTTACTATACTGTATATTATTAGGCCACAGTCTAGGCTGGGTTTCCTGTTCTCTAAAGTTATGCTGTTGCTTAATTATTTGTCAGATGTTTTGATGAACAGAGAATGAAACGTGTTTACAAAATGACTAAGGAGACTCTTTTGAACAGCTGATTTCCACATGTGTGCGGTTTCACTTTCCTTTCTGTTACACTGAAGCAGAGCGGAGCGCGTTAGCTTTTTCTTTACATCCTGAGCCAGTTGTGGCTATTTCCCAACATTTGGACAACTTTTTTTGGAATTCTGCAGTTCATTACCTTGACCTGGACATTTACAGCGAAGGATTATCTCCAAGATGTTGTTTATATTCGACGTAGCCGATATCAGCGCCTTTTGCTGCAACTTCCTGACGACAGGGTTTGCATAACGGATGTTCCATCGACAACGACAACGCCTTGGTCATGTTTTGGATCCTAAAGACGTCCCACTCTGCTGACTTCAATCGTTTTTGGGTGGATACAACACTGGAGGAGAGCGTCCTTCTGCCTCGCTCAACTACCGGTGAGTTTACGCTGTTTATGGCGCAGCAGCGGCTCGTACGTCAGTGTGAAAAATGTCCACAGTAAACCGTGGCTTCTGACATTCTTACGGTTAACCTACCGCTTCCTTTTATATTCGTGGTAATCGTAAAACCGGTTAATCTTGACATCCCTAGTTCTAGGTAAAGAGTTAGAGTTAAAATGCTTCAAGGCAAGTTTACTTTAGAGCACTAAATAATTCACCATGATCAACATCTGCAGATTTTTGGAAAGATTCTCAGATATAATTTACAAAAAGGGCCTTGTAGACGTCAAAGATTGTACAATGAATCTAAGCTTTATCTTGGATCAAGGTGACCAAGTCGTGTCTTCAATCATTTCTTAAACTCTTAAACATGATGACGGATTGTAGCCATTGACTCTGAAATAAAGAGATTCTAAACATCAGTGAAACATTGTGATTTTCTTACAGCGTTTGTCCTGTGCATGACATCCAAGGGTTCAGGGTCTGTCTGTGGCTCTTTTCCACGAAGCTCATGCCACAGAATCTGAGGAACAGCAGAGAAAATGCCTCTTCGTGACTTTAAACCGGAGTTGGCCTCTGTCTCCTCTACATCGCATTCATGTCACTTTAGCTGCAGATAAAAACACTGGTGGACGAGGTTTGGGTGATGTTGACAAATTAATATCAATGTTTGTGGCGACTTTAACGACAACGGTGATGAAGCTCAAAAAGATATACTTGTCCTGCACAGACTACAAACGGGCCAAAACAAACCCATTTTTCTGATTTTCTCCCATTTTTCCACCTATTTTGTCAAAAAAAATTCTCATCTTTTCCTCTTTTTCCCCATTTTGTCCATAATTTTTACCTAATTTTTCCCAATTTCATTCCCTAGTTTTCTACATTTCCCCCCCTATTTTTTCCTAGTCGAAAAGACTACCCCCAATTTTTCTCCAATAAATGTCCCTTATTTTTTCTCGTATTTTTCCCAATGTCCCCCCCATTCCTTCCTAGTATTTTCTCCTCCTCCAATTTTTCCGCAATTTTCCCCCCCCAATTCTCCCCACGTTTTCTCCCAAATTTCCCCCATTTTTCCCCAAAAGTTTCTCCCAAATTTTCTCCCCAATCCCCCCCCCCATTTTGTCCAAATTTTTTCTCATCTTTCCTCATTTTTTACCCCCAGTTTTTCCTCTTTTTTGTCCATATTTTTTTACCTAATGTTTCCCAACTTCATTCCCTAGTTTTCTACATTTTTCCCCCAATTTATGCCCCTATTTTTTTCCTAGTCTTTTCCTCTTTTACCCCCAGTTTTTCTCCAAAAAACTTCCCTTATTTTTTCTAGTATTTTTCCCAATGTCCCCCCTATTCCTTCCTACTATTTTCTCCTATTTCCCCCCAATTTATTCCCAAATTTTCTCCAATCTTTTCCTCATTCCAATTTTTTCCTTGTTACTAATCTCTTTGTTTTGTTTTCTAGATTAAGAGTTAGACTTAAAATGTTTCGAGGCAGGTTTATTTTGGAGCATTATTTCTACACAAAGTAATTATTTTTTTCCCCACGACGATCGACAGATTCACAGATACATTTTACAAAAGGGTCCTTGTGGTAAACGACGTCAAAGATTCGACGATAACTCTAAGCTTGATCAGTGCGACCAAATCGTTTTGTTCATGCACCCTCATCTCTAACCTGTTCCTCTCGTTGACTTCAGTTCGCTCGTTCGGGACCGAGGACCGCCCGACCGACCGCCCCATCCCGCCTCGCGATGACACCTTTGAGTACATCATCTTCCGGGGCAGCGACATCAAGGACCTGACCGTGTGCGAGCCGCCCAAATCCGCCTCCTCCCTGCAGGACCCGGCCATCGTACAGGTGAAAATACGGGACATCAGACGGTCAGAAACGATGGGGTCTTAGTTTAAAGAGAAAAGATGATAGACTTTGAAATGAACTACACACGTTAAGAAAAAGATAACCCTCCTTTGTCTATTTATCTCTTCTCACAGCGCCAGTAAATAACCTGCCTTGTAAACTCTTTTCACATATTTCAGACCGAGGTTATTGTAGTATTTCACTAAACAGCTTCAATATAGTACCTTTAAATGGAGAGGAAAAGATATTTGGGTTTCCGCGAGGCATTAAAAAGCATCATCAAGGCCTTAAATGTCATTAAAAAGCATTGAAACATTTATGACATTAGTAAATAATTTTTACTGTAGAAGTGTATTGATGATACCAACATGATTGTCTAAAACGTTTTGGCTTGGACCCCAAAAATTGACACGTAAACAACTCGGGACCCTCATTGTATAAAGTTATTGCCTCTTATTTTTGCATAATGTGTTGATAGTGTGCAGCTGTGCAAACAAATCTCCTCCCGTGGGACAGTAAAGGTCTATCTTATGCTACTTCAAGGGCAGAAAAAAACATTTTAAAATCCAAGTTAATATCTGTTTTTTTTTGGATTTCACAAATGACTGTTTTACACTCAAAAGTAAAAAATAAAGTAGCAATTTTCTTTTTCTTGTTGTTTAATCTTGAACCTCCACCCAAGGCCTCGCGTCCCCTCGTGTGGTCCCGACCCCCACTTTGGGAACATACTGGTCTAAAACATATTTGTCCTGTGCATGACATCCAAGGGTTCAGGGTCTGTCTGTGGCTCTTTTCCACGAAGCTCATGCCACAGAATCTTGAGGAACAGCAGAGAAAATGCCTCTTCGTGACTTTAAACCGGAGTTGGCCTCTGTCTCCTCTACATCACATTCATGTCACTTTAGCTGCAGATAAAAACACCGGGGACTGAGACTCTGTCAATACTTTCACATCGATCTCCGCTCCGATCAGTGTCATCATGTCGTCGGGCAAGACAAAGCGCTTCATCAGCCTGAGGCCCTTTTATATTTCCGGCAGGAACAGTGTCCAGCGTTATTGAGCCTCAATCCAAGTGTGTTGTTTAAAGTGAAAGTCTGGAAGTCTAAATGTTTTACACATTTTATAAAATGTGCAAAATGGACCACCTGGTTTTCATTTTGATACAAGGTAATAATATTTATGTTATTTTAGGGCTGGGTGATACGTCCAAAAATGAAAATCTCGATTTTGTTACTCAGTTTGGACGATTACGATTTTAATCGATTTGATTTTTTTTTTTAAGGTCCTGATCTTTCATAATAAGAGTCCAGACCATTAATATTTAGATTCATAATATAGCCCACAATTAGGCCCATTAGAAAATGTTATTTCTCTTTTAAATATTCCTTGGCTGCTCTCAAAAGTAAAACTTCTAAATAAGCCATGGAGTTTTCAAAAGCGTTTTAGTTTTCTCATCCTCATGCCTCTGCTTTGAGTCTCCGTGGAGACTCAAGGGGAAAGGGGCGGAGTTAAGCTGCTGCTGTGCCTCCGCTCAGAGCATCAGGGTGAGAGAAGGAAGAGGATCAGACTGGGGAAAACTCAGTTTTAGTGGAAGAAAACTCTATTGCTCACTCTGACAACACAACGCCTTTGTAAAGCAGCAGAGATCGTCAGAAAGTCTCTGGGTTTTCTTCGGGTGACATTTCTGAAAACAGTCGCTGCGGAATGTTTGAACACACTGCGAAATTGGCAACACGGCGCCCGTGAGACACATGGAGCGGCGGACACGATTTTACGATTTAGCCATTTTCCACATCGTCTGTTTTTAAAAGCATGAATTTATTGAATTAATTCTATTTATCGCCCTAGGTTATTTTTTGCAAATTCCCTCCTCCTCGGATCTCGGCAACTAATCAGAGTCTAGTATCCTCCCGTGTCGACCAATGAGACGAGCTTTTCCTGTGAACCAGCCTGTCCGGTCCAATCAGGAGGAGGGGAGGAGCTTGATTGTTTCCATTTTAAAATTCTGTTCCTGCTCTCCTCGTTTTGCAAACTAAGAAGGGCTTTCTGGTTAAAGGGGGAGGAATTTGATTGTTCACTTTCAAATGTCACTCTTATATCTCCTCACTGTGCAAACGTACAGACTATCACTTTAAGGTGCCTGCTCTGACCCCAACAGGATGCTCCGTGCCTGCTCACTCTTACAGCAGAGCATTCAGCAGCTTAAATCTTAATTATTTAAAAAAAATTATGTCCATTGCTCAAGAATTTTTACTGTATAAATCTAAATCCCGCCCTCCAGCATCGTACTGCACTGACTTAACCGTGTTATTCTTCACTCTTTCCTCACAGTCGTCGATGAGCAGCTCGGCCCCGCCCCCCACTGCGTTCCAGTCCAGTTCGTACGGTCTGTTTAACCGCGCCCCGGTGCCCTCCTACAGCCAGTTCACGTCCAGCCCCCTGGTGTCGCCGCAGTTCGGAGCCGTCGGAGTCGGTAAGGCGGAAACTAGTTTGTCTTTTGTCTGTTTTTTTTAGGTGCTCCCTCAATCCTTCAGGTATGAGGACTTTTAATAAAGAGCCTTGAATAGAAACCTTTCTTACCTTTCTTTGTCCAGTGTATGACATCCAAGGGTTCAGGGTCTGTCTGTGGCTCTTTTCCACGAAGCTCATGCCACAGAATCTGAGGAAGAGCAGAGAAAATGCCTCTTCGTGACTTTAAACCAGAGTTGTTCTCTGTCTCCTCTACATCGCATTCATGTAACTTGAGCTGCAGATAAAAACACCGGGGACAAGGGCTGGGCATATTTGTGTAAACCATCAGAAATAAATTTGCATTGCTTTGTCGCTCAAGAAGATACTTGTCCTGAGGAGACGACAAAAGGGCAGAAACACTTTCCCCATTTTTCCAATGTTCCCCAGTTTTTCCCCCTAATTTTTTCACAATTTCTTTCCAATCTATTCCTCATTTCCCCCTGTTTTTTTCCTATTTTATTTCCCCATTTTTTCCTCCATTTGTTTTCAAAAAGTCTCTATTTCCCCCCCCGATTTTACCCCTAATTTTTTTTCAATTCCTTCTATTTTTTTCCCAATTTCTTCCTCAATTTTGGCCTAATTTTTTTCCAATCTTATCCTCATTCCCCCCTTGTTTTTTCCTATTCCCCCCCCCCATTTTTCCCAATATCTTCCCCTATTTTTCCCCATAAATTTTCCTAATTTTTCCCAATTTTACCCCTAATTTTTTTTCCAATTCCTTCAATTTTTCCCCAATTTCTTGCCCAATTTTTTCCCAATCTTATCCTCATTCCCCCTTGATTTTTCCTATTCCCCACCCCATTTTCCCCAATATCTTCCCCCAATTTTCCCCATAAATGTTCCTAATTTTTCCCAATTTCTTCCAGTTTTTCCCCATTTTCTTCCCAATGTTTTCTCCAAAATTTCTTCAATTTTTTTTCTAAAGAACTTTTCCTAATTTTTCTCAATTTCTTCCCCTATTCTGTCCTATTTCCCCCCCTGTTTTTTTCCTATTTTATTCCCCATTTTTTTCCTCCATAATTTTTCCCTATTTTTTCCAAGTTGACCCCTATTTTTTTTTCCCCAATTCCTTCTATTTTTCCCAATTTTGTCCTAATTTTTTCCCAATCTTATCCTCATTCCCCCCTTGTTTTTTTCCTATTCCCCACCCCCAATTTTCCCAATTTCTTCCCCTATTTTTCCACATAGATTTTCCCAATTTCTTCCCCATTTTCTTAATGTTTTCCAATTCTATTTTTTTTTCTGGAAAACTTTTCCTAATTTTTCCCAATTTCTTCCCCTATTTTGTCCTATTTATCCCCCAAATCTTTTTATTTTATTCCCCCTTTTTTTTTTTTTTTTTTTAAATGTCCCAATCTTTTCCCATTTCTCCCCCAGTTTTTAACTTTTTTTTCCATTATTATCAGAGATAAATTCGATATTGTAATCGATCTTCCAAGCAGCAATTTTGCTATTATCTTATGGATGATGTCTTGCCCACAGACTCGATCACTCTCGCATCGATCGCGGCTCTGATCAGTGCCTGCTGTCATTCCGTCATTGGGAAAGACTAATGCACTGTTATATTTCAGTCAGGAACAGTGTGTTACTTGTTTAAGGTGCCTGCTCTGCCCCCTACAGGACGCTCAGTGCCTGCTCACGCTTACAGCAGCGCATTCGGCAGCTTGGACCCCTCTCAGTCTGTGGGGGCTTTTGTAGACAAAGGTAAAGCTCCTGTCTGGACCTGGTTTAGGTCTTTCCCGCTTTTACTCACCGGATCAGTCCACGCTGGTTTATTCGGACACAAATGGGATGTTTTTTCTGTGTGTGTGTGTGTGTCATGTCATGTCGAAAGGTGTTCTGTCACTAACCCCCTTTTTCCCTGAAGTCGAAGCCCTTCAGATTCTCACGAGTTGGTTCTGATTTGTGTTTAAATTCTCTGTTCACAGATTGACAGTAACTTGCATGTTTAAAAGAATCATGTTTTTCCAGCTCTGTCAGATCACACACAAGCGACTCACTGTGGTTTCACTAATCAAACTTGAAACTGCCCCTCTCTGCGCTTTTAGATCGTGCTGATCGTCTCCCCCCCTCTCTGTCCAGGCCGCAGCAGCCCGTCTGCGGACCCGCTGAGGAAGAGTCCCTCTGGTGACCCGGTGGTGCCGCCCTCGGCCTCGGCCTCCGCGCCTTCGGCCGCCGCTCCCGCTCCTGCTCCCGGTCTGGGGCAGAGGAGCCCGGCTCACGGACGGACTGCTCCTCCCTCGGGGGCAGGACACAGCCAGAAGGCGCCCCATCAGGACATGGGACCTGCAGGAGACGCCCAGAGGAGAGGTGAGACTGACGTGGGACAAAAACGGTGCTTTTCTCACGGGAAACATGTTTGTCAGGGAGTCAAACGAGGCCTATATGTATCTAAAGGTGTTTCTGAGGTCAGTTTGATGGTGCCACGTGGACCACGGCTCCAGACTGCAATGATCCGAGAGGGTCTGAATGCAGCTGATGGAGAGTCATGTCTGCTTTTTTCCCAGTGATGATTATTTAAATTAATCTCAATAAGACGCCTTCAGTAAACTCCACTATCCTTAAGGTTAGGTTTAGAGATCGATTGTTATTCAAAGCCAAAGTACACAGAGCATTGCATTTGTACTGTCAATCGCTAAGAACTTGCACATAATAAAAAATAAATGGGTAAAGTGAGGATAGTGATCGTCTAATTGCCAGTTAGTTTGAATAAGCCCAATGCCCATCTCGACTGCGCATGTGTGAGTCAATCAGCTCCTAATTTTGGCCCAAACAAACCACAGCGCCATTGAAATGTGTGAGTTCAGGTAGCGGAGCGTGAACACTGAAGTGTATTGAGCCATAACCGTGAACTATAAGGCTTACGGGCATTGGTTTACAGACTATAAGTCTCAAGTGACATTTCTCGCAAATATTTAAGTTGTCAATATCTTGAAAGGGAAAAGTCAGGGCGGCTCCGTAGGCAGGAGCGGACCATCGCGGACAGGGGAACGACAGGACCTGGGATCAGCCCGACACAGACACCGTCACTTTTTAAATCATTTGAATTCGTCTTGTAATCACAGGGAAAAGTTCCAAAACGGTGTTGATGTTAAATATAGTGGGTAAATTTCCGTCTGTCAAATTAGCGACCGATTAGCTCTGTTGTTCCATCAGATCACTCGTAAAAAATAAAGTACATTTAGAGGCAGAGCCTATGTGTGTATGTGGATCTCTCTGCTCACAATTAAGAAAAAGATTTCGTCTACTGTCCACCTCCTTATTGATAAAAAAAAGAGGGATTCTATGTTTTATTTCTCATTTCAGTTTAAATGTTGTGAATATCGGCGACATGAGGCCACAGTTTCAGACCCTGGGCTTTGTCCAACAGTCGCCTTCAAGGGTCACAAATGTTTTTCTCACATAGTTATTCCATAGTTATTCCAACTATATGAACAAGGACTGGTCGTCACTTTTGAAGCATCTCTTCGTATGAATGGCAGTTTGGTTTCTGTCTATCTCCGTACGCAGCCCTGGTGTAAAAATAGACTTTAAGTTAATATTGTAACAGGCTCCATGGCCACGACAAAAACACTTTAAATCATCAACTTTCCAGCCATTAAAACGGTCAAAATCAGAGCTTTCTTCGTTGCTTTATGCTAACTATCATTATTGTTTGGTAGCCAAAATATATTCCATTACCCATAATGCAACAGGCGAGCCGAAATGGGCATTGGGCTTATTGGTTCAAGCTAGCGTCCTGTGGAGGTGACGTCATTTCCTGTGGTAAAGTGGAGCTCCGCTGATCACATTCAGACCCTTCTCAAATGATTTGCATATGACACTTTTTTTTTGTACGCGAGCATAACATGTTTCGATGTTTGTATCTGTGCGAGTTGTTGCAGTTTGTGAGATTGTTTTTACCAAGAGAGCGCGGCTCGAAGCACGACCGCTCACAGCAGCAACTTCCACAAGTCGAGTGGAAGAACCGCGGCGCTCAAATGCTCATCAGGCTTTATTCTTCCCTCCCTGAAGGGGGCGGAGCTCACAGTGAACATTGGCACGGGATTGTAAGGACCAAAATTGTACTTGATGTGTTTGTCTCTGCGACTAGTGAGAAAGTTAGTCTAGAAGAAGATGCTTCTGTGAATATAAGCGAAACATTGTAAAACCAGCTCAGTTGAAAGCTTCCCCCCAATGTCTACAATGCAGGGTTTTGGGGTGTTGTAAATATTTAAAAGTGAAAGGCCCAGTCAGAGTAAAACAACGGTTGTTGATTCATTAGTGTTTGTCACTACAGTGCGTTTGTAATCACTGTATGTTTTCTGCTGCTGAGGGATGTTCTCCGCTGTGTTGTTGAAAGTCTGTGATGTTGCAGGAGCAGACCTCCATAAACCCCCTAAGGCCGAGTCTGAGCCGAGCCGAGGAGAGCGAGATCCCAGTAAACACGGCGCAGGTTAATGCCTCTCTCCCTCTCAGACGCTGCATGCCCTTCTCTGGAGACTGGACTCATCTCCGTTCCATCTAACTCATGTTTCAGTGTGTGTCTGTGTGAAGGCTGACATGCTCTGCTCGCTACATGTCAACACAGTTTCACTAATTCTTTATTTCTCATCCTGTGGATTTCAACTTGTTGTGTTGATTTGCTGCTACTGTGTGATGAGATGAAGGCAGGACAATTTAATGTGAAGTATGAAAGAAAATTGTATATTTGGGCCGATATGACCACAGGGTTAGGCTGAGTAACAACCCGTCTGCGGCGAGGTCTGGTTTCCCAAAAGAGGAGCTACACTTTGTTACTTATTGATTGGATGAAAGACGATGCACACTCAAAATAAAACTCCCCAAAAGCAGACGTCAACATGATTCATCAGGGGCATTTATCAGGACAGGTGGTAAATAGTGAGTGCAAAGTGAAAAATAAAATACACTATTTTGTGGCCGTGTTTGACCTGATTTAAAGGGATATTTCAGGATTTTTGACATAGGGCCTCATTTCCTAGTTATCCAGAGTGTTGTTGATGTCTGGAGATATTTTGTTCTTAAATTCATGCAGTTCTTATATTTGAAGAGTCTAGTGGCGCTAGGCTAGGGCAAGGCTAAAGCATTTCTATGGTATCAGTTAGCCTGCATTAAAAACAGTCTGACCCACTCCACAGTGCACCTGAGGTAAATCACTTATAACACCAGACTAACCATATAAATGTCTGTGTTAATAGAATCATTTAAAATAACTTATATTTGAGCAGCATCAGCTTCGTGGCTGTAAGCTAACGCAGCGGTGGAGTGATCTGCGAGAAAATAGTCCCTCAAAATGCGGTAATTCATGTGATACAAGGTCAGTTATATTTCAAAAATGATTCTATTAACACAGACATTTATATGGTTAGTCTGGTGTTATAAGTGATTTACCTCAGGTGCACTGTGGAGTGGGTCAGACTGTTTTTAATGCAGGCTAACTGATACCATAGAAATGCTTTAGCCTTGCCCTAGCCTAGCGCCACTAGACTCTTCAAATATAAGAACTGCATGAATTTAAGAAAAAAATATCTCCAGACATCAACAACACTCTGGATAACTAGGAAATGAGGCCCTATGTCAAAAATCCTGAAATATCCCAGGCTAGTTATGAACCAGGCTTCTTTTCTCCAGTTTGGCTTTACCCAAATCTCAAAGCTTCTTGGACAAAGTGTCGAAATAGAAATTAAAATGTGACAAACATGACGAACAACTGATAAAAAGCGATGAAAATGTGGCATAAAATGCAACAGAAAAGCCACAAAAATGTAATGGAAAAAGTGGCAAAAATTTAACAAAAAAAGTGACAAATGTGACTCATCAGAAAAGTGGTGAAAAAGCAATGAAAAGAAAGCCAAAAAAAAAGTGACAATGTGAAAAATATCCCTTTTTAGATGAGTTTTGTAGATTTGGGTAAAGCTGAACTAGAGAAAATGCATTTGTAAAGGCCGGGATTAAACGAGCTCCCTCTGAAGTACCTGCTAACCATGAATGTCTTGAATAAATCAGCCCTCTGCTCCTCATAAAGCGCCCCCTGCTGTCATAGCTCAACACTGACACATGTTACAGTTTAGGAGCTTCACACACAGGACTTTAGACGAGGCTTTTTTTTTTTTTTCATTTTTTCAACATCCCCAAACAGAAAAACTGACCTCCCGATCTGCTGCAGCACAAGGGAAACAATGCCATGTGTAATTGTGACCATTGTTTTTGTCTGTCATAGAACTATTTTTACTGATTTAAAACACTGAAATTGCCTTCCACAGCCCCCGGACATGACGACATCATGATGGCTCGTATGGGGAGCAGCAGAGGCAGGCACGGGGAATGCAGCTTCCTGACGGTTAGTTGGAGCTTTCACAGACTTGGCAAAAAATACCATGTAGAGTTGAAAATAATGAGATCTGCACATTTACAATATTGCGTAAATCTCTAGTGACGAGAAATGTGGGGAAAATGGGGCATAATTTGAGGAAAAAATGGGGAAGAAATCGGGAGAAATTGTGGCAAAATTAGGAAAAAAATGCAACAAAAAGGGTGACGATTAAAGCCACATTAAAACTACAAAGAAGCAACAAAAACGTGCTGGAAAAGCGACAATAACCCAATAGAAATGCGAGGTGACGAAAGCACGACAAGAACGACAAGAAAAAGCGTTAAAAAACAAGGGGGAAAAATGATGAAGAAAGCAAAAAAACAACAAAACTACGTAAAAAAAAACACACCCTACAAAAACAAGACAAAAACCCCATGGAAACAAGACAATAGAAAGTGTTAAAAATGAGGAGAAAATGGGAAAAATATTGGGAATAAATTGGGTAGAAAATGGGGGTAAATAGGGAAAATATTTATTTAAAAAATGAGCAAAAAAATTGGGAAATTTGGTAAATATTAGACAAACAATTGGGGGGAAAAGATATAATGGGAAAATGGGGCATAATTTGGGTAAAAAATGGGGGAAATCGGGAGAAATTGTGGCAAAAATAAGGAAAAACAAAAATACAACAAAAAGAGTGACGATTAAAAAGTGATAAAGCCACATTAAAACGTGCTGGAAAAGCGACAATAATCCAATAGAAATGCGAGAAAAACATGACTAAAAGGTGACGAAAGCTTGACAAGAAGAAGCATTAAAAAAAAAGACGTAAAAAAAAAGACACAACCTACAAAAAGTCAAAAACCCATGGAAACAAGACAAAAACACCTACGAGAACAAGACAATAGAAATGAGGAGAAAGGAGAAAATGGGTAAAGTAAAGGAATAAATTGGGTAGACAATGGGGGTAAATAGGGAAAATATTTAAGAAATGAACAAAAAAATTTGGTCAATATTAGACAAAAAATGTGTTTAAAAAAAAGGAAATGGGGCAAAATGTTGGGGGGGGAAATCATCTATTTGAGCTGAAACTACCAAGTAACTTCCTATAATGCTGTCCCTGGATCTATAGATATTCGATACCAGTACTGAACAACTTTTCGTTTAACGTGCATATGACACATTACACACAATTTTTGCTAAAACACAGTTAACACGATTTATAATTAAGATTTTGCTAAAGATTATACCCAGTTTTCTTTAGTTTGAGCATTTTGTGATGTTTATATTTTCACTTCCTTATTGGACACCGACTGGAAGTGACATCAAAGAAGGTAAACAATTTTAAGCTGTTGCCGTGCAACCATGTTAAGTCAATGGGAAATCAATGAGTCAAACTGCTATGGAATGTTACCTTCTTTTATGTCACTTCCTGTCAGCAGCTTAAAAATTCAAAAATAAAAATAACTTTTCTGCCCAACATTTCTTCATTAAAATTGCTGCTTCACTGAAAAAAAACAACAAACTATGCAACTGATGTAATCCATCTAAATAAGTCATATTTTCAAGAGCATTAAAATCTGTCATATGCACTTTAACGGTTCCCAGCCCGATCCGTCACTCCCACGAGGGTCACAGTGGTTTTCTCCAAAAACAAAACGCAAACGAGCAAAGATGACCCACCAAAACGAGATGCTAAACTTCCACAATATGCTGTAGATGCTACAGGTATAACACCAAGAATCTGGCTGTTTTTTTTTTTGTATTAATCCTTATTATAGTTTAACAGAAGTTAAAGGGGGGGTATTATGTAAAATCGACTTTTTCAAGCTTTATATCATGTTATTATGTCATTCCCTCATTAAACACATGCCTGGAGTGTTGCCTTGGCTCATTCACATATTTTGAGTAATCAGTAAAAACTTAGACGGCAGCCATTTTAGGTGTAGCTATGCCTCAGTCCTCCTAGGAACGCCCCCGCCTCCTGGAGACGCCTCTGGACCTTTTGTCACCAGCCAAGCCACCAACCACTGCTCCTCAGCTCAGCAGAGCCCCCTCCCTGCACAGTAGTGTTGTTTAGATGCCACAGCAGTGTGCTGAAGGGGGCGTGTCGGAAAGCTTCTTAAAGAGACAGAGGCCTATTTCAAGACGTTCAGTACAGCCATTTTGAGAGAGCAATTTTATTCAAGGCAGTTATTTTAATTTACTGCATATATAGAACAACAGAAGGTTACGTCATCATTGTAGTATGCTATAGACTGGTGCTATGTGATTGAAAAAAGCATAATACCCCCTCTTTAATATTTTTTTACTGGCAGATCACACAGTACTGTCTTGTATTTGCATGGGTTTTAAGGACTGGGGATGTTTTTTATTTTCCTATTACACACCGAAGCCCCGTTTTCTAATACTTACCCTGTTGTTCTGTCCCGGCAGCGGTAGGGGGCGCTCCGGCGAACAGGCGCAGGGGTCGTGGAGGCGGGCACCGAGGAAGGGGCAGGTTTAACGTGCGCCGGGACGGACCCGTGAAGTTCGAGAAGGACTTCGATTTCGAGAGCGCCAACGCACAGTTCAACAAAGAGGAGATCGACCGCGAGTTCCAGAACAAGTTGAAGCTCAAAGGTACGCTTTGTTTACTGTTCGGTTTTGAAGCGGAATCTTTGGGACGTGTTCATGTCGGAAAGCAATTCTAAAGTTACTGGGGTTGGTCAGGCGTAGGTCCAGGTGTTAGTGTTGTTGACTAAAATATTTCATCATAAATGTAGTCAAAAACAATGTGGTCATTGTGGCCAAGACGTTTTAAATCATTTTGGTATTTTTGATTAACTTGCATTAAAGCAGTACTAAGTAACTTGTTTATTTTAATCAATCCTTTCCGTAGTCCCTCTGGGGGTAATACAAGTGTTAATGGGATGATTGGAGGGTCTTTCATCGCCCCCCCAGTGTCTCTGGCCAGAAAACCACAATAGCAACTTTCCTGCCTCCGGGTCGGAGTCATCAATACACACTAATAGAATCACGAAGAAGCAGCTAACAGGCTAACGGGCAAAGCTAACTGTGGGCTAGCACCACTTGAACAGTATTTACAACCAAGTTTGAGTAAAAAAATAATGATCTCCATTGTGTAATTGGATGAACAATATCCCTTTGTCTTTTCTGTCAGCGAAGTATTTACTCTCACGGACAATTAATGAGTAAAAAAACGCAACATGCTACGACACCTGCAGTGGCGCTTATGGCCTCTAGGGGCAAGAGTTACTTAGTACTGCTTTAAACATGCATTTCATACATTAAACATTTTGGAGCAATGTCATTTATTTTTTTTGCCAGTTTGAATCCAATTTTGTTTTATTGACATTTAAAGCCTTGATTTTTTTCCACAAAATTCATTTGACTTTTTAATGCCCGGCGGAAGCCGTGTGTAATCCAAGCTAAAGGCGATCCAACAAAATATTAAAGTTTGAGATGTTTGCCTGTGCTTCATCTTTGTAAAATTATGAAATAAATCAGTTTCTCTTCACATTGACACCCATTGGAACCATTTTAAAGTCTAATTTGGCTATGGACATCACAGACTCTAGGAAACGAGGCGAAAGGACACCAAGTCTAAATCCTTGTGTGTGTTTCAGATGAGAAGTCCGAAAAGCCCGCGGAGAAGGCTGCCTTGAACGGGGAGGAGAAGCCGGACTCGGGCCTGGAAGCTCCGGCCAGTGACCAGCCCGAGGAGGAGCCCGGGGAAACGCTGGGACCCAACGTCTACTACGACAAGTCCAAGTCCTTCTTTGACAACATCTCCTGCGACGACTCCAGGTGCTGAGACTCCTCCGCGTGTTTCAAAACCGTCCTAGAAGATTTTGTGGAATTAAAATCAACATTACTTCGTCTGTTTTCTCTCCAGGAAAGACAAGTCGGGCGGCGCCACGTTTGGAAGGTATGCCGGGTTTGGAAGGTACAACATACACGATATTATCTTCAGATCGAGGCTTTAAAGGAGCTGTATCATGCTATTTAGTATATTGTACCTCTATCACTATGGAGTACTCATTTTTGAGAGAAATATAAGTATTTTTGGGGGGTATTTTCCAAACCCGGAAGACTAGACGCTTCGATTCAGTTAACTCCGCCCCTCTCTCCGCTCATTCCACATTTACAGTATTATAAATATAAATATTGCTGCAAAAAGTTACTTCACATAATGCAGTTATAAGGAGTTGACATGTGCAACACAGTTTCATAAATGGCTAACACACATGCTAACACACATGCTAACACACATGCTAACACACATGCTAACACACATGCTAACACACATGCTAACACACATGCTAACACACATGCTAACACACATGCTAACACACACGCTCACACACACGCTCACACACACGCTCACACACACGCTCACACACACGCTCACACACACGCTAACACACACGCTAACACGTGTTTTGATTGACTCATCGCTCAGACTGGCTTCTCCCCATCGGGTTATGGGATCGCGTTGGTTATAAAAGAGAATCCACTTTGATTCTGGCCGAGGTTCACCAAGCATCCATCAGGTTGGTTGATAAAGTCGCTGAATCCCAGAAAGAAATTCCAACTTCTGGCGAGTGCACTCTTCTTTAGGAAGGTTGAATAGTCCTGTTCCTCTCGTAGCCAAACGCGAACCCATGACAGAGTAAGTTAGAAAGAGCTCCTTCACAACATGACTTCTGTTCGGATCCTCCGGGGGTGCGTTTGTTTACTCTCCCGGGACAGCTCAGACGTCGGAGAGTTCCTTTTTTAATTTTTTTTATTTCTCTCTCAACAGAAATAATGAAAAAGCTGTTTTATAAATTAAAATCGTGGCGTAAGGCATTACATTACAGAGGTTTGGCCCTCCCTGTTTGACACTATGACGTAAAATACGTCATAGTGTCACAAGTCAGTCGATTTCTAGGAGAGGGCGGAGCAGCTGCTCAGAGAGCAGGATTCAGGAGGATTGCTTAGAACTGCGTGAATGAAGCCAAAAACCGCTTTGGGGGTGTTTTTCATAAGGAAATAGCAAAACAACATGGTTTAAAAACTCCAAAAAGTCGATTTTGCATGATATAGGACCTTTAACTAATTATCGTGGCAGTCCTATTCATTTGTTTATTAAAGGTTCTTCCAAGCTACAGTCACATTATTGATATGGGTTTAAAATGCAGACTCAGCTTTACTTTGACTGTTTTCAAATCCACCCCTTAGAAAGTTCTGGAATTACAGCGTCTCAAAATAAGACTCAAAAGTAATGGGACACAAGTTTTTAGTCCAGTACTTTGGTGAACTTTCAAAATGTTTGCTGAAACACAGTTGACACGCTTAAATTTAACATTTTGCACCCAGTTTTCTTTAGTTTAGTTCTTTAGTTTGACCATTTTTGTGATGTTTATAGTTTCACTTCCTTATTGGACACTGACAGGAAGTGACATAGATGAAGGCAAAACATTTTAAACTGTTGCCGTGCCAACCATGTTATGTCAATGGGAAATGAGTCAAACTGCTGTGAAACTTTACCCCTATCACTTCCTATCAGTAGCTTAAAAATTCAAATAACTTTTCTTCATTAAAACTGCTGCTTCACTGAAATAAAATTATAATTAAGCAGCTGATGTGATCTTTCTAAATAAATATAATTCTAATAAATATTTTCTAAAGCATTAAAACCTGTCATGGGCACTTTAAAATATATAGTTTTTAAGTGTTGGTCAAAGTACTTGATTTCATTACTTGAGTAAAGTACAGATAATACTGGTCAAATATTACTCCAATAAATGTGAAAGTTGCTCTAATTATTAATCGAAAGTACTGAAGTATTCAAAGTAGAAAGTACAAACTTTGCTGCTTCTAAAACAAAAATTGTACCTGAATTCCCCACTTTAACCTTCATTGATTTGAGTCGATGGCATTTGACAATACATCTGCACAGCGCCACCTGCTGTTCATAGTGTATTAGCCTTTAAAATGAACCAAACACATGGACAAATTTACGTTAGAAATGTAGTGAAGTATTTATCTTTCACATGTAGTGGAGTAAAAGTTTTGTGTATTTTGTGATGACCGGCCTCTCGTCCTCAGGGAGCGCCGGCAGACGTGGGCGGAGGAGCGACGCATGAACGCAGAGACCTTCGGCTCCCGCTGCGTCACGGCCGGGGCGGGCGAGGCGGTTACCGTGGACGCGGAGGCATGGGCTTCCGCGGCAACAGAGGTCGGGGCTCATTCGGGGGACTCCCTCAGGGCGGCGGATACAGGGGCGGTTACCGAGGCAACCAGGCCGGACGGGAGTTCGCCGATCTCTCCTACAGGGTAAAGGAGCTTTTTATATGATGGGAACTGTGCACTTATGTTGACCTGAAGCTACATGTAAATATAATTTTATAATAATTGGAATTAACTATATATGAATTTATTTGTAAATGACTTCATTTTACATGGATTGAATTCAAACCGTAAATTCTACATTTCTTAGAAAATACGTTTCCTTCGAGACAGAACCCGTTTCAGTGACATCGCTCAACTATTTTTACTGCATACATTCGTCAAAAATACAAACTCTGGTCTAAAACTAATTCAGATGCAGTTGTGACTGAAATTTTACACAATGTTTTGCTCGAAAGTTGCCAGTTGAGTCTAATTTACTTTGAATATCAAAATCCCCTCATTTTCTTGGATGATTACAATTCTTACGAGGATTAAATATGCCAAGATTTTTTGCATTTGTGGCATTAAAAAGTGTAGTATTGAGGCATTAAAATGGCATTTAAAGGCATTAAAGGATCTGTATCATGCTATTTTAGCCATTCCAAAGTAAAGTATAGGCATTTATATGATCTATTGTACCTCTATCACTATGGAGTGATAGAGGTACAATAATCTCATTTTTGAGAGAAATATAAGTATTTTTGGGGGGTATTTTCCCTACCCGGAAGACAAGACTCTTCGATTCAGTTAACTCCGCCCCTCTCTCCGCTCATTCCACATTTACAGTATTATAAATATAAATATCGCTGCAAAAAGTGAAGTTACTTCACATAATGCAGTTATAAGGAGTTGACATGTGCAACACAGTTTCATAAATGGCTAACACACACACGCCAACGCACACGCCAACGCACACGCCAACACACACGCCAACATGCGTTTTGATTGACTCACCGCTCAGCCTGGCCTCCCCATCAGGTTATGGGATCGCGTTGGTTATAAAAGTTAATCCACTTTGATTCTGGCCAAGGTTCACCAAGCATCCATCAGGTTGGTTGATAAAGTCGCTGAATCCCGGAAAGAAATTCCAACTTCCAAATTCCAAAAATAATGAAAAAGCTGTTTTATAAATTAAAATCAGGCCGTAAGGCATTACATTACAGACGTAGAGCACTTCCGTTCCTTTCTGACGACACAACTGAACAGCTCAGTCGTTTACCAGGAGAGGGCGGAGCAGCTGCTCAGAGAGCAGGATTCAGGAGGATTACTTAGAACTGCGTGAATGAAGCCAAAAACTGCTCTGGGGTGTTTTTGAGAAGGAAATGGCATAACAACATGGTTAAAAGCTCCAAAAAGTCGATTTTGCATGATATAGGACCTTTACCATTATTAACAATCTCCCAAATGTAGCAACATGTAATTATGTTGTTGTGATTATTACTAATGAATGTGCATTATTCTTTTCTCTTCCAGAAGGAAAACAAAGTGTCGGCGTAGTCCTGAGCCCGACCCGGTGGAAAGAAGAGACGAGGCGTATTTACATAAAAATAAAAAAAACGGGGGGGGAACAAACGTCAAGATTAAAATTTTTTTTTTTTTCTTTTTGGTTGCAACTTGTTGACTTAAGGAATGAAGACTAGATGTATCTTTGTCACCAGCACTGGGGTAGACCGTTAAAATGCAACTTTAACTTTTCGACACATCCTCCCAATGATCTCCAATTAACTACTACTTACGTGCAACCTTCGATTTCCTCAACTTCGATTTAATATTTTGTTTGGGTTGGGAAATAAAATGAGCTTCACTTTTGCATATTGCCTGAGTTAGGTCTGTTTCTACTGGGTTGGTACAGCGTGGGTTTGAATATGAAGGCAAAAAATGATAAATCTGGCAACGCGAGTCACTTTTGCAGAAGCTTGTGTGCTTTTTTTTTTAGCTAAATATCTGCACTTTGTTCGAGAGACTCTTGGTCAGTGAGGCTCGTACTTTTTTACCAGTAAAGTTGATACAAAAAATACCTTCATGCATTTGGAAAGTGTCAGCTAACGAACAAAATCCTCACTTTTGCCTTTTTTTTCTTTCAAGTAAATGCCGTCTTTCAGTATGATTCCAAAGTGACAAACATTTTTAACAGACTGCCAATTTGGACTGTACTTTCTCCTGAATTTGCCGACTAGTTCCAGTGCATTTTTAATTGGTTTGACTGGCACAAACCTGCGCAATGCAACACAGAAGACTTCACCAGCATTTATGAGTTCAAGAGATTCAGATCCACATTTTGGGGGGAAAAATCAAGTGCTTTACTATATGAAAGCTTGGGTGAAATGACTCTATACTTTCCTACTATTTGTGCTTTTGAACTAGAGCTGGGCAATATTGACAAAAATGAAAATCTCAGTACTTTTGGAGACTTTATCGAGCAAGTGATATTTTCCAAACCATCAGAAATATGCAAAAATGTGCTGGCAAAGATGTCCATTTTGACAGCTTTGTTGGTCAAAAAGTCAATCGAATTTTATTCATTACCATTTTTCCCCCAATTATTTCTACAGTTTTCCCCTCCCCCTTTTCAATTTTAAATTTACTATTTTTTCAATTTTATCATTTAAATTTTTTCCTAAATTTACCTCAGATATTCCCTCATTACTTACCAATGTTTTCCAATTACTTCTAAATTGTTCCCTCCCCTTTTCAAATTTTTCATTTACTATTTTTTCCTACTCCCCCCCCCCCCCCCCCCCCCCCATTGCTTACCATTCCCAATTATTTCAAAAATTTTCCCTCCCCGTTTCAATTTTCCCAATTTTTTCCCCCTACATCCCCCCCCCCATTGCTTACTATTTGTTCCCAATTATTTAAAAAAAATGTTCCCCCTCTTTTCAATTTTCCCAATTTTGTTCCCCAATTTTCCCCCATTACCATTTCCCCCAATTATTCCAAATGGTTTCCCCTTTTTCAATTTTATCATTTACATATTTTTTTCCTAAATGTTCCCTCATTACTTACCAATGTTTTCCAATCACTTCTAAATGTTTTCATTTGCCATTACTTACCAATTATTTCTTCAATTTTCCCCCATTTCTTTCGCCACATTTCTTGACATGAGATAAACTCGGCATTGCACATGTGCATGTCTTATCGACGATATATTACCCAGCTCTCAGGTTTTTTTTTCTTCAAACTCGTCATTTTTATCAACGAAACCACGCCGTACCATCCCAGCGGAAAATGCCTGTTGAATTGTATTTCTATCGTAACTTCAGCACCAAAACAAACCTACCTTCTCACCTCCTACCTGCGCCGTTCATCTACACATTGATTCAGTTTTTCCGTGTTACGTTTTAAACGCCAGTCTCGTTCGGTAGAAAGCAGCTTCAGTTTTCTCTGCTTTACCCAAACCTTTAGCGATACTTTTTTCTTTTCTTTTTTTGTAGATAACCGAACAGTAGATGGAGCTTCGTTTCTAGCTTGGACTTTAGGAAGACGTTCTCAACTTTTACTGTTACCCTGACTTTTAATGGTTTAACTTTGCAAAAGCTCGAATGCAACATTACTGCCGAAACAAGCCATATTCAATAAAGCCTGGTAACATTTTTTTTTTCTTTTTTTTTTACACACAATTATCCACAAATTTTAACAGATTCAATGACCAAAAAGTCTTCGGAATCGAAATAAAAGAATGCCACTAAACTTTGTCCCGCGGCACTGCAAAACACCTCCACATTTCGAAACTATATCGATGTCGACTTGTTATTGTAGCAGAATAGTTCCTAGCAATACAAAGAAAAGTACCTATTCGGTTACAAAGGAAAGCCTCTCAACGGCGACTGGATGACGGAGCCTGTAATTTTAAACCAGTGGTGTTCTTTTTGTTAAATTTGGCAGAAAAATGTAAGTTGTAAAGCACTTGTTTTTCTTTTTTTTTGGGGGGGGGAGAGAAATGGTGCTTTTGTTCTCGTGTTTCTGTCCTGGCGATTGTCTGATCCAGTGTAATTCCTTGGAAGGGTCAAAAGCCCAGAAAAAAAAAAACTTGTATTAAATAGTTGAGACTTTCCATTTAACACGAAGCCATTTTGAAGCAACCTTTTAAAATGTACTGCTGGAATAAAACCGTAGAAGACCAGTTGTGTTTGTGATCATTTCGGTTTAAGTTGGGTTAAAAAAAAAAGGCTTTGAGATTATTTTTAGGTTAGATGTTTATTTTCAGTTCAACACACTGAAATAAGAAATAGCTATGAGCCTCCACAGTGCGCCAGAGCCTTTAAAAAACCTTTAGTCGGAAAAAACTCAAGGTTCCAATGGACACTAGCGCTGCTTCAAAGCCTGGTTCCAAAGTGTCTGTCGCCCTTGGCCACTAGGGGGTGGTATTGCAACAATGTCAGATCCCTGCCATGAGGACCAAAGAAGGGCTTTCCTCACCCATCTAAACTGATCTGTTTTGCCACGTTTTCGTCGCTTTTTCGTCACTTTTCTACTGCTCTTTCACGTTTTTTGTCGCTCTTGTTGCATTTTCATCCTTGTTTTCGTCTCACTTTTGCTGCTATTTTGACACTTTTTCAAGGAGCTTTTAGATTTGGGTAAAGCCAAACTGGAGAGAATGTGCTCGGTTTAGGTGGGGGTTAAGAGGTTAATAATTCCACAGGATTAAAGCAGTACTAAGTAACGTGTTTACCTTAATAAATCCTTTCCGTAGTCCCTCTGGGGTAATACAAGTGTTAATGGGATGATTGGGGGGTCTTTCATCTCCCCTGGTGTCTCTGGCCAGAAAACCATGCTTGCAACTTGACTGCCACCAGGGTGGAGTCACCAATACACACTAATAGAATCACGGAAAAGAAGCTAACAGGCTAACGGGCAAAGCTAACTGCGGGATAGCGCCACTTTAAACAGTATTTACAGCCAAGTTTGAGTGAAAAAAATATTCCCATTGTATAACTGGATGTACAACACCCCTCTCTCCCTTCACCTTTTCTGTCAGCGTAGTATTTACTCTCCAAGACATTTAATAAGTTTAAAAAATCGCAACTTGCTACGACACCTGCAGTTGCGCTTATGGCCGCTAGGGGCAAGAGTTACTTAGTACTGCTTTAAAGCCTCAGAAACTAATAACACTTCATGGAGAGACCGAGCTGGTAAAGGTTCCAAACATAAATGAAGGTGAAGGAAATGATTTAGCCTCTTAAATGCCCTCAGGTGAATGTTGGACTGCACTGACCACCGATCTGTGGCTCTCCATGCTTGATATTCTTCAATATGTGGCCCTCGGTAAAAAGTTTGAACACCTATTTTACACCGTTTCATTGGAGGAGGTGGGCGAGGTTTAGCCGGAGGCAGGAAGCTAAATGCTACATCACTCTACAGTAGAGTGTTATGCTGCATTCATGTGAGCTGGGGAGCTTGTTTTCCCCGGTTGCTGTGTGTTCATGTGCTTCTAATGTCGGAAAGTAGAAAACTCTGTCTCCAAATGAAAGTTAAAGAGTTTAACTGAGCAAACCATTTACATTTGTGGTTCGTGTCTCAATCTTGGTTTGTTTTTATGAACTTCAAGCATTTTGGGGTATTTCTCTCGCAGTTATGTTACTCGGAGGACAATGTCTCTGGTTAAACAATGGTTCTTTTTTTAAGTTTAACCAAAGAGCTTTTATTAAATGATAAATTAATAACAAATCAGCTGATTCCCAGCTTCCTGGCCAAGCCCCGCCCACCACTTCCAATGTGTACAATGAAAGGATTTATATAAACTGTCATTGGATAATCACATAAAACGTTTAATTTACAGCTCCTAACGTCGTTCCTCCTAGACACACAACAGGATGACACTTGTAACCCGACACCTTTGATTGTTTTAGTTTAATCTTCTTTCTACAGCTGATGATGTAGCTGGAAAAGGGTCTTTTTCTTTTGCTTGTGATGTAATTGAACAGCTGTGATCCAGTTTGTCCAGATTCGCAGATGTGATGAGAACAGAGCGTTGTGCAGAGTCATCTTTATACCTCTGTCCTGATCACATGACTTTGGATTTGCCCGGAAGGTGAAGGTCAGACAAATTTAGAAACGGATAAGGGTTCAGTCAGGTCTCTTTCATTGTTCTATACCTGATTTTTTTTTCTTATTATATAGCAGGAAGCTACACAATTGAAATGTTAGTTGTGTCCAAACTCGTTCCTAACATATTTGTAGCCTCACAATTCTTCTTAGGGACAAGTTTATCGGCACATTTCACAACTTGCAGAGTCACTTTTTAGAGTCACTTTCACATAAATGTTAGAAAACTAGCGTGAAGTTTCATAAAGAGAACGTTTTTATCAAATGTTTTCTCTGATCCTTATTTGACGGTGATTGGATTCACAAACCTGCCGCATTATTCCTATGGCTCAAAGTCCTTTCTACTGTCCAACATCACGCTCATGTTTCTGAATATTGTCACCACTTTTGGACGCCTTTATGAGGAAATAATTAGACCATAGTTCATACGAGCTGGGCGGGAAAAATCCAAAAGACATACTGTAGCAGAGGGCAGCTTAAAAATAAAGTACTGTACCTGTACTCTTGAGTGAAAAGAAAATAAGAACTCGTTTCACTTTAAAGCATCTGTATCATGCTATTTTAGCCATTCCAAAGTAAAGTATAGGCAGTTTTGTACGCTGGGATTTTTCCTCCTCTCCTACGCACCTGCCTCAAGTAATTCCATGCTTTCTTTTTCACAATTTATGTCACCACTGAAACATGTAAAATTGTCTCCAAGTACTTTTTTTTACTTTATTTGGGCCATTACCTTTTACATCTACTTGAGTCATTGAATTATTGAAGTATTTTTAAGTAACATTACTCACCTCTTCATTTGACCAGCCCCCATCTTAGTTACACACCTTTATACTGTATCCATCCATCCATCCATTTTCTTCCACTTGTCCGTTGCCGGGTCGTGGGGGCAGCAGTTGGAGTTGCACCAGCCCCTATGGCTCCTACTGCAGGTGGTGGGTCCACAGAAGGACGGCCTCATGGTTCTAACAATGGCCACTGGCTGCTCTGCTTTGCGACGACTACACTGGAAGCTGCCATTGCTGTAGTATCGCCATATAGCCGCTAGGCCCCCATTGGAATCCATTGCACTTTAGACACGTTAAAAACAATTTTAATGCCCGATGCCTAATTTTTTGGATTCCTGTGATTACGCTGGGTTAGACACAATCAGCGGCACCGGGCTGGTTATTGTAGGATAAATTTTAGAAATCTCGTACTTAATGAGGGTCTGACTGTTAGCATTGGAGCTGTGCGAGCTACACGTCACACAAGGGCCGAGTCTACAGTGAAGATTCCGCCCTTATGCCCTTATTAGGAACATGCTTCATCAGAGCTGGGGAGGAGGAGTCTGTAAATCCGCCATGATTTCCCCTCGAACGTCGTCATTATGGTAAACGGGGAGGAGTGAGAAGGAGTTGTCTATTATTTGTACAGTCTATGGGTTCTAACCGGGCCTGTTGGTCTCTCATAAGGGGTTTCTGATCCGTCACCTAAGATCTGTTTGCCATGGGAGACCCTACCAGGGGCACGAAGCCCCCGACAACAGAGCTCCCAGGATCATTCAAACCCCTCCACCACACTAACATGGTGGTTCCAGGAGGGATACTGAATGCAAGATACTGTAATTTTGAAACCCATCAATATGAATGTATATTAAGAGTTAAATGTGATAGAAACTGACATGTATCGATCACGGCTCTTTACTGTCTGTGTTGTGGCTCCGCTGAACCATGTTATTGCCGAGAGCTTTTCACTTCACTTTGAACTAATTGAGTTATAAGCCCGGCTCCGGGACGTAATTCTATTCCATCTCTTCATCCCCATTCAACTCTTTTGGTGTTCCGAATAATCATCTGCAATTTTAGATGTTGCCAAAAAGGCTCAGTCAGGCCTCTGTGATTTTGTGGAAAGCAATTATTGGGCGATATTTTGTGCAGCCCTATTATTGCTGGTAATATAAACTGAATTACCTGTGGTCTACAATCGGGAGGTAGAGAAAACACGGGCCAAGTTCATGTTTGCTTTTCCAATCGGCCTCTTTCACTCGTTGCTCAATCTCAGTGACATGTCGCTGACCTGAAAACGGCTCCCTCCTGGAACAGTTTATGTTTTATTAAACGTAAACATGACCACATTGTTCATTTATTTTGCTTGTTGGTTTATGGATTATTCCCTTATCAGTGTAAACAGCCTGTGTGTGTGTGTGTTGTCCTCCAGATCCAAGGAAGGGAAGCACAATATTACTATATCTCGAACAGCCCTTTTAACATCATTGGTACTTGGGCTTCTTCAGCTAAAACTCAGGGCTATCTGCAATTTCAAACTTTATTTATTTTGATTGTAGGTAATTTAGTATATGCATTAGTATAGCCATAACGAACTAGTGTGAAAATGATGCACGCTCAACTCAACTGGTTAAAGGTGGAAAATCAAAATTTGATCAGAAAATATGAATTTGTATGACCAAAAAAATTGTATCATGGATGCACTACAAGACAGGCAACTGCAGGTCGATTTGTCATTTGAACCAAAACTAATTTTCTTCAACAAACTGTAATGTTTAGAGCCATGAAAGAATAGAATGTTCAACAATAATAATTTGTATAATAATCCTTGAACAAAGTAACAGTGAAGCTGAATGTATTAATCTCTGAATGGGGAACTGGGGGTGGGATTAAATAAATGATCTTCTTCCCACTCCCTTTCAGGTAGAACTGGATCATCATGTTTACATACTGTACATTCCCTTTTTGCACAAATGACTTAACTTTATGTTGTCTACCTTGTACTTTCTGTGCCATTGCCTGAAATAAATGAAAATTAAAAAACAAAAAATAAGTAGGGCTGGGTACCGTTACATGGTACCAGTATGGCATCGACAGACAAAGTTTAGGTACTAGTATCAAATAAAAGTATCGAAATAAATATATCTTTACAGACCAAGTTTTGATAATAATAATGCATTGGTTTTATATAGCGCTTTCCTGGACACTCAAAGACTCTTTACATTGCATTATTCATTCATTCCATATTGTAGCCACAGCTGCCTGACTGAAGCGAGACTACCAGTCTGCGCCATCGGCCCCTCCGACAACCACCAACCACTCACTCACTCACTACATTCACCCCAGGCTTCCTGGTGTTACCAAACGGTCTCCCATCCAAGTACCGACCAGGCCCTTCCTGCTTATCTTCTGAGATCTGACGGGATCGGGCAGAGCAAAGGCGGGACGACCATTGGATGCTGTTGGGTCCAGGGACAGCATTAAAGAAAGTTCAGCTCAAAAAAAGAACGTATAGCTCAAATAAATTATACAAATGATTGATTGATATTTTTATTTCGAGCTACACAACACAGGCACAAAAGCCAGAAAAAAATAAAATAAATAACATTCTAGCTCGAAAAGGAGTGGGAAGAAGCCAAGCTTATTGACTCCCACCCCCTGTTCATATACTTAAATAATGTGGTTGCAACAATAACACTGTTTAGTTCTTATTGTCTTACTAAACAATTAAGTTGGTTACATATTTACAAAAAATGCAACAATACATTACATTAAGTCAACATTCACAGTATGTTACACTTTATAACAAGTGTATAATTTTGTTTCCTATACCTATTTTATTACCATGTTGGTATTACTGTTATTCACCATCATCATTACAGCCCATATAGCATTACTTTGTATCAAAGTTCTTGAATGATACATAATATACTCCACATTCATTCATGAGAGGTACAATATAGCAGACTGATTGATGCTCATGATAACAAGATTAATCTTAATGATGTGTATTAAAAAGGAGGAGTCGAAAAATTAAAAAGAAATGGAATAAATTAACATTAGAATGCTGTTTTCTGGTTCTACATGACAAATATTTTAGTGTAGGTATCAAAAAAGTATAGTTCAGGTATCGTATTGTTAAAGTACTGGTATCAGAAAAAAACCTGTTAGTCCCCCTTAGGAAAAGTGCCTTCAGCCAGTCGGCCTTTTCAGTGAGAGCAGTCCAGCTCTGGAACACTATCCCCCCTCACATACGCAATGTTCATACATTAAGGTCTTTCAAAAATAAGTTCAAATCCTGGTTACTTGAGAATCAAACTTGTGCACATTCGTGTTAATGTATTGTAATTCTGCCTGTGTGTAATTGTCTATGGTGTAGTGTTTGTGCCGAATTTTAACATAGGTTGTGTGTGAGATCATACTAATGATTTGTTTTATCATTTTATAGGTTAATAATGATTGTTGTTGTCATTGTTGTATATTGTTGGCAATCTACACCTTGCCCAGGGACTACAGTTGAAAATTAGCTTTGGAACTAAAACTGGCACATTTACAGTGATGTTAATTAATGTGCATAGTGCCTGTTCAAATAAACGAATTAAAAAATAAATAAAATAAAAATGTGGTACCCAGCGCTACTCCTGGGAGGACGTATCTGGTCAACGAGCAGACGTGATCTCGAACAATGTAGCGTACAGTATGTCATTTGTTGTGCTACCTGATATGTAGCTGAATTTCATTGTAAACAAAACCCTCTCCTTTCCGAACTGAGCTGCAAAACTCAAATAGATTTTGCTATTCACTGGGGCATGTAGCCTATGCTTTTGTTTTCAGGTGACTAGAAACAAATCTGGCCCAAAACCTTGACAAATATCGATGGTTTCATTCAGAAAATGAATTAACAAAAAGTGCACGCTTGTTATGCTTGTAGTCTGTTTTGCCTATGTCATTGGTGGGCGTGTTTACCGCATCAATGGGCCGGGCCTTGGCTCTTATTGGTCGGCGCTGTTCCACCTTCTCCCCCTGCACAGTCTGTCCTCTGAGTCTGCACGGCTGCGTCCTTCTCCTGCCGACCACACATCATCACCACCTTCCACTCCCAAACCTCCAAACCAGCGCGACTTACGGACCAATTTACCCAGCGAGCAGGCACCAAACTCCGGGGGACCGCTCCTGTGCATCACCGCTGATCAATCCGCCGCAAATTTCCCACACAAAATGGCACTTTCAAGCGACCCAAACTTCAAGAAGCTGCAGCAGTGGTACAAAGCCAATGCTGCGAGTATGAATATGAGGGAAATGTTTGACAGCGATCCCAGTCGTTTCAGCAAATTCAGGTAATGCACCTTTTTTTTTTATATTATATGAGACATTGATTTAGGCCTGGGGTAGTTTATTTTACTACAAACCTGTTTCCTCGTCAGACAGTCCTGGTTTTTCCCCTGTTTGTCCCTTATTTAGCCCTCATTTAATCAATGGGATAGTGGGCGTGGGGGAAGCATTAGTGAAACGTGACTTGTCTGGCATTCTACTGTTATTGCAGACGAGACAGACACGCATGCCCTTTCCCCTGGGCCCCAAGCGAAAGCAGGTGCATCCCCTCAAACCAGTGTAACTCGCATCATCCGTCCCCAATTCGTGTTTATTTGCAAATTAGCAGTAGCCACAAGTGTGAAACCTGCATCATTGATCGTGCGCTGCCCCGAGTTAATGGCAAGGTCATAGTTTTTATTTCTCCGCGTTTTCGCCCAATGTGCAAAATAAACTCTTGTAATTCGCGCCACACATCCATCCACTCTTAGTCAATCCAACACAGTGCTGTAATTTGTGATCATTTGGCGTCAGGCCTGATTTGTCAGTGGATTTGGTGATGATGCTAGTCTGCTAACGCTAAATGCTAATGTCACGGCTTCCATTATCGGACAACGCAATTGTTGTGACATCTTGCATTCTTTTTAGTGGGTGAAACTTCTTATTCCACAGTGTTAAAGTCATGGGGAGCTTTTAATAATGACTGGGAATTTGTACACATTTTGTATCATAAACGAAATGACTTTTATTAGGGCTAACGCGAGCTCGTCATAGAGCTCATATTAAATTTATATCAAAATTGTAGGTGCTAGTTTATCAATCTCTCTGCTTCAAAATACTTTGATTAGTGACTGCCTGACGTATAGATATTACAGTAGTAGTATTTGCCCACAATATTGGCCTTCTATTTAATTAAAATATACATGTAGAACGATATAATTTACTAGTTTCTTCTATGTACCTGTTGAGTGTCATCGTGAAGTTCTAATGCTAACCAATATGCTAATGAGCGTTGGTAATTAACTTGACGTGAGTGTAAAATTACCGTTGAACCTATTAACATAATATAATGTTTTTAAATACGTATTTGCATTAACTATGACAAAATAATACATTTTAGCTGGGAAGAAATTGTTTAACATCTTTGAGTTTGACACATTTGGATGCTATCTTTTATGAATAAGCTAAAATCGTTTTGCTAACATTCATTTATTTGGCGTTGAAGACTTTCCATGTCATACTAATCTGCGTTTTTATGTGCCTCATTATCTGTGACGGTAAAGCTCTTTGACAGCTCTTCATGGTTTTATAATGCCAGAGCTCCTTCAACATGCAGTGAAATGCAACACATATATTTCTTTAGCCTTTTCCCCTCACTTTGGGAATGCACTGGTACAGTACATTATGTGCACACACGGATGCCAGCGGGTTTTATTGTGTGGTCGTGTCATGTTGTGTGCCGTCTTGTCTGTGTGGATGCGTTTACATAAAGTCCCCGTGTGTCTACGTGCGCTGCAGCACACCATCCTCTGAGTCAGGAGAAACCTCGCTGTGATTGAAAGAGAACAAGAGACTGTGCTTAATCCCCCTCTTTTCAGAAACACCATATTTATTCAATTTTATAACATGTCTTTTTAGGTGAACCCCCCCCCCCCCTAAATGGGACTAAATTGGGAAAATTAACACTAAAACACTGAGCCTTTGCACATTAAGTTACCATGCATCGTCAGCTACATTTGTAAAAAAAAAAAAAAAAAAAGGCCAAATCCCCTTTTCATTCATCTCCTTTTATTCTGTGGTGGCAGGGGGATAAAATATACCAAACCAGTGTC
This sequence comes from Neogobius melanostomus, assembly GCA_007210695.1. Lineage (NCBI taxonomy): Eukaryota > Metazoa > Chordata > Actinopteri > Gobiiformes > Gobiidae > Neogobius > Neogobius melanostomus. The sequence goes on from VHKM01000433.1 coordinate 849,503, forward strand.
AGAAGAACCACACGTAAATGGCCAGTCTTGCTCACAAACACACCAGTTCACTGTCAAAATGCGATCGGGAGTGACTTTATTTTGAATGGATAAAAATAAGAGCCAGTTTATGGATCGCTAGTCCCCGTCAAGGGTCATTACTGGGGAAACGGCTCCATCTGGTGGCCATGTGTAATGTTCTTTGCGACTTCTTTAATCTGTAAATTCAGCCTGATTAAATGTGCTCAGCATTGGGCCTAATTAGGAATTCTCTGAGTCTTAAAACGCTCATTAAGTCGGCAAAAGCAGCAGTAGATTAGCTGCTGAATGAACTATGTACATTTTACACTCACAATACAGAAAAAACACACTGTAGGGTTCATATCAGTTGTAGTGCATAATTACATTATAAACCAACAAACAAGTTACACAAGCAAATGTTACTGATATAGTGATTAAAAGTGTTGATGTCCTTTTGTTAAACAAACTACTCACTTCCTTTGCCTTTTCATATTTGACAAGTAATTGACGTAAATTAGAAGTTCTCAGACAATCTTTTAGGGCTAGATGATATTGCAATTTTTTTAATTTTTCCTTGTATTTATCAATCCCAATTTTAGATTTTACTGTAGCTGATTCATGAACTTGATCTTTTATACAAACCTCAGCTCAAACTAACACAAATACTTTCCTCGAGTTTCTTAAGACACAAAAATCTTCCATTGTCTCCATCCAAACTCCAAAACTAAGTGCAGTTTCTTCCAAAGAACTGGCTGTAACTGGCCATTATAAAGTTCCGTGACCGTTATTGAGATTGACCAAAGTAGGGATTGAGAGTTTCAATTAAATTTGATTACCCAGCTCTAGGTACTCTGCCCATTCACTTCAATGGACGAGAGCTTCTGTTTCACCCACAGGGGGCGCTAACCTTCTCAGCTGTTGCTCCCATCTGTGGAAGCTATTACATTCCCTGATTGGGTGTTGTATTGCGCAGCCCTAGAGCCAAACTGCTGTATTTGTTAAATCTTGTCAGCCTGATCCCATTGCTGCTGCTAATGGTGAAAGGCCTAATTTTATTTCGATAATGACTTTCTATTTGCGTGCCTCCCCGCAGCACCACCCTCGAGACTGACGATGGACAGATTCTCCTCGATTTCTCCAAGAACCTCATCAATGAAGACGTCATGGCCATGCTGTTCGACCTGGTCAGTAACGCGGTTCTCATACTCTTTACATACGTCACATAGAAACTGCAAAATGCTCGGAAGTGTAAAAGGTACACATTCACTAAAATGACCCAAACATACGGCCTCTATAATGTTACAATAAAGTGATCAGAAAAACACATTGGACACACGCTAGCTAACAAACGTCTTTAGCATGTTGGCGCTAAATTGGCTCAAATCGACGCTAACATCTGTGTCTTTCAGATCAGTGTCTTTTGTTTAAGGCACTGACTAAAGGAAAGCTCTCATTACAGAAATAACCCAGACATTAAAGTTTGGGAAAACAAAAAACAATTAAAATGTGTCATGTCTTCAGTCAAAATGAGAAAATTATTATTATTAGAAGAGATGAGGAATATCCGTACACATATTATATATCGGTATCAGCGACAGTGCCCTCTAGTGTGGCTATAAACAGCAATTTGACAAATTACCCCATGAGACAAATAACCCCGGTAAAATCACAAAGTGCTGTACAAGAGACTAGGAAATGGGATAAATTACCATTAAACTAAAAAATATATCTTTTGATTGAAATAAATAATATTTTTCTTCTATAGCTTTAAAGACATTTGGCCCGCTGACCCCAAACCACTGTTGAATATTAGGACTTCTTCTCGGCTGAGAATCTCAATAATGCGTAAATGACTTTTGCATGCTCATTTCACTTTGTAAATCACTTTCTATTACTTTGGGGGGAATTTAGAGTGTTAAAGTTTCATGAAATTACAATTAGAAGACGATTCAAATCAATGAGACAGAAATGGTTTTTAAAAGTTGCTTTTAATGTGAAGAGTACACGGCTGAATAGAACAGTTTTGAGTCTGGATTGGAGCGTTGTCAATAGTTGGAAGACTGCTACAGATTTTACCTGCAGAAAACTGAAACGCAGCCTCATCGTGTTTCAGATGTACTTTAGCGCTCGACCAGACTATTACACAACAGAGCTGTTTTAAAGCCGTTATTGTTCCTGTGCTTGGCATTACTTCCTCCTCTGTCCCTTTTTAAACTGACTGTCCCATCTCATCCCCTTAAGCTCGTAGCTCTAATAGAAAAACGACTTAATCCTTTTTTTTTTAATCCAATTTTCACTCTCTCAGCATGTCATCAAAAACACGGCTCCACAGCTTTCTAATCATAAACTGTTCAGTAATTGGATATAACTGCAGATGAATCGATTAGAAATGTCTCTTAGTTTACCTTCTGACCAGTGAAGTTGTGACAGTTCTCTTTTTGCAACACTTTCTTTGCAAACATTTCCTTGCACCATCGGCCATTGCTTCATTGTGGCTGCATTGTGTTAAAACATTGTGTTAAAATCTTCAGAATGAGGCAACGTAATGCAACCGTGGCCAAACAATGAGGTTCCTGGTTTCAGTCTGGGCAAAAGGGAACAAAGGCCTTTATTGTGTTTGTGCATAGTTTGGTGCCTTCATGCTTTTATTAATTCATTCGGGATATTTCACTGTGGAAACATAACCTTTGTAGCCACTGATTCCTTGGGGCAGGCTGACGGCACTGTGCCTGCTAAAGTACAGGGCTATCTGACCATTAGCTCAGGAGCCACCGGGAGCTCACCAAAGGTTTTTTACTTTTCTACATCCTCTTGTTAGTTCCCATTTTAGATGTATTTCTATTTGTACTGAACATGTTGAACAGGCTCTCAAAGCTTTTAGGTAAAAATAGTTTAAATGTGAAGATCAAATACTTATGAGATGGACTAACGCCTGAACACACTTTAGTTGTTCGGTTATAGAATGACAAATGAACTTACTATAAAAGTCAAACACCTAAAGTAAAAATGTGGAAAATACTGTTTATTTAAATTCCATTAAAAACATCTCATTACCTCACAGGGCCCATAGTATTTTTAGTAAGAAGAGCTTTTAATTTTGCCTACAATTGGGAGGTTTGACCCTTGATGAAGAAAATCTCCCTGTACTGTGTAACCTTTGATTTTAATTGACCGTCTAAAAATCTTAATATGTAACAAGCCAAACACCACTTTGGGTAGTTAGTAGTACTAATACTTTGGACAGAGAAGCACAATACAGACACACAACCTGAAAAGTTCAGCCTAGCCCTGGACTGTATCTTCACAATTGTTTCAGCTGTTTTTATAGACTTCTCTGGAGGAGAAAAGTAGGGGTGTGACCAAGTAACCGGTTAGGAAAAATCAGTAACCGATAACCGAAAAAAAAGTCAAAATGAACACGTATTATTTATTTAGAAATTAAGGTGAGACACGGCAGGTGGAAAATATTGACGCAGTGGTCGAAGTGGAGATTTGTATCTATTTTCCTCCCTTTACATCTTAGTTTTCATGTCGGAGAATAAAAATAACAAAACTCACCCCGCATGATGCTTATTTTATGATGATTTGTCAGACGGAACCCGGAAATAAGAAAACCGGCGTCGAAAGACCGCTCTGCAGCGGGTATTTCATTCACAAATATTGACAGCTTTTACATCCACGTGTGCTGCAATGGGTTCCGTGATGACGCCATCACGCCCAAATATGGTATATTTCCTTCTGGGAGACGCCTGGGACGGACGAGCCGAAGAAGGTTCCGCGCATGCGCAGTCGCCACAAAACTTCAAGGCTTCTTAAACAAACGGTTAACCGGTTACAATTTTTTCGGTTAAACGGTTACCATTTTTTGTAACCGTTCACACCCCTAGAGAAAAGGGTCCCAGTGGTGTCTTCTGATTGATTGGATGAAGTGGCACATTGATCTTTATCAGACTGGTCTAAAACTGAGTTCTTCCATTACAACGCAAAGAACTGCATTCATTCACTAAATCTTATCCTTTTTACAAAGGTTCAGCTATAGAATGTGCATCCAGTTCCTCACTCAAACCAGGACTGTAACCAATAGAGCTTGAAATTTTACCCATCACCACCACACAAACAGGCCTATCCTACAGTATGGGGAAAAAACAACTTTTCATCTGGGGAAATGCGTATAAAAGTAATCTTGACCCATTGTTTAAAGTTCAGAAAAAGGCAATAAGAATAATCCATTTAGCTGGATACCGTGATCACACAAATCCATTATTTTTTAAATCAAAACAATGAAATTTGAGGAGCTTACTGAATTTAAGATGGCTCAAATCATGTTCAAAGCCTCACAAGTCGCTTCCTAAAAGTTTACAAACATGTTCTGCAAACGAGAAGTCAAATACAACCTGAGAGATAAGATGAGCTTCGATAAAGAAATATGGAATAATCTAGATCAAAACATCAAACTTTACAATAACCTGGTACATTTAAAAAAAGTTTACAAAGAGTTTATATTTCTTAGATATGAATTGTAGCACATTCCTTTGTTTCTTTATTTTGCTGTTTTTTTATTCTTCATTATTTGTTGTTACTTTGCCCTGTGTTCCTTTTGGTTATTTGCTACCCTGTAAATGTTAAATGCTATTTTTATTTGGGGCGGGAGCTTTATAAGTATAACTATAATCATAGAACAATGTCGTGCAGGCAACAAAAAGGTGTTCTGGACAGGTACTGGTATTTAAGAAAGGGTGCTCGTTTTGAAAGCTTCACGATTTTTAAGATTAAACTTGTCTTTTGTTTTGTGTCCAGGCCAAGTCTCGAGGAGTGGAGGACGCCAGAGAGAAGATGTTCTCTGGAGAAAAGATCAACTTCACTGAGGTAACGAACCAACCACTGCTTTGTAAACAGTGTGTGACATTTCCTACTGTTTCTTTTCTTCCTTCATTGTTGGACAGTGACCTAGTTCTGCCTGCGTCCGCTTTCCCCCATTGACCTATAACATTTGTGTGTTTGCTCCTTTGCTCCTTAGGGCCGCGCGGTGCTCCACATTGCGCTGCGTAACCGTTCGAACTCTCCGATCCTCGTGGACGGGAAAGACGTGATGCCGGAGGTGAACCGCGTCCTGGGCAAAATGAAGGCCTTCTGCCACGTAAGTTACTACAGTCAGTGCAGGACCTGGCAGCATCAGGGCAACAGTGGAGAGAGTTGGTGAACTTTCCACATCATCCTCTTAAACACTTGCACACGGGAAGAAACCTTTGCCTGCTCTGACCCTGTGGAGGCGTCTGTGTCTTGTTTCACTGAGCTACATGTTTGTTTTTTTGACTCTAAATGATCCTTGTCCTGCTTCTCTGTGCGTTTCAGAGAGTTCGCAGCGGAGAGTGGAAGGGCTTCAGCGGCAAATCCATCACAGACGTCGTCAACATCGGCATCGGAGGATCAGACCTGGTGAGAGGCTCCAACCGTCTGATAATCGTACTGAAGCTTCAATTGTCGACTGGACTGAGTTTGGTTCAGTTTTGCTTCTTGGGTCTAAATGCAACACTAGACCCAAGCTAGAGATGTCGGGCCTCTCATAGGAGGAGGGAACAAGACTGACAATAAATCCATATCACTCAGTTAGCAAGTCTTCTGCTCTGAGGGTTATACTATGATTCTGGATTAGAGGGTTAGCGGAGTAACTTTAAGGTTAACCCTGGTTTTGCTGGACAACAAAACTGGATCATTTTCCATCAGGGTAGATCGCCATGGAAACATGCCCTTGGCGCAAAGCCTGGTCTGGCCCAGGTTTATGGTGCGTTCTAGGTAACTGGTCTCTTTCCCACTTGAAGATTACAACCTCGGAGCGTTCCAGGTGAATAAAGTCGTATGTAAACAGAACGGCTAATGCTACAACAGTTAGCTTATAAGATGCTAAAGTTTCTCCAAACCAGATACCGTAAGTTCTCTAATATAGGCCGGGGCCTTTATTTACTCAAGCGCATCGAGGACCAGGCCTTTATTGGAACCAGGCCAAAATTAGAGATGGGCCTTTATTTCTATTTGAGCAAAACAGACTACCAGGAAATGAAGAAAAACAAGATTTGTGTCCATTTGAACCTAAAATATTAGGTTTATTAATTAACATTGCAAACACTCTCCCAGCGGCTGGAACATTGACGCTTTTTATTTTGTAGGAACAACAGGAAGCGTTTTGCTGCTGTTAGCGGAACTTTGACATCAACGTCACTGCAGGTTTCTTTTTCTACCAGGTTCCGGGTTATTAGATATCTGGTGTAAAGGCGAGTTTAGACGGAGCGTTTGTTTGTGATCGATCATGAGACAGACCCGAGAGAAGATGAGACGCTCGCGCCGATCGGAGGAGTTATTTTGAGGCGTGGGACTTACCTGCACACAGAGCCGCTGGATGTGCTTTGATGACTTTATTAAAATCCTGGAGGGTCACACAACATTTGTTGCTTGCCCGGTTTCCAAAAATAGTCACAGAAGGTTTGAAAAGTGGCTAAATCTGTCTCAAAGTTACGCTTGAATCAGCTCCACTCCGCAGCGTTCCCTCTCTCGGCCTGGGTTCCCCTTTGTTTACTTCCTGCAAGTGAGTTATCGTTTACAGGAGTATGAGACATATTTCTACTGCTATAGTTTCTAATAATAGCCCCGGCCTGTTTTTAAAGACCGGCTTTTATTTGCCTCCGCCAGCTACGAACCCGGCCGGTAATGGAATACAGGCCAGTATTAGAGGATTTACGGTATACAGTAATTAAAAACATGTGACTTAACGTTATGTTGAAAGCTGTGACCAAAAGTAACGTTCACGTCACTGAGGCAGTGGTTTGTTTTATCATTAGCTGCTCCTCCACTGGGGGGCGCCATTACTGTTCATCTCGTATACGAACTCGTAGCAGTCTGGAGGTTTCTGAATTTACAAGTTGTAATTGCCAGTTCGAGCGGCGTTTCGAGGCATTTTTCCCAGTGGGAGGTTAGAAATTTACCAGTTGTCTGGAATGCACCATTAGTTCCAGACGGCTCTTCGAGTGACAAAGCGGAGGATTCTCTCCTCTGGTCGAACTCTGCAGTGTACGGAGGGAAGAGGAGGAAGTGCCTTGAGCAGCGGTGAGAGAGAGAGAGAGAGAAGTCCTTTATTTGAAAGAGAGCTTGGATTTATAAAGTAGTGACGGTGTTGTAACTTCTACTACACCTGTGTTTGACGCAGATTATAGATGACGACATGAAAAAAGCCTTATTTCTCATTTCGTGTTTCATTTCAGGTGTAATCCAGATGTGTGCCTTTTCGGTTCAGACTCGTGCTGTATAATTTATTCGTTATGATGTGATGGATTTTATATTCAGATCTGTGTCTGTCTTCCGTGATTGACCGCTTGTTGCTGGCTCCTCCTCTTCCACATGAACGCACTCACAAATCCTCCGAGAAACCCAGGGTTAACTAAACCGACTGATCCAGAAGCTCTATGCTTGGGCTGTGTCCGAAACCATTAAACTGTAGCCTCTAAGTACTAACACTAGCAACTAATCCTTAACCTTTCATGGGGCCAACTGTTAGATCTCTATGCAGTTAGTGAACTAGAGATTCAGCAGCATTTGACCATCCTTACCCAGGGGAAGGGGAAGTGACATCACCAACAGCTGTTCTTCTTCTTCTTTAAAGTTCAGTGCAGGCCAAACAAAAGCGCATACAGAGGTCCCTATGCTAAAGTGCTCCTTCCTAACAGACAGCCCAATTCGGACGCTTCTTATCATGGCGGACGCTGATGCACATCCGGTTTGGCGTAAGACCTCTTACCAATTTACTGGTTTCGGATGGCGCATTGGTTTCCTCATGTACTGCTCACTGCACTCCTCCTGACACGGGATGGACGACACTATATTACTCTGAGACAGGAGGTAGTCCATCCCCAGCTACAGAGTGTTGACTGGTTTGAAATGCACTGGGATTCTGTGTTGCCTGATAATCCTCTGCCGTTTCTCTCCTCCTCGTGCTGAATAGTTACTGGACGTATGAGCGCTGCACAAACTGAAGACCCTGTGATTGTGTCTGCCTCTCTAGGGCCCCCTGATGGTGACGGAGGCGCTGAAGCCGTACTCAGACGGAGGTCCAAACGTGTGGTTCGTCTCAAACATCGACGGGACTCACATGGCCAAAACGCTCAAGAAACTCGACCCAGAAACTACACTCTTCATCATCGCATCCAAGGTAAAAAAAAGAAAGAAGTAATTTGGTGTTTCGAAGATGGAAAAGCTCCCGCACACTGTCTCACTCTTTATTGCAGCAACGTTTCGGTCACTCTGACCTTCATCATACTTGAAGACAGCCCCTTCTGCTGAATCATTTATAGCTCAGGGACTGCCCCCAACAAGCCATATCCAATCAGGAACAATCACATATAGTACCTGATCATAGCATCCAATAATCACCAATATCAGAAAAAAACTCATGCCTTCACAGCACATATAATTAGGCAATTCACTTCCATAATAATTACAAAATTATGCAGATTATTTTAAAACCAAGAATTTCAAAATCTTACATTTCTAGATGTCTGAAATAATTAAAGGTTTCACGGTGCGGTCAACATACAACATTACACTCAACAACGGTTCGTCATTAAGTCCCTTAGTACTCTGAGTTTTTAATGTAGAGATCCAGAAGGCCTCGCGTCTCTTCAGAATGAGATTGTGGTCGCCCCCCCCTAGGCGGGACTGGCACCTGCTCTATCCCACAAAAGCTGGAGAGTCAGTGTCTTGACGTCTGCTGGCGCTTTTGAGTTTTTCCCACATAAGCAAGACCACACGGGCAGCGCATCATGTAAACCACATACGTGATCACGCTGCGGATGGGGTGCCTATTTCCTGTGGATGGGTGATAAAAGTCAGACGTTTTCGTGGTGTTATGACTAGGGATGGGAATCGAGAACCGGTTCTACAAGTAGACCCGGTTCTGTTTGAGCAAAGCATCGGAACCGTACGTCTTCTTCATTATCGATCCCTCTTATCGATGCTCTCGCTCTGAAAACACTCTTTTTGCGCCGCGGAGCTTAGCGTAATGACATAGTTCTCCGAGTCTGACGCTGCTTCGAAGTAAGCAGGGAAACATCGGCCCAATCTCAATTCTCCCCCTTCGCCTTTCCCCTCCGTTTTGCGCGTTCACGAGAGACGAAAGAGTGTCGTCAATTAAAACAGTCCATTGTTATAAACGTGTCAGTTCTACGTTTTCGCTTTGCTGCTGCGAACGCTCCGTTTTTTGCGCTGTATTGACATGACGCACGGGGTTCAGTGCCTCGCTGCTGCGCGTGCTGTTTCCCCGTGCCGCTGTGCTCTGAGCCCGGGTCCGAGGCTGCCTGGCCCCGGTCTGAGCGCACCTCGGCAGACTCCGCTCAGGCCCGGGGCTCAGAGCGGAGGCTGCGGCTGTCTGTCCCCGCCCTGAGCGCACTGTGAGCGGGAATACCTCTACCCGTCTCCACTATGAGTGCGCTACATGAGCGGATCGGCTGATCTCTCGCAGCTCGGCTGCAACAGAAGTAGTTCACACGGACGGGGGGAAGGAGAATGTGGCGCAGGATCAAGCAGAAATAGATGGAAATCTGTAGGGTTGGGCTGAGACCGAGTCCTGTTTAGGTGTTACAAAACAGCATCAGTCTGTTACAAGTTACAGACACAAATGTTACCATTATATTTTAGAGGATGCCAGGCAGGCTGAGTGCCAGCAGGAGCCACAGTATATTTGGAAACTTGCTTAATTTAATGAATATTTTTTCTTGGGAAAACTAACAATGTGTCTTTTTTGATAGAGTTTATCGAAAGCACATTCATTTCCTGCTTTACCCCAACACACAGACAAGTCCGGTATCGATAAGAGAATCGATAAAGAATCGAATCGATAGGTAAAATTATTGATGGTATTGATATCAATAAAATCTTATCAATTCCCATCCCTAGTTATGACACTGAGCGCAGTTGCCACATCTATAGTTCCCGTTCGGTATTGGCATAAGGAGGGTCTGTGCGTTCGCCGAGCTCCTGCCCCGGGCAAAGTCAGAGTGAACAAGGGAGTCTTTTGAATACGGCCCCTTCTGTGCGTGAATAAGGGCGGGTGCGCAAAAACTCTGGATCAATATTTTGGAAAAATGGGTTTTACTCTGGGGGGGAATAAACCGTGTTAAATTGTTGAAAATTGTCTCTCTGTACTGAGTTTTTTGAGTGAGGCTTCTCTTGGTTTGGACAGCGCAGCGTCATATGCCTCCTCAACCCACTTGGGGCATATCCTCGCTGTGTGAATTTGTTCTTCATTTCCTTTGATTTGAAGATGGAAAAAGCTGAAATTGGCAGCTCATTTAGTAATTCATTCTTCTTTCCCCTAGACTTTCACGACCCAAGAGACCATCACCAACGCAGAGTCGGCAAAAGAGTGGTTCTTAAAAACGGCTAATGACGTGAGTGAAGCTCTTGGTGTGTCTCGTGTCCCGTGTAAATCGTATAACGTGTTTTCCATCACAGGCATCAGCTGTGGCTAAACATTTCGTGGCTCTTTCCACCAACGCAGTGAGTGACGTTTACTTTTGCATGTTTTTTTGTTAATGTGTTAAAGGATATTCTGAGATTGTCTGTTTTCTCTTCAGGCGAAAGTGAAGGACTTTGGGATCGACACGGCAAACATGTTCGAATTTTGGGATGTAAGTCTAAGGAAGTTGTAGCATTTCTTTACTTTTTGGAGCGTATGTAAAGTCATTGCTGTGTGTTCCCCTCAGTGGGTCGGTGGTCGTTACTCCCTGTGGTCCGCCATTGGACTGTCCATCGCTCTGCACATAGGTAAGAACGGCCTTTCACAAAGCACCGTCATAAACGCTAGATCTGTTCATTATTAATTTGTGTTTTCAGGATTTGAAAACTTTGAGCAGCTTCTCGCCGGCGCTCACTGGATGGTTTGTACTTTTCATATTCCCGAAGAAGCCGTTTGTTTTACGCCATTACGAAGTAGAAAGCTGTTGTGCGAGTCTGATTAGCTTCTCTGTTGCGTTTCTCCTCAGGACAGTCACTTCCGCAGCGCCCCTCTGCAGCAGAACGCCCCGGTGCTGCTGGCGCTGCTCGGGTCTGGTACGTGAACCTGTTTGGGGCCGAGACACAGGCGCTGCTGCCCTACGACCAGTACATGCACCGCTTCGCCGCCTACTTCCAACAGGTATCAGACGACCGTGTACAGGCAGTTTAAACACTCCAGGGGCCTCATTTATAAAGCTCGCAGACGTCTTCACTGAAAGGAAAGGTGGCTTTGATAACGGGGGCGAGCTAAGTACTGGAGCTGGTATTAGTATCTTATTTGTTTGCTCTGCATGGCCATGATTTGGTAAAACCTCAACAAAGCTCCAACAGTGTAAGACTTTGAACCCGAGGAGCACTTGCTTGTACATGGAGATTTGACTGACAACAGGGGCCGCGCTGAGGGTTGATCCAAGGCAAAGCGCCGCCTCATCCTAAAACCCCGACTGCACGTACAGCGAGCTCAAGAAACAATATCTGAGTGATTAAAAGGCCCACAGAGCTTATTCTGTTTCGGGAAGTTTGAGCTCCGTGAACAGCACTGGCAAATATAACCATCATCTTTACGCTCTAGGCAAGGCAAGTTTATTTTGTAGAGCACAATTCATACACAAGGCAATTCAAAGTGCTTCACAGTTGCATAAATTACAAGAAAACAGATAAAAATCAACAAAACATCAACGTAAAAAATAATCAATTACAGTAAAAGGCAAGAGTGCAGATAAAATACTTTCAGTTTTCATATGCACGGGTAAAAAGAGCCTGGATTTGAACATTGTCAGAGTTGAGGCCTGTCTCACATCCTCATGAAGACTGTTCCAGATTTTAGCCTCAGTGTGTTTAGTCCTTGTAGGAGCCTAAATTATAATTTTGTTCTGTAAATAGTTTATTATTTTTGTTGTTTCTATTTGGTTCTAATTAGTTTATGCCGCAATTTGTGGTAATTTTGTTATGGTTTTTGGTTAATGGTTATTTTGGCCATATTTACTTTCTTCATATTATTTGGTTAAGTATTAGTTTTCATAATTATTAATTTGGTATTTTGGTTTGTTAAATTTTGTTTGGTTATGGCTCACCTAGGCTATATTATGACGCTGCACGCTGTGGTGCATTGGTGGGAGCGCAGCTCACAGAATGGAGCCAGACAGTTTTTTTTTTTACCTCTGCTACCCCTTTTTTTAATCCCCTGTCTGTTTCATAATGTCTTTTACTCACTAAAGAGTTTTTAACTGCACATTTGTCTCCGTGAATTTTATCATTGACGGTGTTTCGGATTACGAAGTCTTTGGAAATGCTAAGGGCGCAGCGAGTCATGCTGGCTTCATCTTACTTTAGAACCTACAGTCCTGACTCTGAGATGGTTCATACGGCTCTAACATGTCAGAGATGGACTTTGGTGCTAAACCATAAAAAGACTTGTACACAAGCAGCGCTGTTTTAAATTCTATTCTCTGAGTGACAGGAAGCCAGTGCAGAGACCGGAGCACTGGACTCTAAACGTGTATTTCCAAACGTTTTATTGATGAGACACTGCACTCGGCCAATATACTTGACCAGAGAAGCAGCTGTAACATGTCAGTAAAGATCCACAGCCTTGGGATCATTTATGAATGAATGGCATAATTTTTCTGACATGTATTGTAATTTGAGACTGATTTCTGAAACATTAAAGGTTTTTTTTCATATTAACTGCATCACTTTCTCTTTAGATACAAGCCGTATCTAAAGAGAAAATGTATGAATTACAAAAATGATCATCAATATCAGTCACTGGGTCCATGATCGCTCTGTACAACACCAAAAATTTCCTCAAAACTAAAATAATTTTACCTCCTATATAATATTCTCATAGATTTAAATGGGAAAATTCAAGGCCTCACATTGTTGCAACACGATCCACATAAATTACACCCAAACCCACCCGTCTCATTCTTAATATTTTGAGGTTTTGCCATATGGATCTAATTTCTATGCTGTTTTATGGAGCTTTGAACCCAAAAGCAGAATTTGACTTGTTTCCTGCGTGTGTTCCAGGGCGACATGGAGTCCAACGGTAATACATCACCAAAGACGGCAGCAAAGTGAACTACAACACCGGCCCCATCGTTGGGGGAGCCAGGGACCAACGGGCAGCACGCCTTCTACCAGCTCATCCACCAAGGTCCGACTCGCCTCTCCTAATGTAGAGCCGAGAGGATTAACTCACGACCGTGTCTTGTTACAGGGACGAGAATGATTCCATGCGACTTCCTCATTCCAGCTCAGTCCCAGCATCCAATCAGGAACAACCTCCACCACAAGGTAAAAACGTGCAGGAGATATCAATGTAAATCTGTGCGTATCAAAACAAAAGCCTTTGCATTGGATTTACAACTGGAATTCAATAGAAAAGAAAATGGCTCAAATATTTTTACTAACTGTGGTTTGATACAACAAAGAAAGAGCTGCATATATTTTGGTTATAGCATAATTTTTCTCAGGTTTATTTTCAGTTGGAGCCAGTGCCGTTTTTGTGGGATACCTTTAACCTTAAAGGGTCTAGATGCGAGTTAGTCATTCTATACTCACTACTGCCACCTCAGGTCTTATGCGTAACTGCAGTCTCTATATTAAGCTCATGCATGACGGCACTTCAGACCCAAATTAACAACTTTCTGAGTGACAGTGCAGGATTTCAGAGGCAGTTGTGGTGAACAGGTCTGGGCTCATTCTACACATTAGGACTTGGCTGGAACATGTAGGGGGAGGAACATACTTCATTTTAACATTTTTAAAGGGGGTATTATGTAAAATCGACTTTTTCAAGCTTTATATCATGTTATTATGTCATTCCCTCATTAAACACATGCCTGGAGTGTTGCCTTGGCTCATTCACATATTTTTGAGTCATCAGTAAAAACTTAGACGGCAGCCATTTTAGGTGTAGCTATGCCTCAGTCCTCCTAGGAACGCCCCCACCTCCTGGGGACGCCTCTGGACCTTTCGTCACCAGCCAAGCCACCAACCACTGCTCCTCAGCTCAGCAGAGCCCCCTCCCCGCACATAGTGTTGTTTAGATGCCACAGCAGTGTGCTGAAGGGGCGTGTCGGAAAGCTTCTTAAAGGGACAGAGGCCTATTTCAAGACGTTCAGTACAGCCATTTTGAGAGAGCAATTTTATTCAAGGCAGTTATTTTAATTTACTGCATATACAGACCAACAGAAGGTTACGTCATCATTGTAGTTGCTATAGACTGGTGCTATGTGATTGAAAAAAGCATAATACCACCTCTTTAAACTCGGTATAATCCTTTTTAAGACCTTCTTTTGGCATTACATCTTTGAGTGAAGTCCCCAAATACAGCGTTTCAGTGTGTGGTGACAGAGCAGGAGCTGCAAACGCCAGGATAAAGGCTTTGGTCACATGACTAGAACAAGTTACCTGGTGTACACTGCACGATTTGGACCCTCACGTCTCAGACACTGTAGTGTCTATATTTTGGACACTGGTCGCCTCATGCTCTCGCTGCAACTACTACCTCTGATAAACGCATAGCCAAAAGCAACAATACACAGCTATTAATGGACTGCATTCAACTTTACTTTGACATACTTCCCCTGCACCCACTGCAGGTGTGTAATATTTCTGCGAAAATAATGTAATTGTAGGTTTTTCTCCAATATTTTGATACAATCCATATTGATTAGTAGTGATATACATTGATGTGTAGCCAGGATCGATGCAAACTAGGCGATCGAAGACATATATCGATTTAAATGGAGGAATCGTTGCACTCAAACGGATATCAAAAAAAGTATTTGGGTTTTGTATTGTAATCCAAGTATTGTTGAAGTAGCGGTATAGGGGGAAAAAGTACCAGTACCCAGGCCTACACGTGACTCTTCTGGGGTTCTCACATGATGCACAAATCAAGAATGGGATGTTTGTGGTCTCATTTCATTTTGATGTCTGAGAATTAATCAATCTGTGGCCTCATTCGAGTGTGAGATTGTTAATTGTGGAGAATATCCGTCTGCTCTTTGTATCATGTCTTAAATCGCTTGACACTCGTATCTAGGAACAGATCGGTCACAATTACGAAAAATGTGTAAAATAATGACTAATCCTTCCGAGCAGAACCGAACGATTGCGGATTATGTTTGGGTTGGCTGCTGGAATCTGACAACTCTGACGCCAAACTCGAGGGAGAATTGATTTGCTCTGACTCCAAACTGAAGCCTCTGGAAGTGGACTGAGATTCATAACAGGTTGTGTGACTGTTGTAGATCCTGGTGGCGAACTTCCTGGCTCAGACGGAGGCTCTGATGAAGGGGAAGACGTCAGCGGAGGCTCGGGCCGAACTCGAGGCCAGCGGGCTGAAGGGAGACGCTCTGGAAAAGCTCCTGCCGCACAAAGTAAGTCACTTTTACAAAATCCTGATCAATATTTTCCCCGCGCTGTCCTGGTCTTGTACTTTGTCAAATGTGTGTTTCATCTTTTTAGGTTTTCCAGGGAAACAAACCCAGTAACTCGATCGTATTCAAGAAGCTGAGCCCGTTCACTTTGGGAGCCCTCGTCGGTGAGTCTGGACACATTTTCTTACCATTTACAGCTGCCATTTTCACCAAAAGGCACAACATACAGATGGACTTGTAGAGAACTGTTGCTAAGCTGCTTTTTCTGTGGTGTTTTCAGCCATGTACGAGCACAAGATCTTTGTCCAGGGCGTGATCTGGGACATCAACAGCTACGACCAGTGGGGGTGAGTTACAGCGCGTGACCCATACTGTCCGGCCATTTTCAAACATCTCAGCCGCCGATTGGAGCCGTTTATATCAAAACTGCTGATCAAATAGGTTACTGCTCGCTGAAAGATGTAGATCATTTGCAGATATTAAAGCGTGGAAGCACCTATAACAATGCACTTCTCATCAGTGCCTTTTTATATTAATATTAAATAAAACGTATCCAGCCTACACTGTCATTTTATATGTTAGAGCAAAACATGCATGATTCATTCAGCAGCTACTCTACTGCTGCACGTTTAATAAGCCACCGTGTGGAGCTGTTTCCCCCAATTATGACCCTTGACAGATGAACAAGCTCTTATTTCCTCTCCTGATCGTCTGCTGGAAGTGAACTGACTTGTGGTTTTGACACTGGCTTGGAATATTTAATGCCCAGAACGAGAGATTTTGCATCTGCCAAAGTGCCTGAAAATCAGGAAGTAAAACTACTGGATATTTAGTTTTAGATGGTATTAATATTGCATTTTCTAACCAACAAAGTGTAAGATATTACCAAATACCTGCAAAAAGCATAATATAAGCATGTGAAGCAGCATCAGATAAAACCATTATTGTTGTATCTGTTCTAAAGCAGCAGGACCAGCTGGAACTTTGAGATCTGATTGGCTGTTTTGCAAAGTTTTTTTATATCCTTCCAATTGTGGCAGTATGCCTGCAGGCGGGCACTGCCACTTGTAGTTTTGATGGTGATTGGCTGTGCGCGCCAGCCGTCACCTGATAAATAGCACTTCCGTTTATCATTTGACCTCTGACTTCCTGTACGCCAGTCTCCGGTGTTGTGGTTGTTGCTCCTCGTCACTCTCCAGTCCAGGTAGTATCATATTGGTCGTTAAATGTAAATCTCAAGTTGGTATTAACTATAGTCCTTAACGTTTAGTTTGTCGCGGCGCCGTCATGGCCCGCGGGCTCCCTGTAACTGGTCATGCTAGTAGAGTGGATTGGCTGCGTTGACTCGGACTCCGCTGTCAAAGCCCCGAGCCATGCAAATGCCCCGCTCAGGTTTGTGGCGTGGTTACTCTAGAAATAACTATCGTAACTTGTACTCGTAGTGTTGTGCCTTCTTGCTTCTGTAGACGTCTGGGACCAAGGAGGGTCGTCACTGCCGCCTGCCTTTTTGCCTTTTATCACCTTTTCCTCTGCCTTTTGGTTCGCCTGTTCTGTTATTATTCCCCTGTCACTGGATTCGTGGAGCGCCGTAGGTGCGCAACGTCATGGGTAGACTGTGGTAACTGAAAGATGGACTGAAAACAAGTAACTAAACGAACTGTGAAACGAACTTTGGACAAACATGATTTTAACTAAAGAATGTGAAAATAAATGTAAAACTTTTCTATACAGTGCCTGGCCTCTGTGATCCATCTACTCAACAACGAACCTACGTGCTTTACTTAATTTCTGGTGCTGGCCATCTCCAGCTGGCGTTGTCTGGCAATTTTATGTTTAAAACAGCTAAGTTAACCCTCGCATTGCCACACAATCACACATTGTCACAAATGTAAACGAATTAACCACTAGTGAAGTATTTTCTTAAATGTAGCTTAAAACAGCACTAAGTAACTTAATAAATCCTTTCCGTAGTCCCTCTGGGGGTAATACAAGTGTTAATGGGATGACTGAGGGTCTTTCATCTCCCCCTGGTGTCTCTGGACAGAAAAACACGATTGCAACTTTCCTGCCTCTGTGTCGGAGTCACCAATACACACTAATGGAATCAAGAAGAAGAAGCTAACAGGCTAACTGAGAGCTAGCGCCACTTAAACAGTATTTACAGCCAAGTTCTTTGAGTGAAAAAAATGATCTCCGTTGTGTAATTGGATGAACAATATCCCTCCGTCCCTTTGTCTTTCTGTCAGCGTAGTATTTACTCTCACGGACAATGAGTAAAAACGCAACATGCTACGACACCTGCAGTGGCGCTTATGGCCTCTAGGGGCATGAGTTACTTCTGCTTTAACAAGAATGTTTCCGCACAGATGTTGAGGCTTCATCTTTAATTGATTGAAACAGCTGCTGCACATTCAATTCTCCAATGTTTAAAATCTGAACAGGAGTCGGCGTTACTAATAACTCCTTGTTCCTTCAGTTTTTGGGGCAAAAACGACACAGCTTGTTCTCATTGGTCTCCGCTCTTCGGCCGATGCATCGTAAAACTATTAGCTTGTTTACAAAATGCGCTGCCAGGCTTTTCTGATTGGTAATGCACTTATCAATCACGCTCATCTGGATTTCGAAAAAAGGATAGGAAAAGCGTGTTTCTGAATGACAGGCTAATAATAAAACAATGCTCGTCGAGTTCGCCTGTTCAAAATAGGCTCAGAAAGTAGAAGTTCTGACTTTAATTGTGTAGTTGCAGAATGACTAATAACGGAAATCAAACTGTTGTCTTTTGGTGATTTATTATAAGCAGTAGAAAATGATTTGTGAATAGCAAATGAATAAACAATAAAAATACAAGTGAGACTGACAATGTGATCACAGCAAAATCCTAAGTCAAGTCTGAGGTTTCTTCTCTTCACCCTCAGTATATTGGCAAATGAACAGATAAACACACAGTAAGATTAGCAACATTCCTAAGGAAACAATAAAACACAAGGATAGATTTACGGTTGTGTTCTGTTTGTGAAGAGGTAAACCAAACGGGACCGGTTATGATCCCTTCACCAGTGTTTATCCAGAGGTTTCAGATAGGAGAAATTGGGGGTCTAGGTCAACAAAGTTCAGTAGTTTAGTCTGAGACACACCAAGATGATTATATTCAAAACACAATGATAATTATTCAATAAGATTATGCAGATACATTTTCAATCACAATTGTAAGGCCAGAGCGATGCATTTTGACTCAATTGCTAACCAAATATGCTGCTTCTACTTTGTACTCCTGTAGAATTATGTTAAGCAAAGCTCAAATGCAGCACGTAGGTCTTTTCTGCAAGAAATTTCACCCAATAAATGCCCTGAGTGTTTTTGCACACGCGCAGTGGCACTTTCAGCTTAAAGCGCTGCATCAAACGGAGTAACTGGTCATAAATGTTTCAGATTTTCGGTGCTTGTATCAGGATTTAAACTCATCCACACTGACTCTCTCTCCTCAGCGTTGAACTGGGGAAGCAGTTGGCGAAGCAGATCGAGCCCGAGCTGAAGGACGACGCTGAGGTTTCTTCTCACGACTCCTCCACGAACGGACTCATCAACTTCCTCAAGAAGAACTTTAAAAACACGTCTCCTCTCTTGTTTCCAAACCACGCTTTCACCATTCCCATGTGAGCACTTTATGTCGTGACCATCACCGCTGTAAAAAAAGGGAATTTGTCTTTTTTTGCAAAGATTTTAAGTTCCTGTGTTTTTGTGCAGTTACTGTAGAGCTGAGGCGGACCGCACTGACTTTCCAAATAAACGTAATCTACAAATAAAAGTCTAATGTCACTGAAGGGAATGAGTGGTGGTTCTTTTATCCTGCAGTCACTGGTTCTCAAACGTCTCCCCACACTTGACCTCATGTCCACAGGCCTAGATCAAGATCACATCAGGACGAAACCGGGTCTAAATTAGGGCCATCTAGTGACCGGGGGGGAAAAATACAACGATTTTCAAGATTTTTTACAAGATTTTGAAACATGCAAAGTTGTGAGGGAAAAAGTACAGTTACCTGGAGCCTCCAAGGGTGAGGACATTTTCAGAAAAGATGGTTTGACTTAAAACAGCTGACAAAACATGATCAAGTCTAAACTAGGGTTGGCAGATGAAAATGTGCTCTATAATAAAAAAGCATATTAGTTTATTTGATATGGACATAACAACTGCATTGGACAAACCAGATACATTGTTTTTAGTGTATAGCAAAACTGCTAATTTGCAACACCTGTCCATAGGAGGCTACACATTTCACAAAACACAATACAGTACAACCAATATTTAAAAGGTAAACAATAAACAATTACACCATCAGTATACATTCATACGGTGTTACCATGTGAGCAGTTTTGACTTGACTTCAGCCATTGTTTCAGACCTCTGTATGCATATGTTTATGATAATGCTCTTCTGTCAAATCAAATTTGAACAGGAGTAAGGCTAGATATTTTGTATCACCGCTCTAAAGTATAGAGTTCAGCTGCTTTTATTTGGAACAAAACAAAGTTTTATGCACAACAGATTTATTTTTTTTATTTTTTTTTAGCACATTTTTTAGGCAGATGTGCCCTTTTTTTTTTTCTCAAGTGCGCACGTTTTAAATACAGGTGCTCTTTATATAATTAGAATATCATGAAAAGTCATTTTATTTCTGTAATTCAACTTAAAATGTGAAACTAATATATAACATAGACTCATGACATGCAAAGTGACAGATGTCAAGCCTTTATTTGTCAGAATGTTGATTATGGCTCTCAGTCCATTTTCAAAATATTCGAATTTTATGAGATTTTTAATTTGGGTTTTTTACAAGCTGAGCCATAATCATTAAAATTATACCAAATAAAGGCTATACATATGTCACGTTGACATTTTTAATAGCCTATCACTCAGGCGAGCAAAAATGTGTGAACCTGCTTCACTGTAATAATGGATGAAATAGATATTTTGTGTTGTGATATTCATCGTGTTAAAGTAGGGGGTACATGACTGTCACCTAAAGCTTCAGGGGTACACCGCTCCAAAACGTGTAGGAACCACTGGCTGGGCTACTTCTGTGACACAGTCTATCTGGTCCTAACATTTCCTCCTCACAGAAACAGAGAAAGAGATGAAGAGGTTCAAGCAAAGCAAGTTAGTCTTCAGGGTCACAGGGGAAAGAGATGCAGATGCCCCGCCTCAGGTTCAGCAAAAAAGTGAGAGAGAATCACAAAGAAGACGGGGAGAGAGAAAGTGCAGCTGCATCCATGGCGTCTCACTAAAGTTTCTTTCAAAGTTTGACATTAATACTGTCTAGTCCCATTCAGTCCAGGTCCAGTCCTTAATAGTCCTGGTTTAGTCCTGTAGTTTCACTCAGTCCTTAATAGTCCTGGTTTAGTCGAGTAAAATTCCTAGTTGTGAACCTGCTCATAACAATGGCAATAAAACCTATTCTGATTCTGGTTTAGTCCTAGTGTCAGTCAGTCCAGGTCTAGACAAGAATTTAGTTGGTTTTGAAATAGCTGTCTAAATAAAGCTTTATATTAAGTTGCATTTTTATTAGAGAGTTTGTGAGTTTGAGAGGTGAGGGCTGATGAAGCTGTTAGAGTAAAGAATTGGGTTAAGTTTTGCTAAGGTTTGTTGTTTGACCAAACTGTTCCAAAACTGGGAAATGCTGTTAGTCAATAAAGCTGTAATATACAGGAAAATAATGCATTCGTCTTATATAACGCTTTTTTAGACACTCAAAGTCGCTTTACAATTTCATGCATTATTCATTCACTCCATACACGGTGGTAAGCTACTATTGTAGCCACAGCTGCCCTGGGGTAGAATGATAGAAGTGAGGCAACCAGCCTGCACCATCGGCCTCACTACATTCACTCAGGCTTCCTGCTGTTCCCAAACGGTCAAAAAGTATTAACTTTTTGGTTCTGTTGGTTTATGCCACAAAGTGTTTTGGCCAAATATACTTTTCAGACTATTTGGTTAAGAAATGCATAATCATGATTTCTGGTCTTGTTTTTTGTCGTGTTTGGTACATATATATTATGCATCACAGGGAGTGCAGCCAAACTGTTTTTTGTCCTCTGCCAGCCCCTGTTCGTAATCCCATTTGTATGGTCATGTCTTTTTACTCACAAAAGAGTGTAAGTGCACCTTTGGTCTCCTTGGATTTTAATCATTGACATGGCATCGGATTACCATTTTGCATTTGCTAAAGCAGGGGTGGACAATTCTTTTTCACAAGGGGCCACATTAGAAACCTGGACTGAGTCTGAGGGCCACACAAACTCCATACTCTGAACTTTATTGCAGGCTACATTGCGCTAAATAATTGTCGGCTTGGGAGAGAGTCTGCTGTGATTTTGTATAAACTAAGAGTTAGTTTGTCTAAGAACACCAACCTCAAGGTTAACCATATTCCTGACCCCAACCCTAATTGGTGTCAGGAAATCTCAATGCGTCCTGTACCTCCTTTAGCATAGGTGGTTTCTCACCGGCGATTAGGAGCATGTGCCACTGCACCGCATAAATGGAATTTTTTTAAATGCAGCAAGCTTAGGCTTGTACAAATAAGCCATTTGGAAACTCAAGGCCTAAAATTTTGTTACTTCTGTCAATCGAGCCAGAAAAGAAGGATAAGTCTGATTCTGAACACCACATGTGCAGGTCCAGCGTGATAAGAAACTCATGCACGATTGTGATGCTGAATTTTTAATAAAAGCATTAATACATTCACACTCCAGCCTTCATCTGGTTATTCGGCGGCAGTGGTTTCCCACAGTGGGTGCCTGCCGTCAGACCAAACTCTTTGACACATTTCTCTACACTTTCAGGCTTGAGCTGGTAGCTCTTCTCACAGTCGAAGCAGTCCATGGGGGCAAAGAAGAGGGGCTTCTCATCCAGCAGACCCTGCAGTCGGGTGTTCCAGGCAGCCAGCATTGCACTGCGACCCTCTGGAGCGGCATCCTCTGGGGCCCAGAAAATCTGAGGCGCCAACACCTGGAAGCCACAGTAATGCAGGATCCCGTTCTAGAAAATAAAGTCAAAATGAGGTCTGAAGTGTGGAGTTAGTCACTAGTCAGACAGACTATACAACCTGTAAGGGCCACAGTGTAACATTCATGTCTCCATTGATGCCAGTCGGACTGAACATGGTCTCTTGTGACCCTGTTGTGAAGGACAGAAGGGCTTTGGTTTTCTGGAAGTAGAATACAAGAGTATAAATGTTTCCATTTTGCACTGCCCCAAACTCTGTTACTGAAAGTCAGTTTAGATCCTAGCGTCACACTTTATGAAGCATCAAACGAACAGTGTTCAGTTCATGGTCCATTTTG
Organism: Neogobius melanostomus; assembly: GCA_007210695.1. NCBI lineage: Eukaryota > Metazoa > Chordata > Actinopteri > Gobiiformes > Gobiidae > Neogobius > Neogobius melanostomus. The sequence goes on from VHKM01000433.1 coordinate 872,277, forward strand.
TAGTTTATTATATAACCATTTCCATTTAAATGGCAAGGTTTATCCATTTCTTTCCTCTCAATGTGTTTACCTTGAAGATCCCGTTGCTGTAGCGCTTCTCCTTTGTGTAGGCAAAACCCAGGGTGAGAACCCGGTCAAACCAGCCTTTCAGGACAGCAGGGACAGTGAACCAGTACATGGGAAACTGAAATGCAGAAGTTTATCAGTCAAATACTCAGTGCTTAAAATAGTCTCCATGTATTACCTGAAATATGACAAGATCTGCTTCTTGGAGTTTGCGCTGCTCTTCGGTGATATCTGCACTCAGCCTGCCTTCGTCCATGCCAGTTTGGTCTCCTCTGCATATCGGAAGTGCTCAGGATTCTTTACCTCACCTGCAAACAGGACATGTATTTTTCACACAAGTCCAAGTGAGCAGTTTGAAATCTACTTTCTATGCCTGTGGGAGAATCCAGACGCACCAGTGATGTCTCAGCTGTAGCAGTAGCTTTGAACTTCATGGCATACAAGTCGGACACTTCCACAGAACAGTCTTTGGACTTCAAAACCTCCACAGCAGCTTCTTTGGCAGCTGCACTGAATGAGCCAGCGCTCTGTGGGCATACACAATCAGAACTTCTTCTCTGCAAGTCAAAACCAAAATGTTAAAGAGATAGATCTAACAACACATACAGGCATGAAGTAATATCGACATTATCCAAACATAAACTCACCCATTTCAAAGCAGCGATAACTCCAAGAAGCAGCTAATTCTGAGGCAAACTCCCATTGTTCTTATACTGCCGTCAATTGGCTCAGGCCCACTCACACAGGTGCTGTCAATCACACCTCAACAGAAGAGGACCTCTGCTGACTGGAGCGCTCATATCTGGAAGACATTTCTCCATTTGATTGGCCTTCAGCTTTAAAGGCAATATTGTACTTGTATATATGTTATATTCGGGAAGCCAGCTGCATGCGGTTATGTATTTTACAGTTTTTGCCCATTGCTTGAGCACATTTTGCCAAAACTCTACACACAAGTAAACATGACACAACACTGGGAAATATACCATTCACATCTCACATCTGTGTCAAACTGAAACTCTACTATACTACTAAACTCTGCTATCAAAACCTAAACTCTGCTATTAAAACCTAAACTCTGCTATAAAACCTAACACTCCTTTGTCAAATGTAACTCTGATGATAAAATGACACACACTTGCATCATATGCACACACTTTAAGAGCAGGGGAACACACTAGTCTGCTTTATATAAAACACTGCAGTCTTTGATTCTGGAAGTGACATCAGACAAAAACATTTTGGGGTGGAAAAAAATAATACAGTAATACTGTAATAATTTTGGATGAAATTGTGGCAATACCAGTTTTAGTAACTGTATTTTAAATAACCGTATTAAATATAAGCTTTTAAATATTGAAACGGTCAGCAGATGGCGCCACCGCTCTAAGAGTTTAGTATAAAGCCCCCCTTGTTCACACGCACTTCCTCTGTCTCCTCACTGGCGTCTTCCGGCCTGGTTGGGCTGAGCCCAGGGTTGTGTGTGCTGTTCCATGGTTCCAGCGTCGCGGGTGGTTGAGAGCCTCAACGCGCACCACTCCATGGCGTCCATTGCTTGCTCTCGGTGCATGGTGGCTCGGGGTCTGCTGGGGCTCTCCTGTGACGGAACTGGGGGCTATCGAAGCACCGAGCCGGCCGAGAAGGGCTAGATGTGGGCGTGCAGCGGTGGGGCCTGACGCTGCTGTCTTGTTTCTCCTTTTGTTTCCTTTTTGTTGACCTGTTCCCGGGCATTTTGTAGCCCAACCGAATGTAACGTAAACGGATGATCTGTGTAAAGAAAATATGACATCAAATAAGACATCAAAGTAAAACTAGAAATAAATGGATTATGTAAAAGGAACATGCTGCCTCTGTCCTTATGGGTCGAACCTGTGTGCCTTAAAGCACATCTTTTTCCAGTTTACACTGGATGGCGTTGTCAGGCTTTTATTTATTTTATATACCACTCGTCATGTCACAAAATAATACTTTTTGTTTGTTTTCTTTCACCCCCCAAATGTTTTGGTCTGATGTCACTTCCAGGGCTCCGTAGCCTTCGCTCTCCCTCCATCCATGTTTTCAAAGTTCTTGAATGGCTAAACTGAGGCTTTGTGTAGCTGTTTGGTGTCAGTTTTGCAGGTCAGTGCCTTCAGGTGTGTATTGAGTGGTTGCAATTACAGATGTGTTTGTATTTGGATACATGTGTTTTCCAATGGCTCCTTCATTTTGAACGAAGTGTCTTATGTATGAAATAGAGTGTAGTATGCAGGACCAAGTGTGTTGCATAAAGGTGTAAGTGTGTTACAGAATTGTAACTAGAGTGCAAAGCAGCGCTTTTATTTAAGGTATGGGTACTGTACATGTGTTTGAGGTATGGTAACAAAAGTTTCAAGTTGTGTTACTTTAGTCTAAGTATGGTTCTATAGTGTTCAAGCAACGGGCAAAACTGTAAACAGTGTCAGTTGATGTTCTGCAGCTCCAAACTTAGAGCTGCAGAACATCCAGAACGCTGCTGCTCGAGTCCTGACAAGAACCAGGAAATACGACACATTAGTCCAGTGCTCCGGTCTCTGCACTGGCTTCCTGTCACTCAGAGAATAGAATTTAAAACAGCTCTGCTTGTTACAAGTCTTTTCATGGTTTAGCACCAAAGTCCATCTCTGACATGTTAGAGCCGTATGAACCATCTCGGGCCCTGAGGACTTCAGGGAGGGTCTCCTGGTGTCCCAGAGTCAATAATAAACACGTGAGGCTGCATTTCAGGTTTATGCAGCAAAGGTGTGGAACAGTCTCTGTGAGGATGTGAGACGGGCCTCAACTCTGACTATGTTTAAGTCCAGGCTGAAAACATGCCTATTTACTGTTGTCTATGGCAATTGACTGTATACATGTACACATTTTAATATATAATTTTAATAAATTTAATAAATACATAAATTTTATATATATTTTTATGCATGTATTAATGGATTTGTTTATTGTGTTTTTATGTGTTTATGGTGTTGCTGTGAGGCACATTGAGTTGCTTTGTGCATGAAATGTGCTGTATAAATACATTTGCCTTGCCTTGCCTATAATTGTATTTTATGGCATTAAAGTGGGCCATGATGCTTAGTTGAACATCAGTAAAAATTGTTCATTAAAGAGTAGAACAGCATTGTGGTCAGGTCTAGCTTATTGAATTTGATTCCTTTGGATTCATTGGCCTTAAAATGTAGGTTTTGACACAAAGATCAAAACTATAGATCAATTAGAAGGTAAGAAATTGAGAAAAATAAGGTCATTTTGAAAAATCTAAGATGGCTGCCCTCAGAGGTCAAATCCAGCTTACCTCCACATCTGAAATCAATGCCTATAATATGTAATAACACTGGTAGAAATGTTATGCTTTCTTCACAAAGTGCAATTTTTATGGTTAACCGCTCTACTAACATAAAGTTTCAGCTTAATATATTTATGTTTGTGGTCCATAGTTTGTCTAAAGTTAAAGGGGTGCAGACGTCCCTCTATTTCCCCAAAAGAGTTCACGCTGATATTTAACATAAATAAATGAGAGTTGGAACTTTAAGATGCTGTGAGTGGTGACCACACATGTTCAGTTAATGTGAAGTTATCAATATTAAAAACTTTCCGACAGATTAGACTCGAGTCACACACAGGAAGTGACGGCAGATAAGACTTTAACACGATACAACACAGAGCAGTTTAGACCCGGTTTAGACCTGGTTCCGCCTGGTTCAGACTGGTTCAGTCCTGGTTCAGTCGGTTCTCGTGGTCATGGATCCTCCAGTTCTGCGGGTACTCCGGTTTCCCCTACCACTAAAAACATGTACAATAGGTTCCCCTCTGGGGCCAGGACTCCCTGAAAAAGAGATTCTTAATCTCAGTGGGACTTTCCTGGTTAAATAAAGGTCAAATAAAAAAAAAAAAGTTCTGCTGTCGCTCCTTCTCTTCTGCTCAGGTATAACTCAGTTTCTAATTGATCCAAATGTCGTTAAATGATTTAAAAATGCACGACGAGAATGAAGTCGTCCTTTCAGGAGAATCTAGTTTAATTTTCATCAAAACAGCCGTAGTGTCATAAACTTTTGTGGAAGTTTGGAGAGTTTTGTGGCGACGTCACTGAGCCTCATTTGTTTCTAAACTGTGATAATCCTTTTGTGACTTACTCTGAATACAGTTATGATTCATATACTTTTGATTTGGTTAAGAAATGCATAATCATGATTGTCTTGGTATATGTATATTATGCATCACGGGAGTGCAGTCAAACTGTTTTTGTCCTCTGCTACCCCTTGTTCGTAATCCCATGTGTTTGTCATGTCTTTTTACTCAGTTTTAATTGCACCTTTGGTCTCTGATTTTATCATTGACATGGCATCGGATTACCATTTGCATTTGCTAAGCAGGGGTGGGCAATTCAGTTTCACAAGGGGCCACATTAGAAACTTGGACTGAGTTGGACCAACATAACTCCATACGCTACCTTACTCTGAACTTTATTGCAGGCTACATTGCGCTAAATTGTCAGATCAGGAGGAAGGTCTGCTGTGATTTTGTATAATTTGAGTTAGTCTAAAAACACTAACCTAAGGTTAACCATATTCCTGTCCCAACCCTAATTTGTGTCATGAAATCTCACATTTCTACAGCAGACCGTCCAAATACTGTCAGGAAGGAGCCTCGATGCGTCCTGTACCTCCTTTAGCATAGGTGGTTCCTCACCGGCGATTAGGAGCCATGTGCCACTGCACCGCATAAATGGAAATTAAACTTTAATGCAGCAAGCTTAAACTAAAGCTTATACAAATATACTGTACCATTTGGAAACTCAAGGCCTTAAATTTGTTACTTCTGTCAATCGAGCCAGAAATGAATAAGGATAAGTCTGATTCTGAACACCCACATGTGCAGGTCCAGCGTGATAAGAAACTCATGCACGATTGTGATGCTGAATTTTAATAAAAGCATTGATACATTCACACTCCAGCCTTCATCTGGTTATTCGGCGGCAGTGGTTTCCCACAGTGGGTGCCTGCCGTCAGACCAAACTCTTTGACACATTTCTCTACACTTTCAGGCTTGAGCTGGAAGCTCTTCTCACAGTCGAAGCAGTCCATGGGGCAAAGAAGAGGGCTTCTCATCCAGCAGACCCTGCAGTCGGGTGGTCCAGGCAGCCAGCATTGCACTGCGATCCTCTGGAGCGGCATCCTCTGGGGCCCAGAAAATCTGAGGCGCCAACACCTGGAAGCCACAGTAATGCAGGATCCCGTTCTAGAAAATAAAGTCAAAATGAGGTCTGAAGTGTGGAGTTAATAGTCACTAGTCAGACAGACTATACAACCTGTAAGGGCCACAGTGTAACATTCATGTCTCCATTGATGCCGGTCGGACTGAACATTGTCTCTTGTGACCCTGTGGTGAAGGACAGAAGGGCTTTGGTTTTCTGGAAGTAGAATACAAACGTTAGCATCTTGTATACAATGGTATAAATGTTTCCATTTTGCACTGCCCCAAACTCTGTTACTGAAAGTCAGTTTAGTCTGTTGAAAGTCAGTTTGGATCCTAGTGTCACTTTATGAAGCATCAACAAAGTGTTCAGTTCATGGTCCATTTTTGTAGATTATATAACCATTTGCATTTAAATGGCAAGGTTTATCCATTTCTTTCCTCTCAATGTGTTTACCTTGAAGATCCGTTGCTGTAGCGCTTCTCCTTTGTGTAGGCAAACCCAGGGTGAGAACCCGGTCAAACCAGCCTTTCAGGACAGCAGGGACAGTGAACCAGTACATGGGAAACTGAAATGCAGAAGTTTATCAGTCCAAATACTTGGTGCTTAAAATAGTCTCCATGTATTACCTGAAATATGACAAGATCTGCTTCTTGGAGTTTGCGCTGCTCTTCGGTGATATCTGCACTCAGCCTGCCTTCATCCCATGCCAGTTTGGTCTCCTCTGCATATCTGAAGTGCTCAGGATTCTTCACCTCACCTGCAAACAGGACATGCATTTTTTCACACAAGTCCAAGTGAGCAGTTTGAGATCTACTTTCTATGCCTGTGGGAGAATCCAGACGCACCAGTGATGTCTTCAGCTGTAGCAGTAGCTTTGAACTTCATAACATACAAGTCGGACACTTCCACAGAACAGTCTTTGGACTTCAAAACCTCCACAGCAGCTTCTTTGGCAGCTGCACTGAATGAGCCAGCGCTCTGGTGGGCATACACAATCAGAACTTTCTTCTCTGCAAGTCAAAAACACAAATGTTAAAGAGATAGATCTAACAACACAATACAGGCATGAAGTAATATCGACATTATCCAAACATAAGCTCACCCATTTCAAAGCAGCGATAACTCCAAGAAGCAGCTAATTCTGAGGCAAACTCCCATTGTTCTTATACTGCCGTCCAATTGGCTCAGGCCCACTCACACAGGTGCTGTCAATCACACCTCAACAGAAGAGGACCTCTGCTGACTGGAGCGCTCATATCTGGAAGACATTTCTCCATTTTGATTGGCCTACAGCTTTCAAAGGCAATATTGTACTCGTGTATATGTTATATTCGGGAAGCCAGCTGCGTGCTGTTATGTATTTTACAGTTTTTGCCCATTGCTTGAACACTAGACCCATGCTTAGACTAAAGTAACACTTTAAACTTGAAGCTTTTGTTACCATACCTCAAACACATGTATCCATACCTTAAACTAAAGCGCTGCTTTGCACTCTAGTTACAATTCTGTAACACACTTACACCTTTATGCAACACACTTGGTCCTGCATACTACACTCTATTTCATACATAAGACACTTCGTTCAAAAATGAAATCTCAGGAGCCATTTGGAAAACACATGTATCCAAAATACAAAACACATCAGCTGTTACAGGTTTTACCCGTTGCTTGAGCACATTTTGCCAAAACTCTACACACAAGTAAACATGACACAACACTGGGAAATATACCATTCACATCTGTGTCAAACTGAAACTCTGCTATCAAAACCTAAACTCTGCTGTTTGTTTTCTTTCTTTTAGTATTATTATTTCAGTATTATTTTTTAAAGAAAAATTCCCCTGACATACTGTAATATCTCGTTCCCCTGAGATTTATGTGGTAAAAAAAAAAAATTTCATCCAAAACATGTATTTATTTATTTATTTTTAACCCCCCAAAATGTTTGGTCTGATGTCACTTCCAGGGATCCGTAGCCTCTCGCTCTCCCTCCATCCATGTTTGCAAAGTTCTTGAAATGGCTAAACTGAGGCTTTTGGAGCTGTTTGGTGTTCAGTTTTGCAGGTCAGTGCCTTCAGGTGTGTATTTGAGTGGTTGCAATTACCAGATGTGTTTTGTATTTTGGATACATGTGTTTTCCAAATGGCTCCTGAGATTTCATTTTTGAACGAAGTGTCTTATGTATGAAATAGAGTGTAGTATGCAGAACCAAGTGTGTTGCATAAAGGAGTAAGTGTGTTACAGAATTGTAACTAGAGTGCAAAGCAGCGCTTTTATTTAAGGTATGCGTACTGTACATGTGTTTGAGGTATGGTAACAAAAGTTTCAAGTTGTGTTACTTTAGTCTAAGTATGGTTCTATAGTGTTCAAGCAACGGGCAAAAACTGTAAACAGTGTCAGTTTACATACATTTTATATATATTTTATGCATGTATTAATGGATTTGTTTTATTGTGTTTTATGTGTTATGGTGTTGCTGTGAGGCACATGCTTTGTGCATGAAATGTGCTGTATAAATAAATTTGCCTTGCCTTGCCTATAATTGTATTTTATGGCATTAAAGTGGGCCATGATGCAGTTGTTCTCAAAGAGGTCTCACCACCTAATTTTACCTTCACTTATTCTACGAGGAGTGGCAAAAAGGGAGGCGGCACTGCTCTGGTAAACTACAAACCTTGCTAGCAAGCCGATTTTATTTGATGATTTTACCAGCTTTGAATACAGTGCAATTGTTTTTAGCAGCCCTGAAATTTTATGTGTCACAATTTACAGACCTCCAAAAAAGTGCTCGCTTTTTATTCATGAGTTTTCAGAGTTTTTATCGATTATACACAACTCCTATGAGCGAATAATTTTAGCCGGTGATTTTAATTTGCATGTAGATAATATTTTAGATCCTCTTTCAAATGAATTTTTAAACATTCTTAATTATATGGCTTTTACTCAGCACGTCACACAGCCGACTCATGACAGAGGACACACCCTGGACCTGGTATCACGTATGGCCTGTCCACTGGTGTGTCCTCTGTCGTTGACTTGGCTGTCTCTGACCACTACTGCGTGTTTTTTAAAATCACCACTTCCATCCAGCGTGAGACCTCCTTGAGAACTGTAGGGAAGCGCCATCTAACCCCTGAAGTGGCTGCAAGTTTTATTGATGTTTTAGACAAACACCCTCCCTTGGTTTACCTGCACCCTGTGATTTTATTGTTGATGATTTTAACAGTAGGCTTCAATCCGCCCTTGACCTGGTTGCGCCTATAAAACTAAAACATGTACAAGATAAACCCACGCCTCCATGGAGTAATGAGGAACTCAAAAAACAAAAAAGAAATTGCAGGGTGCTGGAAAGAAAATGGAGGAAAAATAGAATTACAATAAATTACCAAATCTACGCCGAACAGTTAAAAACATACAATAGAGCCGTTAGAAACTCAAGAAATTCATACTTCACCAAAATCATATCGGACAATAAAATAATACAAAAGTTATTTTTTCAACCATTGACAACCGTCTTCATCATAATCCCAAAGCTTTCTGTGAAACTCCCTCAGATTCCTTTGCGAAGAGTTTGCAGACCACTTCAGGGGGAAGATAGACACGATCAGATGTAATATTTTATCTACCCAAAGTAACACGGTTTAAATACATCTGGTTGTCTACTTGTTCCAGAGGAACACTGCACAGTTTTGTCCAGGTTAATGCTGAGATGCTTGATAAAGTTTCTCCTCAGTGAGGCCCACCACATGTCTTTTAAACCCGATCCCAACCCCGTTTTTAAAACATTTTATGGATCTTTTAGAGACGAGCTTTTAAACATGATGAATTGCTCTCTTCAGACGGGGGTCTTCCCTGCTGCCTTTAAGGGGGCGGTGGTGAGGCCTCTACTGAAGAAGAGCAATTTAGATTTTAATGATTTTAACAATTTTAGACCGGTATCCAACTTACCATTTTTAAGCAAAATTTTAGAAAAACTTGTTTTTATCCAACTTAGTGATTTTATAAATGCACATAACGTCCTTGAGAAATTCCAGTCTGGCTTTAGGGTAAACCACAGCATCGAGACGGCCCTTTTAAGATTTTAAACGACTTTAGATTAACTTATGATTCTAAAAAGTTGACAGTGTTGGTTCTACTGGATCTGAGTATGAGGATCCACACTATTCTTTAACTCGTTTAAAACACATTGGCCTCTCTGGTGCTGTCCACAAATGGTTTACATCCTACCTCACAGACAGGACATTCATGGTAAGTGTGGATACCTGCTCCTCTAAGGTCCATAAAATTACATGTGGTGTGCCCCAGGGTTCGATTTAGGGCCAGTGCTTTTAACCTGTATATGCTCCCTCTTGGTGATGTCATCAGGAGACATGGAGTCAACTTTCATAGTTATGCTGATGATACACAGTTGTACATCTCCATGTCTCCTGATGACACCAGGCCAATGGATGCACTTTTTAACTTTCTCCAGCTTAACCAGGACAAAACTGAAGTTTTAGTCATCGGTCCTGAGGCCCAGAGAGAGAAACTTTTACCCAAACTACAGTCACTGTCTTTTAATCCTTCCTCACAGGTGAAGAACCTGGGCGTGATTTTTGACTCTGAGCTGACTTTTATTCCACACATTAAGAATATCACAAAGATAAGTTTTTACCATCTAAAGAACATAGCCCCGCCCCTTTCTCTCTCGGGCCAACACGGAGACGCTAATGCATGCTTTTATCACCAGTCGTATCGACTACTGTAATGCCCTTTACAACTTTTACAAAATTCAGCAGCTCGTGTCCTGACGAAGACCAGGAGCGGGACCACATTACACCAGTTTTAGAGTCGCTGCATTGGCTCCCCGTGTGTTCAGGATCGATTTTAAAGTTCTTTTAATGGTTTTTAAATGTCTTAATGGTCTTGGTCCTTCTTATCTCTCAGAATTACTTTTACCTTATGATCCTTCACGGTCCCTGCGCTCCTCTGGCAGGGGTCTCCTAGTTATTCCTAAAGTCAACAAAAGACTCACGGCGAGGCGTCGTTCCAATATTATGGCCCTCGCCTCTGGAACGACCTGAGGAGGAGCTCAGGACCGCAGAGAACGTTCATGTTTTTAAGAGCAGGCTCAAGACCCACCTTTTTAGTTTAGCTTTTAACTGATATTTATTCTTGCTAGGCCTATTTATTTAATTGTTATTAATATTTTTTTTTTTTTTTTTAATGTATTTTACCTCTCGGTCTTATTTTAGTGGTCCTTATATTCTTATTTTTACTTTACTTTTACTTATTTTAACCATTTTATGGTCTCCCAGTTTCCTCTGGAGGAGCCCTCTGCCTCGGGAGCGGTCATTGGCTGTGGCTGCTGTGGTGCTGTCCTGTGGGTGTCTGGATGGAGGTGTGGTGTTTCTGCTGCGCCTCCTCCGGGCGTCCTGTGTTGGTGCCCTGTGGCTGCAGCCGAGATGCTGCTCCCGATGCAGACGGCTCCTTGGATGGTGTTTCCTTACCTGGTTTATCTGTACCCAGCCTTACCTCAGCCTTATGTCCATTGCGTCCATTGTTTTACCTTGAGTGTGTGTGTTGTGCTTCTGTGGTGTGTCTCTGGGAAGGTGGGTGGGGAGAGTGTGAGTGCGACAATGTGTTTGTATTTGTGGGAGGAGGTGGGTGTGAGAGAATGTTTTTAAATCTGTAAAGCCCTTTGTGTTACATGAAATGTATGAAAAGCGCTATATAAATAAAGATTGATTGATTGATTGATTGATGCTTAGTTGAACATCAGTAAATTGTTCATTAAAGAGTAGAACAGCATTGTGGTCAGTCTAGCTTATGAATTTGATTCCTTTGGATTCATTGCCCCTTAAAATGTACGTTTTGACAGTAAGATCAAAACTATAGGTCAATTAGAAGCTAAGAAATTGAGAAAAATAAGATCATTTTGAAAAATCCAAGATGGCTGCCCTCAGAGGTCAAATCCAGCTTACCTCCACATCTGAAATCAATGCCTATAATATGTAATAACACTGGTAGAAATGTTATGCTTTCTTCACAAAGTGCACCATTTTTATGGTTAACCGCTCTACTAACATAAAGTTTCAGCTTAAAATATTTATGTTGTGGTCCATAGTTTCTCCAAAGTTAAAGTGGTGCAGACGTCCCTGTATTTCCCCAAAAGAGTTCACGCTGATATTTAACATAAATAAATGAGAGTTGGAACTTTAAGATGCTTTAAGATAAACAGCGGTGACCACACATGTTCCAGTTAATGTGATGTTATCAATTTTAAAAACTTTCCGACAGATTAGACTCGAGAGTCACACACAGGAAGTGATAGATAGACTTAACACGATACAACCACAGAGCAGTTTAGACCCAGTTTAGACCTGGGTTAGACCTGGTTCAGTCCTGGTTCAGTCCTGGTTCAGTCCTGGTTAGTCCTGGTTCAGTCCTGGTTCAGTCCTGGTTCGGTGGTTCTCGTGGTCATGGATCTTCCAGTTCTGCTGTCGCTCCTTCTCTTCTGCTCAGGTATAACGCTGTTCCTAATTGATCCAAATGTCGTTAAATGATGTGATATAAAAATGCTCGACGTGAACGTCATCTCAGGAGAATCTAGTTTCTCATCATAAACAGCCCTAGTGTTACGAGAATAAACTTTTGTGGAAGTTTGGAGAGTTTCGTGGCGACGTCACTGAGCCTCATTTATTGTTTCTAAAGTGTGAAAATCCTTTTGTTTAATCGGTTTGTGACTTATTTACAGTGACTTGCTCTGAATACAGTCGACATGATTATTCATTGATTATGAAATAATATCTCCAATATTTCCAAAGGTGGTAAAAAAGCATGAAGTTTGGAGGATGGTTTTATTTTTGATTATTGTTTAGTTTAGTTTAGTTTATTTATTTGTTTGAGCAGTTAATCTGCTCAAAGGGAGTGGGCCGAAGCCAAAGGCTTATAAGCGCCCACCCCAAAAATAAAAACAATAGCATTTACATTTAACATTTACAGGATAGCAAATCATAAACAAATCATAAACAAATCATAAACAAATCATAAACAAAGGAACATAGGGCAAAGTAACAACAAATAATGAGGAACAATAAAAAACAAGAAAATAAAGAAACAGCAAAATAAAGAAACAACAACAAAAGAATGTACTACAACTCATATCTAAGAAATATAAACTCTTTGTAAACTTTTTTTTAATGTACCAGGTTATTGCAAAGTTTGATGTTGTGATCTAGATTATTCCATATTTCAGTTTAGTTTAGTTTATTTATTTGTTTGAGCAGTTAACCTGCTCAAAGGGAGTGGGCTGAAGCCAAAGGCTTATAAGCGCCCACCCCAAAATAAAAATAGTAACATTACATTTAATATTTACAAGGTAGCAAATCATAAACAAAGGAACATAGGGCAAAGTAACAATAAATGATGAAGAATAAGACAAAAACAACAGCAAAATAAAGAACAAAAGAATGTGCTACTTTATGTTATAAAGGTGCATTAATACATATTATACATATTATTGATACAATAAAGTGCCGGGTGTTAGGCTGTGTGGAATGATGAAGGATAAGATAAGACATAAGAGAATCAAATAATAAAACACAAGAAACAAATCATAAGGCGAGCAAATAACAACAGTAACAAGGACGTAGTATTGATGATAAAAGTAAAGAAATATGAACTCAAAAATGATTTATTTAAAATAATGTACAGAAAGCAAATGCTGTAAAAGTATGCAGAACTCTTGTAATATAATCATCTGTTCCTGAACTATGAGATGTTTTTGTAATTCTGATCCGATTATGAGACGTTTGTAATGAATTTGGACTCATTATGGGATGTACAGTGTGGGCCTTTAACCGTATGCACACACCAGAATGTTAAGTTACTTTCTGTTGTGGGATTGCTGAGAGGAGCCGGTGTCTGTCGAAATCGCCCCCCCGTCGAGAAGTGTCTCCCTCCGCGAATTTGACAACTCTACCTACATTGAAATGATGTGAAATGATTGAAACTATGATTGAAATGATGTAACACAATTTTTATTACATTTTCACATCCGTAAAATGTAACAATGCACTTGCTTTTTTATGTATAAGATCAAGTTATTGAGCTTATACGTTTAGCATAAATAAACTACTCACGCGAAACTGGAAGTGAGTAGTTTATTTACGCTAAACGTGGGTACATTCGTTTATTTTGTTATGATGTGCACTTCTCCACAGCATTACTGATTAATTGATAAAGAATGAGTTTATAATATTTACGTGAAGATGCCGAAAATGTGCATATCATTTATCAAGATCATGGATAAATAACTTGATCTTATACATACAAAAGCCAGTGCATTGTTACATTTTACGGATGTGAAAATGTCATAAAATTGTGTTTCCATCATTTCAATGTAGGTAGAGTTGTCAAATTCGCGGAGGAGGCACTTCTCGACAGAACACCGGTTGTTGATTTTATTTGAATTGTCTCGTCGATCTCAGAGGAAAAGCCTGAATATAAGTTAGATAAAGATTTTGCCGTGAGCAGTTTAAGTTGTGTAAGTCGACTGAACGGAGGGGTGGGGCCTTATAAGTTATTATTCCCTTTGAGCAGCACTAATACTTATTATGTTGTGAATAATTTCTGTAAAATATATGTAAACTTTACCTGTATGTATCTGTTGCTCAAATAAATAAACAGATATGAGGATAATTAAAAAATAATTATAATATAAAGACAAAGAAACAGGAAACAAGGAAATGAGAAAAAACAAAAACATAATATAGTCGGAACAGCATCACCAGCTTATAATATAGAACTATTACACATCTCTATAGAAGTGCAGAATATAATTCCATAAGACGGAGGACCCTGAGGTCAGAAATAACATTTGTCATTTATTGTACTACTGCATATACATATATTATTTTATTTTATTTTATTTATTGTTTATTTGAGCAGTAAGTTTGCTCAAAGGGAGTGGGCCGAAGCGAAAAGCTTATAAGTTAAAAATAATAACATTTACATTAACAATCAGAGCAAGGAACGTAATACAAGATAACAAATCTTAAACAAATCTAACAATCATAAACAAGGGAACATAAGGCAATGTAACAACAAATAATAAGGAGCAATAATAAAAAACAACAGCAAAATAAAGAAACAACAGCAAAAGAATATACTACAACACTGACAAAATTTGTTCGTATTTAAAAAATAATAATTCTTTGTAAACCTTTTTAAATGTGGCAGGTTTTTACAAATTTTGATGCCCAGGGGCGCCACCAGGGGGTGGCCCAACTCCTGGCCACCCCATTGGCCACCCCACTGGCCAGTGTTAATTGTAGTACTGTAGTATCAGTTATGAATGTTATTGGATCATTAGTAATATTAAATATAAAAAAACAAAACAAAGTATAGCAGTAGACGTTTCCTTAAGTCTTTCTGATACTTTTCTACAGGCCAGTTTACTACAACAGTAAATACAATTGTGAATTATGGCTGATAGTTTTGGTTTGCCACCCCAAGATTTTAAGTGGCCCCATCTGGCCACCCCCATACCTCTACACCTCGTCTCGTGGGACAGATGCTTTTTAAAGTTGTTCTGGAATATTGTTTATCGAAGCTCATCTTATCTCTCAGGTTGTATTTGACTTCTCGTTTGCAGAACATATTTTGTAAACTTTCAGGAAGCGACTTTAGTGAGGCTTTGAACATGATTTGAGCATCTTAAATTCAGTAAGGTCCTCAAATTTCATTGTTTTTGATTTAAAGAATAATGGATTAGTGTGATCACGGTATCCAGCTAAATGGATTATTCTTATTGCCTTTTTCTGAACTTTAAACAATGGGTGAATATTACTTTTATACGCATTTCCCCAGATCTCTACACAATATGTGAAATGGGGGAAGGATAAGTGAACAGTATATAGTATATAGAGCTTTGTTGTCAATGATATATTTAGATTTATTCATTATGACTGAAATCTTTGCAACTTTAGTTTTAATTTTTATGATGTGAGGTTTCCAGCTGATTTTATGATCGAGTGTTACACCAAGAAATGTATGTTCATAGACTCTTCAATAGTTTCGTTGCCAATTTTAACTGGTAATTGTCCATTCATTACACGATTTCCAAAGAACATTGCTTTGGTTTTCGTAATGTTTAGAGACAATTTGTTTACACAGAACCAATCTTTCAATTTATCCATTTCTTCTGTAATCTCGATCATACATCATACATCATACACACACATTTTCTTCAGGTCAGCTTTACCCAAATCTAAAAGCCTCTTGAAAAAAAAAGCGTCAATATAGCAAAACGTGAGGATCAGTTATGTAGGTCTTAGCTTTCAAATGAGGCTACTTTATGCACATACACATCTGTAAATGTAATCCCGCTGTTGTCGTTCTATGTCAGTTGTTGTCGTCTTACCATATTTATTTTTATTTTGTATCTTATTTATTTAATATTCTTTATGCATGCCCCTAAAGCCTTATAGTTTAAAGTTGTATAGCTTATTTTTATCTAAATTCTGTGTTATATGTTTATGTTACACGCCTGCACCAAGAGAAATTCCTTGTTTGTGAACCTGTTCTCAAACAATGGCAATAAAAACTATTCTGATTCTGATCTGCTCTCCAGTCGAGAAGCTTTTAGATTTGGGTAAAGCCGAACTGCCAGTCTAACTGATATTCTACAACAAACCCCAAACCGTCTGATTAAACTATTCTCTTCTCTCTAACTAAATGACAAATGTACTTGTGTCAGAGACGCTCAGCCTGTGAGTTTGTGTCTCTGCAGTCTGAGCATAGCCTAGGCTGGAGTGCCCTCTACTGGACAATCTAAGTACTACAGAACACCTATAATAATACAGAACAGAACCGGAGCCTTTTCACAGCATTGCCATCTTTAATAAAATATTACAAATGTATTATGACTTCACTTTTATTCTCATAATATTATGAATCAAATATTTCACTTCCATGATGTCATTGTTGTAGCAGCTGTGTTTTTATATAACTCCAAGCACCCCCCCCCGCCTGAACCAAGGGGCATTTTCTCCAGTTCAGTTTTACCCAAATCTAAGACCTTCTAGACTGGAGTTCACAGCCTATAGGCCAGAGTAACGCCTCATTTGAAAGCTAAGACCTACAAAACTGACCGTGACTTTTTTGTCATGTTGTCATCACTTTTTGTGTTGCTTTCTTGGTGCTTTTTCGTCACTTTTTCATCATGTTTTTTCGCTCTTTTGTCGCTTTTTTGTTGTATTTTCATGTTTGTTTTTGTTGTTATTTTGACGCTTTGTTCAAGACGTTTTTAGATTTGGGTAAAGCCAAACTGGAGAAAATGTGTTTGGTTAAGGCGGACAGTAAGAGGTTAAATTATAAAAATTACAAGATACGAACTTGATCCAAACCAGCACAAAAGTGAACATGCCCACAGTAAATGTTTTATAAAGAGCAGTAAATGTTATATTAGAGCAGTAAATGTTCTTTCTGTACCACTACAGTTTTAAACTAAAGTTAAAGTATTCTGAATTTTAGTTCAAACACATTTATTTTCCAAGTGAGCTTTTTGTGACTCTGATTGATCCCAAACCACTTCAGATTTCATGACTTTTTTTGTTTCTCACACTGGTGCTATACCAGTTCCACCAGCAGAGGGCAGTGACAAACCCTGTCTGGAACAGCATTATAAACTCTCAAATATGATCATGGATCTATGTTTATAAAGTGACTGATGTCCTCTTAGTGTTTGTAATGATGTGGGCCTATATTTATTTATCTGTGGTCTTTTTATACCTTTGTGTTCTGCCTCTGGATCAAAAGTCTTCAGCTGAAGGAAAGATAAAGTGTAAATGTGTGAAACTCTCTGTGTGTGGAGGCGGTGCTGAAGAAAAGATAGTTTCACTTTGTAATTTTTACTTTTAGAGACAGATATTCCGTTTCCACTGTTTGCCCTCAGTGACTGCGTTACCATGGTTACCAAATGATTAGCCTAAAGTTAGCCTAGCAGTGAAGCCATCACTTAAAGTGGTTCTTTCTGCGATGATATGATATTATTATTATTACAGGTGGGTTCAGTGACATTATCAGGAGTGTTTGTAAGTTCAAGACCGTGATTTATTTGCCTAAATGACATTCTGAGATTGTTCTTTGCTTTGGAAAGTGGCTGTTAACTGCCGTTAGCCCTAATGCTAACTACTGTTAGCTTCTTTGTAACTGTACTGTTGTTTCCTGTTAAATGTGTAATTATATGGGCTAACACACATGTATTATTGTAGCACTTGTGTTGGTAAAATAATAAGTATAAGACATAAGACTGGAAATGTAAATTAGTTATGTTTGTTTTTACGTTATTATCAGTTTATGGTTTTTCTTTGAACCTGTTTTCATTTGTTCAAATTAATTAACAGTGATTTTACACAAATAACTGTAACATTACTGAAATAAGAATCTGTATGTCTTTTTTGTTTGTTTGTTTTACATTAATTCGTTCATAAACCCATTACACTTCTTTGTATTTTTTCATGTGAGAGAAAGAGAAAATGTTTTGTTTTGTTATTTATTCTTTTTGTAATACTTTACCGTTACCAGATTTCTCATTTTGCTGAAGTTACTTAAATGTGAGTGCTTTTATTGCATTACTCTGTCACATGGGTAAATATATATATTTATATATTATTGTTTTATTTCCTCTCGGGAAGTCCGAGCTGCAGATAAATAAAGCTGTGTTTGTGTTTTTCAGGGACCTGGGCTCAGAACAGCGGCGCTCACACAGGTAAATCACACGTCCTGTTTCACTCTGGGTTTGTCCTGGTTTGGTCTGAACAGAGGAAAAGAGCTCAACAGTTTACAGTCACTTCACAGACTGAGCTCCATCCAGGACACAAACATATTACTATATGGACATGCCACTCATTATTGAAAGCTCAGAACCTCTAGTCCCTGAGCTTTAACTGATTTGGAGGATTTCTGTAGAGAGTGAGTCTTTTTCCGTTTATTGTGAACTTTAGCAAAAGGATCAGTCAAAGTGTGGGGCTCATTCTGCTCTCTGATTGGACAATAGGCTCAAAGTAATTTGTAACTTTGAATCAAATAAAGAAACAGATGAGTAAAGTCAGTGAAACCTCTGTTTGATTTAAAGCCACGCTGCGGAACATTTCACTCATTAATCAGACTAAAGCACAAAGCATTTATTTCCCCTGAGTGTTTCCTTGGTGATGAGCAGTGTCGGGCTCATGTGTTAGGGTGTATTCAGACCTGCACTGTTTGGTCCACTTTAAACTGACCTTTTATGCAGGTGTGAATACAACAAACGAATCCTGGTGCGGACCAAAGAACCGGACTGAGACCCACTTTTTCAGGTGGTCTCGGTCCGCTTCCAAACGGACTCTGGTGCGGTTCACTTCAGGTGTGAATATAAACCACTGTTGATCCGAAACAACTCCAGGATACGTGCGCCTTTTTGAGCTTAACAAGCCAGACCTGGAGCAACGAGGAGACACTGCCCCTCCTGGATATTTGGGCAGATGTGCACTTAACCTAACTGCTAGAAAAGACACACAAACATGCGTTCGTGTTCAACATGTTTAGTGAGAAAATGAAGGAGAGGCTTCGAGCGATTTCCTGAACAGCTGCGCCAAAATGAAAAAACGTCACCAAACTTAAATGAAAGTACAAGACGTATTAAAGGGATATTTCAGGATTTTTGACATTGGGCCTCATTTCCTAGTTATCCAGAGTGTTGTTGATGTCTGGAGATATTTTTTTCTTAAATTCATGCAGTTCTTATATTTGAAGAGTCTAGTGGCGCTAGGCTAGGGCAAGGCTAAAGCATTTCTATGGTATCAGTTAGCCTGCATTAAAACAGTCTGACCCACTCCACAGTGCACCTGAGGTAAATCACTTATAACACCAGACTAACCATATAAATGTCTGTGTTAATAGAACCACTTTGCATTTGAGCAGCATCAGCTTCGTGGCTGTAAGCTAACGCAGCGGCGGAGTGATCTGCGAGAAAATAGTCCCTCAAAATGCGATAATTCATGTGATACAAGGTCAGTTATATTTCAAACATGATTCTATTAACACAGACATTTATATCGTTTGTCTGGTGTTATAAGTGATTTACCTCAGGTGCACTGTGGAGCAGTGTTAATTTCGTCAACTAAAATATTTAGTCTTAATTTTAGTCAAAGTGATATTTTTGACTAAAATTGGACTAAAACTAAATTAAAAGTTTTCCATGAGACTAAAACTATGACTAAAATGTCCAGATATTTAGTCGACTAAAATAAGACTAAATAAAAATGAAAGGAGAGACTAAAATCATCCAAACTTCTATTGACCGTCTGAAAGAGCCTCAGATCATGTAAATCCTCTGCCAAAGGAACAGCTCTGAGCTTTGTTCATGTGGGGCAGCTCCATGAAGCAGAGGAGCTGATTAAATATGATTATAATGAATATTATAAATGCAAAGTCGACTAAATTTGTTTAAATTTAGTCGACTAAATTGAACACACCTAACACGCGTCCACTGTATTCAGCCAAGACTCATTCTATCATCTTTACAGCAGGTGTTTGACGTCAATATGCGGCGGATTATCATAAAATAAGCAGTGTTTTGTTGCTTGTGATCCAGAGAACGCTTTTGTGGAGCCAAATGTCTCCTATTTCCACGGCATGTGCGTCTGTGCACGAGTTTGCGTTACCTAACATCCAAAGCCCTCAAAGTGCTCATGCCCTTCCCAATACTGTATAACCGTGAAGTTGAAATTCTCCTCTTTAGAGCCAAACATTCAGAAACTGATGTGTGATAAGCAGCACCACTCATGTTGACTTTTGATGGAAATCTCAAAATGTAAAATCCACAGATCTATTAGTTTTGTAATGTATAGTTTTTGTTTCATGTATAAAATCCCAGTAGTTTCAGTGATATAGACCCTTTAACTGCTGACATCATCAGTGACATCAGCTGGAGGCAGGAAGTGATCAAGAGAAATAAGATTAAACTAAAACTAGCGATTTTAAGTGTAAAACTACAACAAAAAAATGTGGAGGAATGACATTTGAGACGATAAAATAGATTTATCTGATATTTCCAAAAACAGTTAGACATTTGTTTATCGTTACTATGACAACAGCTACAATGGAAATAGATAGGAATCGAGCTTTCCGCCTCCAGCTAAGCCCGAAATATTTACAAACAATTAAAGGGTCTATTGGAAGCGACCTCCCTCTCTCCTTGTGTTTTTTGCCTTTTCCTGTGAACTGCATTTGTGGTTTCTGTGTTCCACATTGTTTTCTGGATACTTTTGTACGTCTTTGCCGTGTTTTTGTGGAGATTTGGTGGATTTGTTTACTTTGAGAGTGTAAAATGGTCCTGAAGAAAGCAGCTTTTTAAAGGTAAACAAAATGCTAGCTTTCAGCTAAACCCATTGAGACCTACAAATGTCTTGTTCTGAGACACTGAAGAGGCACCAAGAGCCCTCACAGCTGCACAGAGGAGGCGTCACAAGAGGAGCTACAGGAAACAAAAAAGGACAAACGAGAGATGGTGAAAGCGGAAGGAGGAAGAGGCAGGAGGAGCTGGAGCTGACCAGTGCAGGACACCACGCTCTGAAACAGGGACAAACCCAGGAGGCGGTGCACCGTTTCAGAGGATCAGAGGAGACAGAGGGCAGCCAGCCAGGTTTCTTCCGAGTGTTACAGTTCCCCCGACCTCCAAGGTCATGCGGGTCAGGTTGACACAGTGGCAGCGCGGCTCAGTCGCAGCAGCTCAGGACTAACACCTGAACCCCCCCCCCCCCCAGCATTTTTTCAGCATTTATGTTACCATAGTTACAACCATAGACTTCCTACCACTGCCTCAGTTTTAAACTATTGGCTCTTTAGAATGACATTAAGTGGGACCTATAGGCTGTTACAGCAGTTTTTCCCCCCACATGATTGTTGTTCATATTAAGCTGCAGCTCATTTCACATTAACTTGTTCAATTGAAATGAAATTCATATAAGAATTTAACATAAGAATTGCATTTGTGTTTGAATAATTAGTTTTTGACTTGGAACAGTTGCATATCAAACATAAATTTAGCTTATCCTTCCTATTTTGTTGTTTTTTGGGGCGGGTTGGAGTGGGATTCTGTTAGGTGGTCCTCAGAAAGAAATTGGAAGATAAAGTCGTCCTTGGGCTGAAAAAGTTTGAGAAACACTGATCTAGTATAATACATACTCAAACTTTCTAAAACATGGTGGGCTACATCAGCAAACTGCTTTACAGTTACTTAAATGGAATAAAATATGCAATAAAAACTAAATAGTAGCAAATAATCACATTTCTAAAAGCACTTTTCCCCGGCAGCACAAACCTGTAAACCGAGGCGCTCACAAACAGAAGCCTGTCTTTGCTGATCTGGGGTCAGTTTTTCTCCTCCAGAGAGTCTGTTCTAAACATCAGCCTCAGCTGTAACAGACTGGTCTTAAGATTCTCAGTCGTTATGTGTGAACCTCCAGTCGTTCTATAAAAGCGCTAAAGTCAGTCATTATTCACTAAATAAGACAAAATGTTTAAGTCTGTGCTGAGCTTCACCCAGTTTCTCAAAGCGCCACATTGTCCATTCCCGCCACACTCGGTGGTGATAAGCTACTATAGACCTTCTGTCTGTGAAGCACGAACGCTGCATCCCATAACTATCCAGGACATCACCAGCTCGTCTCCATGGAGACGTCACTGCGTCGCTTCCACAACAGGTCGATGAACACGCCTTAAATACATCAGGTCCTCTTCATGCTTCATTCTAACACAGCAGAAACAGCTTTGTGTGGAGTGTTTAAGCATGTTTAAGTGTCACTTTCTCTCGTGACATAGGAATGTTCCGCAGTGTGGCTTTAATCGTCTTTAATGGAACCAAAGTCCTCTTGGTGGTAACGGCTCTTGTGTCTCTGCAGAGTGCTCTCTCAGTGAGGACGATCACAGCGACGTGATGCTGCTTCTCGACGGATTCAACCACATCAGTCCAGACGACTTCTCCAGAGTGAGAGACTTCCTGAAGACCCTGCTCCCGATGGTCGGTCCGCTCGGTCCTGATTTGGTGCGGGTCAGTTTGGTGAAGTACGGCCGGGATCCTGAGGTCGAGTTTTATCTGGACACGTTTCATAATCTGTCCTCGATGGTGGACGCGGTGTCCCGGGTGTCTCAGAGTCCCCCGCTCCCTGGAGGCTCCACTGAGAACGCTGTGGAGTTCATCAGGAGAAATATAACACAAACGGATCGAGGATACAGAGAGGAAACCCCTGACATCTTAATCCTCGTCACTGACAGGAACTCCTCAGGAGTGGACACAGATTTGCTTTATTGGCTGTGGTCTATTGGTGTGAAAGTGTTTGTGGTCGGAGTTAAAGTCACTGATGAGTTACAGGTCTTTAAGATAAATGACGATGACGCAGAGGTCTTCACTGTAGAAGATTATAACAGCATTTCCAACATCTGTGAAGAACTGGCTCAGTCCATGTGTCGTTGGCTCAAAGACAAGCCGAGTAAGTTATAAACTCAACACCATCAATGAAAATCTAAACTTGAAAGTAGAAAAGCGGCACAAACAGCAGAGTAAGAGTCTGGGTCGACAGAGAAACACGACAGAAAAACAACTCAGTCAATGTTAACCGTTACTTTCTGAACATAAATATATATAAATCACATTATCAGGAAAAATCTAAATGACTTTGACATTTGTTTTACATTAGTTTTGTTACAGTAGTGACTAGAGACAATGGTTCAGTTCCTCTTTAACGTCAGACGACAGGTCAGAGGAGTTTCCTGAACGAAAAAAGTAAAATTGGGTTGATTTGATAACCAGACTCCCCGCCGTAGCAGCGAGTGAGTCTGGTCACCGCAGCAAACAGGAGGCGGAGTCAGCCAATCAGCGAAGGGTGTCTGCCGTTGATGAGGATTATGAATCACCAAACTCACCGACTGTCCATGTGTTTTTACTCATTTACCGCCGATTGGAGACTCGCTCTTTCTCTCTCTGAGCCGTTCATAGTTTGTTACTGAGGGACTTCATCGTCCCGTGATGACACGGCTCGGAAACAACACGTGACGCAAATAAACTAATCTGATTGGACGGGCTCGTTTTGATTTTTCTGATGCCGCCAGCGGGGGCGGGGCTTCCAGAATGATCCCCTCTGTGTAAAACATATAGAGAGGAATCATTCACTGCATAACATTTCACCTAATAAATAGGATCAAATACACATTTATTTTAATACTGATGTTTTGAAAAAACCTAAAAAGATGAACAGACAAACGTGTGTTTGTTGTGAGCGGCTTTAACTTTACTGGGAGCGGGACGTCTCCAGCTCGTCTCCATGGAGATGAGACTAAAGGCAGATTTAAACAGGTCAGGTTTAAATAATCCAGATCCACTCTTTGATTTCCCACTGAACAAACAGCATTTTCTGTGTTTTTGTTTTAATGTTTACGCAGTGTGCCTTTAAGTAAACTGCAGTACTTCCTCCACTGAGTAGAAGTAAAGTTACTTTATACTGAGTTTGTTTTTGCTGATCATAAAGTCTGTGTCCAGGTCGACGGCCTGAGTCTCTGAGGTTCACAGACGTCCAGCCCAGGAGAGCACGAGCCTCGTGGGAGTGTAAGAGCCGTCGGGTCCAGACATTTGATCTGTCTGTGTATCTGGTTCATCCTGAGTCTGAGGTTCAGAGGATCTTAGTCCTGGGACATGAACGCAGCGCAGAGATCCTTCACCTCCTCCCAAACACCTCCTACAGGATCTCTGTCCGTGCAGACAATAGCTCTGATAACACAGAGACTGGATTTCTAACCACACCACAAGGTACAGTCCCAACACTCCTCCTCTCCCCAGACACTTCCCTTTAAGCTTAAAGCTGTGTTTCAGTCACATTTGTAAAAACATGAGTAATGTTGCCTTCATGAGTCAAAGGAAGTTCTCCTCATAAGGTTCACATCAGAGTTAAAGGTCCTGAAGGAACCGTCTGAGATGGAGAAGAGCCGAAGCCTCACACGTTTAAAAGGATACACAAAAACTAAATCAATGTTCAACAATGTTCAACTTGATCAATATTTAGTGTTTTGTGTGACTGAAGTGTTGTGTATTCAGACGTGTTGTGTGTTTCAGACATGTGTTGGTGTGTTTCAGACCAGTTTGTGTGTTGTTTTCAGACGTTGTTGTTGTGTGTTTTCAGACAGTGGTGTTGTGTGTTTAGACGTTGATGTTGGTGTGTTTCAGACGGTGGGTTGTGTGTTTCAGACTGTGTGTGTGGTTTCAGACGGTGTGTTTGTTGTTTCAGACGGTGTGTCGTGTGTTCCAGACGTGTGTTGTGTGTTTCAGACGGTGTGTTGTGTGTTTCAGACGGTGGTGTTGTGTGTTTCAGCCGTTGATGTTGTGTGGTTTTTCAGACGTTGTGTTTGTGTGTTTCAGGACGTTGGTTGTGTGTTTTCAGATGTTGTGTTGTTTTCAGACGTTGTTGTGTGTGTTCAGACGTTGTGTTGTGTGTTCAGACGTTGTGTTGTGTGTTTCAGAATGTTGTGTTGTTTCAAGACGGGAGTTTACGTACGTTGTGAGTTTCAGACGGTGTGTTGGTGATGTTTCAGACGGTGTGTTGTGAAGTTTCAGACTGTGTGTTGTGTGTTTCAGAACTGGTGTGTTTGTGAGTTTTCAGACGTTGTGTTGTTGATGTTTCAGACAGTGTGTTGTGTGTTCAGACGTTTGTCGTTGTGTTGTTTCCAGATTGTTGTGTGTTTCAGGACAGGATATGCAGTTGTGTGTTTCATGGACGTTGTGTTGTGTGTTTTCAGACGTCGTTGTGTTTTCAGACGGTGTGTTGTATGTTTCAGACGTTGTGTTGTGTGTTTCATCAGTGTGTTGTGTGTTTCAGACGGTGTGTCGTGTGTTTCAGACGTGTGTTGGTGTGTTTCAGACGGTGTGTCGTGTGTTTTTCAGACAGTGTGTCTAGTTGTGTTTCGACGGTGTGGTTGTGGACCCTGTTTCATACGGTTGCTGGTTGTGTGTTTCAGCAGTGTGTTGGTGTGTTTCAGGACGGTGCCCGGCATGTTGTGTGTTTCAGACGGTGTGTTGTGTGTTTCAGACGTGTGTCGTGTGTTTCAGACGGTGTGTTGTGGTGTTTTCAGACAGTGTGTCGTTGTTATGTTCAGAACAGTGTGTGTGTTTCAGACGTTCTGTGATCATTTTGTGTGTTCAGACAGTGTGTTGTGTGTTTCAAGACGTTGTGTTGGGGGTTTCCAGCGGTGTGTCGTGTGTTTCAGACGGTGTGTCGTGTGTTTCAGCGGTGTGTTGTGTGTTTCAGACGGTGTGTTGTGTGTTTCAGACAGTGTGTCGTGTTGTTTCAGCGCGGTGTGTTGTGTGTTTCAGACAGACCTGTGTGTTCAAGACGTTGTGTTGTGATTGTTTCAGACGTTCGTCGTTTGTGTGTTTTCAGACGTGTGTTGTGTGTTTCAGACAGTGTGTCGGTGTTTCAGACGGTGGTGTTGTGTGGTTTCAAACAGTGTGTTGTGTGTTTCAGACGGTGTGTTGCGTGTGTCAGACAGTGGTGTTGTTGATGTGTTTCAGCACGGTGGCATGTGTTGTGTGCTTCAGACGGCAGAAGTCAGACTCTTCTTGTGATTTTGTGTGTCAGAACGGTGGTTGTGTGTTTCAGAAACATGTGTTGTGTGTTTCAGACGTGGTGTTTGTGTGTTTCAGACGGTGTGTTTGTGTGTTTCCAGGACAGGTGTGTCTTTCAGACGTTTCTGTTGCTTGTGACTTTTCAGACAGTGTGTTGTGTGTTTCAGACGGTGCTGTTGTGTTTCAGAACGGAGATCCGTTACTGTGTTTGCTGTGTTATCAGACAGAGTGGTTGGATTTCAGACAGATGTGTGGTGTATTCCAGACGGTGTGTTGTGTGTTGTCAGACGTTGTGTTGTGTTTTCAGACAGTGTGTTGGCGTTTCAGACGGTGTTGTTGTGTGTTTCAGACGGTGTGTTGTGTTGTTTCAGACGGTGTGTTGTGGCTTTCAGAACGTTGTGTCTTGTGTGTTTCAGACGTTGTTTGTGTTTCAGACTGGGTAGTCGGTAGGGTTCTCAGACAGTGTGTCTGTGTGTTTCAGACAGTGTTGTGTTTTCAGACTGTGTGTTGTGTGTTTCAGACAGTGTGTTGTGTGTTTCAGACAGTGTGTTGTGTGTTTCAGACGGTGTGTCGTGTGTTTCAGACGGGATGTGTTGGTTTTCAGACAGGGTGTTGTATGTTTCAGACGGCGTGTGTTGTATGTTTCAGACGGGTTACCTGTGTCGTGTGTTCAGACGGCCCAGACTTCGTGTGTTTCAAGACAGTGTTCGTGTGTTTCAGACAGTGTGTCGTGTGTTTCAGATGGTGTGTTGTGTGTTCAAGACAGTGTGTTGTTGTGTTCAGACAGTGTTGTTTGTGTGTTTCAGACGGTCGCCAACGGGGTCTCTTCGGAGCGCTGTTGTTGTATGTTTCAGACGGAGCAGCCGTGCTGTTTCAGACGGTGTGTTGTGTGTTTCAGACAGTGTGTTGTGTGGTTCAGACAGTGTGTTGTGTTTTCATGACAGTGTGTCGTGCGTTTCAGACGTGTTGTTGTGCTGTTTCAGACGGCGACCGGCATGTGTTGTGTTTCAGACAGTTGTTGTTGTTTTCAGTACTGTGTTTGTGGTGTTTCAGACGGACAGGTGTGTTGTGTTTCGACGGTGTGTTGTGCGTTTTCAACGGTGTTGTTGTGTGTTTTTCTGACGGTGTGGTTGTGTGTTTCAGACGGTGTGTTGTTGTGTTTCAGAACGGTGTGTTACAAAGTACCCAATGTGTTGTGTTTCAGACAAGTGTGGTTGTGTTGTTTCAGACGGTGTGTCGTGTATTTCACGACGGGTGCTGTTGTGTGTTCGTGTGTGTCGTGTGTTTCAGACCGTGTTGTCCGTGCGTTCAAGACGGTTTGTGTTGTGTGTTTCAGAGCGGTGTGTTGTGTGTTTCATGACGGTGTGTCGTGTGGTGTGTTTCAGGACCAGTGGTGTGGTTGCTTTCAGACGTGTGTTGTGTGTTTCAGGACGGTGTGTGTTGTGTGTTTCAGGATGCTTGGTGTTGTGTGTCTTAGACAGTTGTGTCGTGTGTTTCAGACAGTGTGTCGTGTGTTTCAGACAGTGTGTTGTGAAGTTTCAAGAGCAGTGTGTTTGTGTGTTTAGAAGGTGGTTGTTGTTCAGACGGGTCGTGTTGTGTGTTTCAGGGACAGTGTGTTGTGTGTTATCAGACGGGTGTATTGATGTGGTTGTGTTTCAGACAGTGTGTTGTTGTTTCAGACGGTGTGTTGTGTGTTTCAGCACGGTGTGTTGTGTGTTTCAGACAGTGTGTTGTGTGTTTCAGACAGTGTGTCGTGCGTTTTTTCAGACAGTGTGTTGTGTGTTTCAGCGGTTGTGTGTGGTGTTTCAGACAGTGTGTTGTGTGTTTCAGAACGTGTGTTGTGTTTCAGACCAGTGTCGTGTGTTTCAGACGGTGTGTGTTGTGTGTTCAGACCGTGGTGTGTTTCAGACAGTGTGTTGTGTGTTTCAGGCGTTGTGTTGTTTCAGAGACAGTGTGTTGTGTGTTTCAGACGTTTGTGTGTTTCAGACAGTGTGTTGTGTGTTTTCAGACGTTGTGATGTTTCAGACAGTGTGTTGTGTGTTTCAGACGTTGTGTGTTTCAGACGGTGTGTTGTGGTTCAGAACAGTGTGTTGTGTAGTTCAGCACTTGTGTCTGTTTCCAGGACAGGGTGTGTGGTGTTTCAGGACGTGTGGTTCCAGACGTGGTGTCGTGCGTTTCAGACAGTGTGTTGTGAG
This sequence comes from Neogobius melanostomus, assembly GCA_007210695.1. Lineage (NCBI taxonomy): Eukaryota > Metazoa > Chordata > Actinopteri > Gobiiformes > Gobiidae > Neogobius > Neogobius melanostomus. The sequence goes on from VHKM01000433.1 coordinate 900,385, forward strand.
TTTCAGACGGTGTGGGTCGTGCGTTTTCAGACAGTGTGTTGTGAGTTTCAGACAGTGTGTCGTGTGTTTCAAGACAGGTGTGTTGTGCTGTTTCAGACAGTGTGTTGTGTATTTCAGACGTTGTGTGTGTGTTCAGACGTATGTGTGGTTTCAGACAGTGTGTTGTTGTTGTTTCAGGACCGTGTGTTGTGTGTTTCGAGACCAGTGTGTTGTATGTTTCAGGGACAGTGTTGTTGTGTGTTTCAGAACTTGTGTGTTAGTGTGTTTCAGACAGATGTGTTGTGTGGTTTCAGACAGTGTGTGTGTGTTTCAGACGGTTTGTGTTGTGTGTTTTCAGACGGAATGTTGTGTGTGTTTCAGACGTTGTGTTGTTGTTTCAGACAGTGTGTTGTTGTGTTTTCAGACGTGTGTTGTGTGTTTTCAGACGTTGTGTGTGTTTCAAGACGTTGTGTTGTGTGTTTCAGACAGTGTGTTGGTTGTTTCAGACGGTGTGTTGTGTGTTTCAGTACGTTGTTGTTGTGTGTTTTCAACGTTGTGTTGTGTGTTTTCGACGTTGTGTTGTGTGTTTCTCGGGAACGGGGGATGTGTTGTGATTCTCAGACGTTGTGTGCTGTGGTTTCATACGTTGTGTGTTTCAAGACAGTGTGTTGTGTGTTTCAGACTGTGTGTTCATGTGTTTCAGACAGTGTGTCATGTGTTGTGTGTTTCGACGTGTTGTCTGTGTTTCAGACGGTGTTTTTGTGTTTCAGACGTTGTGTCGTGTTGTTTCAGACGGTTGTGTTGGTGTTTCAAGTGTGTTGGTGTGTTTCAGACAGTGTGTTGTGTGTTTTCAGACTGTGTGTCGTGTTGTTTTCAGACGGTGTGTTGCGTTGTTTCAGGCGGTGTAGTGTGTTGTGTTTTCAGACAGTATGTCGTCTGCTGTGTTCAGACGGATTTCACTTGTGTTCGTGTGTTTCAGACAGTGTGTTGTAGTTTAAGACGGTGTGTTGTGGTGTTTTCAGACGGTGTGTTTGTGTGTTTCAGACGGTGTGTCGTGTGTCGACAGTGTGTTGTGAGTTTTCAGACGGTGTTGTGGTGTTTCAGACGGATGTTGTGTTGTGTGTTCAGACAGTGTTGTTGTGTGTTTCAGACGGTGTGTTTGTGTTTCAGGACAGTTGTGTTGTGTGGTTTCAGACGGAGTGTGTGTGTTTCAGACAGTGTGTTTGTGTGTTCAAAGACGGCATGTGTTGGTGTTTCAGGACAGTGTGTTGTGTGTTTCAGACGGCAGTTCTTGTTGTCGGTGTGTTTCCAGACGGTGTGTTGTGTGGTGTTTCAGTGTGTTGTGTGTTTCAGACAGTGTGTTGTGTGTTTCACGGTGTGTTGTGTTGTTTCAGACAGTGTGTCGTGTGTTTCAGTGTGTCGTTGTGTTTCAGACAGTGTGTCGTGTGTTTCAGACAGTTTGTGTCGTGTGTTTCAGACAGTGTGTTGTGTGTTTCAGATGTGTGTTGTTGTGTTTCAGACTGTGTAGTCGTGTGTTTCAGACGGCGATGTGTCGTGTTGTTTCAGACAGTGTGTTGTGTGTTTCAGACGGTGTGTGTGTGTTTCAGACCAGTGTGTTTGTGTGTTTCAGACGGTCTGCGTGTGGTTGTGTTCAGACAGGTGTGTTGTGTGTTTCAGGACGGTGTGTTGTGTGTTTCAGACGTTGTGTTTGTGTGTGTTTCAGACGGTGTGTGGTGTGTTTCAGACGTTGTGTTGTGTGTTTCAGACAGTGTGTTGTGTTGTTTCAGACAGGTGTCGTGTGTTTCAGACGGTGTTTGTGTGTTTCAGACGTTGTGTGTTGTGTGTTTTCAGACAGTGGTGTTGTGTGTTTCAGACGGTGTGTTGTGTTTCAGGACAGTGTGGTGTGTTTCAGACAGTGTGTCGTGTGTTTCAGCGTGTGTGTGTGTTTCAGGACGTTGTGTGTACTGTGTTGTGTGTTTCAGACGGTGGTGTTGTTTGTGTTTCAGACGGTGTGTTTGTGTGTTTTCAGACAGTGTGTTGTTGTGTTTCAGACAGTGTGTTGTTGTGTTTCAGACGGTGTGTTGTGTGTTTTCAGACAGTGTGTTGTGTGTTTCAGACAGTCTTGTGTTGTGTGTTTCAGACAGTGTGTTGTGTTATTTCAGACGTTGTGTTGTGTTGTATTCGACGTTGTGAATGTCTCAGACGGAGCTGTGTCGTGTGTCTCAGACTCGTGCTGTCGTGTGTCTCAGACGGTGTGTCGTGTGTTTCAGACAGGTGTGTTTCTACGGTGTTGTCGTGTGTTCAGGACAGGTGTTGTGTGTTTCAGACATTGTGTTGTGTGTTTCAGACAGTTGTTTTTGTGGTTTCAGGACAGTGTGTTTGTGTCGTTTCAGACAGTGTGTTGTGTGTTTCAGGACCAGTGTGTTGTACTGTTTTCAGACAGCATCGTGTTGTGTGTTTCAGGACTGTGTGTTGTGGTGTTTCAGACAGTGTGTTGTGTGTTTCAGGACGGTGTGTTGTGTGTTCAGACAGTGTGTTGTGTGTTTCAGACAGTGTGTTGTGTGTTTCAGACAGTGTGTTGTGTGTTTTCAGCGGGGTGTGTGTGTTTCAGACAGTGTGTGGTTGTTTCAGACAGTGTGTTGTTGTGTTTCAGACAGTGTGTGTGTGTTTCAGACTGTGTGTTTGTGTGTTTCAGACGTGTGTCGTGTGTTTCAGAACCGGTGTGTCGTGTGTTTCAGACGGTGTTGGTTTGTGTGTTTCAGACGGTGTGTTTGTGAGTTTCAAGACGGTGTGTTGTGAGTTTCAACCGGTGTGTTGTGTGTTTCAGACGTGTGTGTTGTGTGTTTCAGATGTTGTGTTGTTGTTGTTTCAGACTGTGCTGTCGTGTGTTTCAGACGGATGTGTCGTTGTGTTTTCAGACAGTGCTGTTGTGTGTTTAGACGGTGTGTTGTGTGTTTCAGGACAGCTGTTCGTTGTGTGTTTCCAGACGGTATTGTGTTGTGTTTCAGACAGTGTGTTGGTGTTTCAGACGGAACTATTGTGTTGTGTGTTTCAGAGTTGGTGTTGTGTGTTCAGACGGCCTGTGTTGTGTGTTTCAGACGGGATGTGTTCGTGGTTCAGACGGTGCTTGTGTTGTGTGTTTCAGAACAGTGTGTCGTGGTTTCAGACAGTGTGTTGTGTGTTTCAGACAGTGCTGTTGTGTTGTTTCAGACGGTTGTTGTGGTTCAGACCGCTGTGTCGGTGTTTCAGACGGTGGTTGTGTGTTTTCAGACTTGTGCTCGTTGTGTGTTTCAGACGGTGGTGTGGTGTGTTTCAGCGTTGGTGTGTTTCAGAACAGTTGTGCGTGTTTCAGACGTGTGTGTTTCAGACAGTGTGTTGTGTGTTTCAGACGTTGGTGTCGTGTGGTTCAGACAGTGTGTAACGTTGATTCAGACAGCCTGTTGTCGTGTGGTCAGACAGTGTGTCGTGTGTTTCAGTGTGTCGTTGTGTTTCAGACAGTGTGTTGTGTGTTTCAGACGTGTGTTGTGTGTTTCAAGGACAGTGGTGTTGTATGTTCAGGACTGTGTGTGTGTGTTTCAGACGGTGTGTTGTATGTTATTCGACGTGTTTTCTGTGTCGTTGTGTTTCAGACTACAGTCGTGTTGTATGTTTCAGACGTTGTGTCTGTGTTTTCAGACGGTGTGTTGCGTTTCAGAC